>VZTR01010929.1:138735-299594 GCA_013400775.1 Chaetops frenatus
CAATCCCTGCCCCAGAGGCCCCCCACCTCCACAGGCCCCCCTACTTCCATCCCCCCTGCGCTCCTGCAGAGGGGCTTCTTCCCTAGATGCAGGGAAGCCCTTTTCTCCATTCGCTCCCTCCCTCACCAGCAAGGCACCCTGCCCCAGCGAGCACCCACACACCCCGTCCCACCTCATGCCACAGCCCCTCTCCTCCATGCACGGCCACCCTACAGCGGGACGGGGTCCTGCCCCGGCACTGACCTCCCGTCCCTCAGCCCCGGGGCGCAGCACTGCCCCCCATCCCCTGCACCTCTTTGCTTATGTGTGGATGGCGCCGGCTTTGAGGGAGGAAAGGGGGTGGCAGAGGAGGGTTCTCCTGAACTGCTTCCAGATCTGGTGCATATGGTGCATTTCTTCTCCAGGAGTGAAACCCTGAGATGGAGGAATGTAACTGGGAAACTCAGCCTAATCCCTCCTGCCGAGAAGCGCACTCCTGATTACCCCACAGGATTGGCTGCTATCCGCCTCTCCTTCTCCGGCAGGGCTTCGCACCCGCTCGGTCATTTCCCTCATCTTCCCTTCCTTAGCGTTGCTGTTTCCATAAGGATATATTCCCTCGTTTAGGCAGTAAGTATCTCAGTACTCAGTAATCTGTATCTGTCTTCGTTTAGGTAATTGTTTTTCTGCCTCAGGGATAAATCCTCTTGAGCTCCAGAGTACGGTTACATCCTCGGATCAGTTCAAGTGCCTGTGGACAGGTTCGGTGCAGCTCTTCACTACACGTTAATAACCCTCAGCAAAAAAAAAAAAAAAAAAGTCATCTGCACCACGTTGCAACCGAGGAGTTAACAGAGGGAAAATGCTCAGCTATTCCTTGTGCTTGCTCTCTCCGTGTTGCATAAATAGCCGTGTTTTTTTTTTCTGCATGTGATAAGGTAATTTATGCAACAACATAAAATCTGTGTGTTGGTCTGTATGTGTAAAATGGCTTCCTTTTTATAATTTTTGTATTGGTTTTGCTTAATGATATGTCAGTACAGCTTTTAATCAGCACATGACAATACATCCAGAGAAACTCCTTCAGCTTATGTGAACTAGATCTAGATCTGGCACACTGGAGAGCTCAGTTGTTAAGTCATTAAGAAGCAGAACGGGAAAGAAAAACAGCTGGAAATGTCATTGAGGGCTTAGAGAGGGCTGCAAGTGGGGTCCTTGTACAGTCTCAGACCAGGAGGTCAGAAGAACCAGACAACTGAAAGGAAATACCAGGGTGAGGGTGAGAGCTGGAGCCTGTGTTGTTCTTAGAGAGGAGGATGAAAGCCTGAGAGCTGGGGATGAGATTGTCACTGCACAGATGTTCAGTATGGGTTATCAGCCATTAAACACTGGGGATTAGGGGGTTGGGGGAGCCAGGTGAGTGAGGGAGTGGCCAAAACCTTGTGGAAGGGATAAAGCAGCAGCAACTATCTGAAACTCATTTTTTGGTGGCTTGCTGCCAGGGCAAGAATATTGTCAAGGGTTTTAGTGAGTGGGTAGGCTGCTAAGAAGCTTCTTTCTTAGAAAAAGGGGGCTTCTTCATTACCCTGAAATCTGGAAAATCAGATATGCTGTTTACTGTTTTCTCAAGGGAAGGACCAAGAGCAGTGAGGAGTTGTATGCAAAGGGAAATCAGTGTATAAGCTCTTAACAGACACTACTAGAATGAACATATATCTAAATATAACTTCTGGATGTATTAACTAACAAAAAAAAGTCTTTCAGAAGTATGCTTTAAGAGTTTAACAGATTCTAACCCTCACATTGCTTCACTCTCAAGGGTTAAATCTGTTGGAAATTGAAATTTCTTCTTAGAAAAGGTGTCTGGATAATGCTATGAAAAATATTCAGAAATAGAAAACATCTCATGATCCTGTAACTGGTAATTTGATCCTGCCTGTCTTCTCTTTTCTTTCACTTTTTCCAATATAATTTTACTTTCAGTCTGAGATGAAAACTTGCAGTAATGATAATAAACCCAGTGGAAGCTCTGAAGAGGTGTAACACCAGCTGGGAATGAAATGCTCCCTGTGGCTATGGCAGGCCCAGCTTGTGTTTCTGTGTCTCAGAGAGCTGTTACACTCTGTGGCAATGACCAGTACTCTACTTTTCCTTCCTTTAGGACTGTTTCTTTTCTAATTGTAATTTGATCTTTCAAAGATGTTGTTCTTTCTTCCTTCCCAGCCTTATTCTTGTACTTCACATTGACATACAGAGAATATCCATAAACAAAACAAGTGCCTGAGAAATACTTTTTCTCCCAAGTGAGGTGACAGAGTGTTCCCAGCACTCATGGGACTAGAACAAAAAAATTATATTTAGCAAGAAGGAGATTTTTTTGTCCTACAAAATTTGCTGGGATTTTCTAAGTCTTGCTTTTCTGTTTGGGGACAAAACAGAAAGCTTTTAAAGTTTGACACAGAAACTAAAGGCAGGCAAACAAGTGATTCTGTCACAGTGGTCTGGTGACTGGGATCTTCATGCTGGGGGTGGGAGATCCAGGTTGGAGTCAGAGATGTGTTATTCCCTTGCATCCCACATGTTACTGCCTGTTCCAGGGTAGGTCAGTCTCTTCCTGGAGCTGCTCTGCTTTCTCTGGTCGCTTGGAAAGTTGCTTGAACATGCTGAATGCCTTATTCACTAGATACTACTTCAAGTCATTCAATACTGAACTATTTCTACAAAGCAGAATAGCTCTAAGATTCCTCCCTACTTCCACAATTGTTAGGATTTTGTATGTAGTTTAAGTTGACCTAGCTGCTCAATTCTGCTTTTCACTTGACTCCCTGAGGCAGATTTCTACCTCTGCTTTTATGCCAGCACTCACTCAAGCTTATTCTATTCACAGTAAGCAGGTCTGGGCAGCTAAACTCTTGGAAAATGATTCATTTTTTTGGTAGAACTAGATCTGTGTGTATATTGTCTCACTACAGAGTGAGCTCAAAGTGAGTGCCAACAGAGCAGAAGTGGCAGACATGCAGATGGATATTAGGACCACGGCAGTGCCACCTTGGATAATTTTTCACTGCTGTGAAATGGCAGGCTCAGGCCTGGAGAGGTTCCTTCTCCACCTAATCTTAAACATGAGGTAGGAGTTTTGAGGAGGTGTACTTTTCTCTCTACTGTAACAAGAAGCAATTTGATCCAGAGCCTAAAGACTTTTTCCCCAGTTACCAAAATCAGTACAAACTCATGATGACAAACCAGTTTTCTTACCAAAATTCCTTTAATTCATCCTAAAATTCCTTTTCTAGTTGTAGGGGGAAAGAAAGAATCTGACCACTAGAATAACATACATTAAAGCCCCTTATTAATCTTCCTGCAATCTTCTTGTTGGTGACAGAAGCCATGCAATGCCCCAACCAAGCAAATCCCAGTTTTGTCTCTGGAACTCTTAGGGTCTGCAAGCATAAAGGCATTGGAAATGATCCTTGGTGGCCATGCTCCATTGACAAGGAGCAAGACCATGGTTTAGCTCCCTGTGGACAAAGGGAAGGGGGTTTGAGCTTGCATGTGTTCTGCAAAGAAGGGTTTGTGTTGTTGCAGACTGTTTCCAGCTTCACTGTACTGCTGCTGAAAAAGATTTTAAATACTGCTGACCTGGTCCATGTTATGTTAAAAAGGTGATGATTGATTAGAATTTATAATTAGTTTATCATAATTATCTCATTTAAGTTATGCTTGAGGGATGAATTCCCAATCTTAGTTTGTGTTTTCAGGCACTAGTAATTTTGAAATTAAGATTTATTATATGTATTTCAACTCAAAAGCAGTCCTTAGAATAAAGCCATGCAAAAAGCTTGGTTTTGAATGAAATTGAGATGCATTTTCTAAATGTTGTCTTATAGCAATTTTTAGAAATTAAATCTCCTCTTCTAGAAACTAAAAAGAGAAGAGGCAGCCTGGAAGATCTTATTAATGAAAAATTCCCAAACCCTTCTAGTCAGTGGGAGTTTCAAGAAAGGCCACAAGATGAGGTAAGAAGCACTTTTTAAATCTGAGCCAACCAAATTATTGAGAAGTGTGAAGTTACTAATAGATTGAATGTTATACCTAGTCAAGGACTTTTTCATACCTCAGTTTCATTCAGGTTCCCTCTGTTCATATGTGTTTTTTAACAGTGATTTTGGCAATTGGTGTGTCTGGGCACTTTATATTCCTGATTTTTGACCTCTTAACAGTAGACAGGTGGAAATTCTCATTCCTAGTATTTTTAGATCCTAAAGGCTAGGAGCATATCTGTTCTCCTGAAGCTCCTTAAGCTTTCATCAAAACACCTTAGTTATATCTGTTGGGACTGGCAGCCTTACCAATAACTAATAATGTTCAGAAATTCCCTTTATGAGATCCTTATGTGCTTCTAACCTTTTGATGCTCATAATCATCAGGTTTACAGTTTTACTTACTGACCATCTGCCAGAGAGAAGTTATTTTTTATATATTAAAAAAAAATTAACAATTTATGAGACTTAGGAAAATATTTGAATCCCTATTAAAGGAAAACAGAAATCCTGTTGTTCTCTCCTTCAAGAAACTTTGCTTTCTATTGATATGCAAAATGAAATCTTGGGGTTGTGAGGGTTTTTATCTTTTCCACACACAAAAATCCATAGAATTGTAGGCCCTTTTTCGCTGTCCACAATGCACACGAATTTTAGACTTAGATTATAGCACCTAAAATTACTGAGCTCCTGCCTATGGAGAGAATATGTGCTGTGCTGAGGGCTGAGAGAATTTCTGATATCGTAGCTGTAAAAGCTGCGTGGTCTAGATCTAGGCACTGTGAATAAAGGCCATTTCTGTGGTCAGCACGATGAGAAAACCACTTGACTGAAAACCAGAAGGAGCAAGACTCAAGCTTTCAGAAGAAGAGGCCTACTTCTGGACCAGGGACTGCTATGAAGAGAGGAACTCACCCACAGCTGGATGCTTCAGGAAATGGTGAGTTGGAAAAGACTGTAAAATTTGGTACTGGAGCTAGGAGGAGGGGTGGGATACGAAGACTGTATAATGAGCTAAATGGTGAAAAACCTGTGGACCAAAAGGTCTCTGAGATATGAGCCACAGGGGAGAAGAGAAGAATGTGTCTGGGAAATAGTAGGCTGAGGAAATTGTGTGGGGAATTACAAGTTGAAGCAGATAGAAAAAAGTGAGTGAAACAAAGAGGTTGATGGAGAACCTGGGGGTCAGGGCATGTCCAGATGAAGCAGATCAGACTGGGAAACCTGGAGGGCAAAGTCTAGACCTTGCACAGTAATGAAAACCTGAGAGGGCTGTAAAACTTGGCAAGCAGAGACTGTGTGAAATAGGTGGGCAGGCAGGGATTGGGATCTCCATTGGCTATATGCTGGAAGAATGCTTTATTAGAATTGTGTATGTTATTGCTTGCTATTCTCTGTGATCCTGTGAAATATGAGGTTTTGACAGTAATGATATTTTAATACCTACAGTGGCTATTTTTACTGAAAATGTATTAGTTTTTAAAATACTTCTCCCTGCAAATATGGTTGCTCTTAGAGTTTTTAGGATGCAGATTGCACAAAAAGAGGGATATATATTAAAAAAAATCTATTTATCTATCTCTGAAAGAACAAAAATTTGTTGTAGAGCAACAAAATTTAAAGATTTGGTCAACAGGTGTTTGCACCAGCTATTCCTGACTTCCCCACTTGCAAATTGAAGCACCGCTGGCAGCATAAAGAGAAGGTAACTTTAAGAAATTTCATAAGTAGAAGGAAACTGCTCAATTATAGTATAAGTCCTTTTGCAATCCAGGTCCTGGATTCTCCAGAGGCTTTTCCAGCTCTTCTGGTTAAATCAGGCTATAAAAGCAGTGCCCTCTGCTGCCCACGACCGAGAGTGCTGGACTACGTGATGCTAACCCAAACTCTCGTGAGCATCCTTCAGAGTGCTGTGCTATTTCTCAAGGGTTACTACTTACACATGTGTTTGCAGGAATTCAAACAAGTTAGATTCCCTCTTGCTACTGGAGGTGACTATTTGTATTCACTGTTGTAGTCTGTTCTTTGAGCTCAGATCAAATGTGATCAAAAGGTTTTTAGATGCTCCTTGTTTATCTGAGTTGGAGGTTTCATAAGCAGCATAAAGAAATAGTTTGCTCTACACTGGTAGATCAATGGCCTCCATGAGCTTTGCAAAGTGAAATTTCACACTTTCTCTCCCAATGTATCTCCTGTGACAGCTTTCTGTGATCTCTGCACAACTGCTGCCACACCAGAGCTGGAAGGACTGATCTCAGTGCAAAAGAGCAGCTTTTTATGAGTTCAGTTCCTTCCAGGGCTTTGGCTCTGGTCACTCTGGGAAGCAGAAGTTGTACTAGAAGCTCAGGACTGAGATGTTCCAGGCAAATCAGCCGAGTTGTTGGGAAGTGGCTCATTATTGTAGGAGTTTGGATCTTCGTACAATGGGCAAGACTGAGAGGGAGCCATGGAATGTTATAGAGAACTCTAGAGTGCTTAAGGGGAGCTGGAGATCATGTAAGAGAAAGGCCATGGGGAAAAAAATACCATTTGAGCATAGTTATGCATAAAAACTCTCTGAGGAGGTATCTTATGGATGGCCCATGGCCATGCCAAGTTTGGAACACCAGCAGTAATTTTTGAGGACATCTTGTGTTCAGACATCAATGTTCTGAGATCAGTGAATTACTCTACTATTCTCAGGGCTTTGAAAGACATGTAGATTCAAATCAAAGTCTATATCCCATCTGAGTACAATGCAGATGACAAGTCCTTTTCCTGAGCTCTTTACTGTGTTCCCCAGCTGAACATAGCTGAACTTCCTGCCCTGAATTGTGTAGCATGGCTATATGTGAAATTACATCCTTGCCTGTGAAGAACCCATTTTTGTCAGACCTTCTCGTTATCTTCACGCAAAGAGAAGGGATTGTAACTGCCCAGGCCTAGTATTTATCTGGTTGCTGTAGGATGATTCTGAATGTGAAGGCAGCACTGCTGCCCTACTTGCCCTCAGGACTGTGGTGATCCACTCCTGAGAATTTCATGGACCTTCCCAGTCCTGGTCAAAGGTTCTTGTACTGTCCCTTCTGCAGAACTGCTAGCTTCTGCTCTCAGAAGAATGGCTAGCTGGCAGGTACCAGATTTATTCTTTTGGGGAGAAATTAAATGCATTTCTTGAGACCAGCAATAATATTTTAAATGTCTTATCTGCATAATGGCCATTTTTTCCAAATAGAGGTGAGATAATATTGATTACTACAAATAATGGCATTTTTATTCGGCTCTTGCGGACTTTCCCAATGCAGATTTCTAGTGGTTCTCTTATAAACTACAACTGATCTTTTGGAGAAGGAAAGAGAACATGGGTTGAATTTGAGCTGGAACTCTGGTCTCATTCTCTGTTAAGTTTCTGTGCTCAGTTTCAAGAGATGTCACTCAACAGGACTGCCCGCTTTTAGCAGACACATGACTTAGAACGTGTACTGACCTGCCAGGCTCTGTGCACAGCAGCATCTTTGATAAAACTAACTCCCAGCACAGGCTCATTGTTTCCAGCTCTAGGAAGAATCAGAAATTGCACATTTCAGAGCTGCCTAAGTGCCAGTGTCAGGATGTCAGACTGACAGTGATGATTATGCCCTAAGGAGAGGAAGACAGATGGGTTTGACATCGCAGCAGACTGTGGCTGTCTAGTTTCATGTGCTCAGTTTATGGCCAAGGGGCAATCAATTTTAGCCAAGGCAATTAATTTATCTAAATCCAACTTGACATTAGACTAAAATTGATCTTTTGGAGTCCTCTCCATAAGGAAAGGTGCCTGGGAAAGCACTCTGTATTACACCAACACAGCTGGTCTCAGTAATTGAGACCAGACGGTGCAGCAGGATGCATGCACCCTTAGAGGACAAGTTTTTACTGCTTCCAACTTGATCTACAATAGAAGGAGGGACTATCACACAGTTGTACACACAGGAGGTGAGTAGTTGGAGAGGGATTTTGGGAGAAAGCCTCAGTTATATTTGAAAATGTAGGGATAGGTAGCTGCTCCTGTCTCTGCCTGGCTGCAGTGGCAGGAGAGCAGGAGTGAGGGCAGTTTCATGGGATGTATGTAAATTTCTGAGTGATGGGACCAGGGTCTTCTGCTGGACCTTGGTTGAGGGATTTAAGCCAAAAAGGACTACCTCACTGAAAGCCTCTGTTGCTTATCACTTCTTAACACTAAACAGCAAACAAAAATTCTGGATACTTTAGAAAACATCATTGTTGCTACTTCTTCAGTTATAAAATCCTGTTTCCCATGCAGAGTTGTGCAGCAGGTTTCAGGAGAGCTCTCTAAGAAGGCCAAGAATGGGGTTACCCTGATGTTGGTATGTTCCATAAGGAAATGCCCACAGGCTCTCCATATTCTCAAGAAACTGCTTAAGGCAGTCTGCCCAGTTTGCTGACACTGCTGGGTGATCCTGCATCACATTCCCCTTTTTTTCCATCTTCCCCACTGTCTTCTTGTTCCCCTTTTTTTCTTCACTGTCTTCCCCAAACCCCCATTGATATGACCCTTTTACCACCAAGCTAATACTATACTGTGTAAGTCATTAAGACTGAAAGCAGCACTGCAAGTCAAGGTGAGAAGGCATGGATCAGAGCTACAGCTTAGTCCAGCTGTCCTTCCCAAAAGAAGCATTCTCACTCTGACACCACTCTGACTAGTGGGGAATACCCTGCATGGGAACCTCCTTACCTTTGGATCAATAATTCATCTAATGTTGTTGGATCACAGTTTGCTGGAGATGATGATCCCTTATGAGACGAAACATTCAGAGGCTCTTTGATGGGCTCATAGTTTTTCAGTGAACCTGTGATATAAAAGAAAGTCAAGAGGGTGTTAAAACAGTAATTTTCTTAATTTACCTTTACTGTATGTAGTGGCTTGCTTACACCAAAGGCAACAGGAAGACCACAGACACAAAGGTGGCTACAACTCAGCTTTGATTTTTGAACAAGATCAAAGTGTCATCAGCTTGTATAGTATAAATGCAGCTGAAAAAAGGAGAACTTGGATATAGGGTATCAGTTCTAATGTATGGGAGTAGCACTCTCACCACTGCAAGCTGGGTCCCAACATGGATGATTTTCAGTGCAATTCTTTAAGCAGAAAATGTGTAGCTGTATGTGCCTGTGCATGCCAATATTTGGTTTCCCAAGTCAAGGCTTCATTACTGTTCTGCTTTCAGGTACTGTAGATGTTCAGTTTACTGGATAAATCTAGATTTGGTGAGAGAGGAACTTTACTTTTAATTGCTTCTCCACTTTCCCTCAGATGAACCTTTCACAGAGAGTCAAAGTTGTATTATGTCCAAGGCTTACTACTGCAGTTGTTGGCAGAAGAGGATGCATCTCACTTTTCAAATGAAATCTCCCATTGTTTGAGGCTTCTTGATAAATGGCCTTGCTGTTTTTTATTAGAAACATTTTGGTCTAAGTCATAATTCTGTTTGTCTTTCACACTGGTGACAGCACAGTCGGGTCAGTGCTCTGACTGAAGCAGGCTTCTGATGCACCTTTTAAATCAATTTTCAGAGGGAAGGGATTGCATCCAGAATTTTAAAACTTCCTAAAATAGAACCAAGGCCTTATGAAACAGTAGTTTGAATTATTCACTTTGAATAGTTTAAACACTTTTTCCTTCTGTCAAAGAAGATTGCTTAAAAAAATCCCCAACAATTCTTTTTCAGTTAAAGGAAAGCATCTATTATGTTTTCCAGCTCCTTGGCTATAAGCCAAAGCTGGGCTGGTGCAGAGTGCCTATATGGAAGCCTTTCCCTCAGCTGGATTGAGATAATTTTTTTATTTATTTATTTTTTTATTTTTTTGGTGCTCTAATTTCTTGAGTCTTTATTTTTCTCATTTTGTATCCTACTCTGTCTTTTCTGCCTCTTCCTGTCTTCTTGCCTTCCCCTCTCCTCCCTCCAGTTGTTCCCTGAGCAAAATGAGAGCAGATTAACATTTGAGCTTGAGATACATTCTTGGATAGCTGCTGTTCAAATGGTTTGGAAGGCAATATAAAATAGCTCACCCATCCCTTGCTTCCATCCATGTCAGCAAATGCTGTTAGAAGTTCCTGTAGAAGCACCCATTGTCCAGTTGCAGGGAGAGGGAATGGATTCAGGGAAGTAGAGAGAGAGCATAAATGCTGCTTACACAATCCTAGCTGAATTTAAAGGCCGAAGCTCTGAGGAGGACTTGCTACAGTCACCTTGGAGAAAGAACTATTGCTCCTAGCCCAGGTCTTGCTGTACAGACTGGAGAAAAGACACATTCCCAGAGTGTCTTGCTGAGCAATTGCAGGCATGGAAGGAAAAGCCCTGTTTGGAACCAATCCTGTTTCAGTAGTGGTAATACAGGGAGGGGAGTGGCAGAGAAGCGCAGGTCAGCCTCGTGGATGCTCTAATGAGTTGCTAAGAGAGAAGCCCTTCTCTTAGCTTGTCCTTCCTCAATGACACTGGCCAGACATAAGGGATGTCCTCCTCTGCCAACGTCCTGATGCCATGATGCTGCAGGTCTATGAAGAAGGTGTGTCCTTCTGTGCTGGGGCAGCTGCACTGGTGGTCCCAGGGGTGAGAACCTCCTCGGCATCTACGGAGACGCTGTGACAGCCGGCAGCAGGGAGAGAGGGCGGGTCTGCTGTGCCGGCTCTGCAGCCGTGCTCTGGGAGGCAGGGAGAGAGAGGGTGGCTCTGCTCTGGTCCTGTCTGCACGTACAGGGTGGAGAGCAGCTCTGCCCTGGCATAGACAACGCTCAGTTTATCCAAAAACTTCATTGCAACAGTAGCAGAATATTAAACAGGAGCTCTTTGCTGCTGTTTGCTTGGAAACTTGGAGAAAGGAGGGAATTTTCCTTCTGTCCATGCCACAGGGTTGAATGGACCTTTATACTGCTGAAATAGCATGGTTCCCTTGGCGAGGCAAGCAGGACACACCTATTTCCTTGGGGACATTTCCCACATCCCTTTTATTTTGGGGGTGGAGGATGTCTGTTCTTATTTTTTCTTAAGGAACTTGATCTTCTTTCAGGAGCTGAAGAGGTGGCTTTACTGCTACATAACAAAGCAATAGCTGTCAGTGGTTTGCAGAGCAGTGGAACATCAGCAGTGGTGTATCATTTTGATTCATACAGCTATCCAAAGTTCATAATCCAGTGCATTGATTCTGTTAGATTATAACCTGAAGACAGGATAGGTAACTTTGCTGTGAAGGAGTTTTAAAATTCAGTTTCTTAGAGCACCTGGGAGATGGAAGCAAAGGGCATTTTCTATGTTCCCAGTTCCAGGTCTCTCTCATTTAGAACTTAGATTAAAACCACTTCAATTTCCTTTGCACAGCCCTGTTTCCAATGCTTCTCAGTGCATTGCAGTAGCTCATTTCCTGGCTCTCTCTTCATTTCTTTCTCTTGCTTCTTTCACAGACATCTGCTCAGACAAGGTTCCAGCTCTGTGACAGCCTGGCCTTGCAGTCATGCTCTGTACTGTTCATACGCAGGGAAAGCCAACTCATTCCTTTTCTACTGAAGCCACGGCTGAATGCATGTATGTTCTGGATGGTGTTCCTGTCATTTCAGCCCCCTTGTTTAAAGGGAGCTTAGGTGTTTCTTACAGCGGTCTTTAGTGCAAAGAGGCAGTAACAGCACTTTCACAGAAGACTTGTTCCTCCATCATAAGGAAACATTGCAATTTCCTCAGGTTTTGCTGACTATTTTCTGTACTTTTGAATATGTCCATTCTGTATGCTGAAGAAGTCCCTACATCACTGACAGCTTCATGTCTTTCTCTAAGTTATTTTTCTCTTACAGAGCAGAGGGGTGGCAGTGCAGAGCTCCACATATGTTTAGATTCTCTGTCACGGAGTGTCTTTAAACATCCAACCATTTTACATTTCAAAGCTGAGAAAAGAAGGATGGCACTTCCCTGCCAGCTGTGCTATAGGGCTGAGGTGTTCTGTTACATGCTGACTGCTGAGCTGCTGTCTATCTTCCCTGTCCTTTTTCTGCTTTATTGATTCCTCTCGTTCCTAATCTCACTGGAAAAAGAAGCATAATGCTGTTTGGGTCAGTACTCACCTGTAGCCTGCTGCACGTGCATTGCCTCCCTCGAAGTCTTTCTTTTCCCTCTGTTTGGCAGCCTCATGGATCGGTAGTACCTGGAATTTCTTTGAATGGCAATGTAATGTGTGTGCAAATCCCCCTCGTGCGTCGCTGGGTTAGCATCTGATGACTCTTCCTCACCTTCAGAGACCGAACCTGACTGTCTTAGTACCTGCTGAGAATGGCCCTGCCAGAGCCCACTGGTGGAGAGCCTGTGGGTGGCCTCTTTCCTATGCTCGTCCATGGCTTCCAGAGCTTGTCTCTATGGCAACTGAGATGGTGGATCAGCAGCAGGGCAGCAGAAGACAGGTAGCCTCCACAACTCCATCAGCTTTATCTGAATTAGAGCTGGAGACAGACAAGCAAAACACAACGCAACAGGAGAAGAGAGAACAAAGTTCTGGTTAGTTCAGAGGCCATAGTCCATCATCTGTTTAGGATAACAGTGACTTTACAGTACTTTTTATCAGAGATCATTCTGACATCATCACCTTACAAGCCTTATTCAAATGTCCTGAACATTGCTTTGACATGCTCATGGTTGTCATTCCATGACATGTGACAGATGTTACTGGAAAAATGTTGTATTTTCTCAGTTGACACTCACTCCCTTTTGTCATTTGTGAGCAGTAGATTACTGGTTGATTTAGAGTATATAACTCTAAAGATAGTGGCCATGTATTTTTTTCATGAGGGTGAAAATGTTATAGAATAGAACGTAAAAGCTGAAGAGAAAGCTCTGTAAATCTGTCTATTATCTGTGTACTTCTCCATGTAAGAGAAGGATTAATGCCTTTTACAGGGCTGAGTGCCTTCTAATACTTATCAACAGCACTCACTCCTGCAGTGCAGGTAAGTGAAGAAAAATCCATAACTGTCGAGAATTAAGGTAGAAGAGACAAGATTATACAGTGCAGAGGCTTGATTTGGTTTCCCAGAGTTCCCCTCAAGTGCCAGTGTACGTCCTCATAGACACAGGCACTTCAGCACAAAGATCCTCTGCTCTCTGTGTCAGTATGTGGACTATGCCAGGACTCCCAAGAATTTTTAGGAGCACATCATGAGAGCAAAACACCAGTTGATCTTTCAGCCTTTGTAGTACAGGGTAAAATGTGAACGGATTACTTAAGCATTCTCTGGTCCTTTGCTGAATTCTTTCAGCTGTCAAAGTCTTTCAGAGTATATAACATGATTTTGTGACTGATTGGGCTGTCATGAGTAGCAGAAAGAGATGCTGTACAGGAAATGTGAATATAAAATTGACAGCAGGCTGAGAGAAGGGCATAAAACTGTGCTGTGAATTAGTTAGATGCTGTTTTAAGAAGTCACGTGCATCACTGGTTTGTTATGTTACAGTATATCCAAGACACAGGATAGCTTGGGAAGTAAGTGTTTCAATTTTTTAATGGGTCTTCTGCAATCTCTATGAACTCATGTGTTCCACAAACATTTCCCATGCTTGCCTGTGGGGTCATTCCAGCAGACCCTGGGACATCAGTGACAGTTAGGACATCATCGGTGAATCCTCTGCTTTCCAATATTTTTGAAGGCACTGTGATTTATCCTTATAAAGGGAAGATCACACCCTGAAATCATACACTGGGCATGAGCTTCTTGGCTCTACAGAGGAGAAAGTCAGCTTTCTTCTTTCATAACCTGAACCACAGCATGCAGCTCTAAATTTGGATCCTGACTTCAGTTCTGCCTTTTGGACTGTTTGGAACTATGGTGGTTGCTTTGGGACAGTTTCCAGTGTTAATGGAAGTGTATGAAGGACCTATTTGTTGGAGGTGGTGTTAAGTTTGGTTTGTAAACTACTCTGAGGTACAGAGATTCACTAAGCCTGTTTCTTTTTCTGTGGGTGTGTGGAACAATGGAATAAAAACAGCTGCTGCTGGAGACAGTTTGAAAAGAAAGAAGAAGCCATTTCTTTTCCTATGCCTTTCTTTCTGTCCCAAGACTAGAGCCCCAAAGGCTTGATCCTTGCAGCTGTGATGGAAGTATGTCTTCTAACCAGACCACAATTAATATTGCAGCTGTAATCCTACTTAACCCCAAACTCTAACAATTGCTAATTTTTTATTTCTCTTCTATAGATTATTTTATACCTTGGCACTTGAGAAGATGAACTTGTAACAATCTCCTCTACATCAAAGTTTCTCTGTGCTTCAGGTGGCCACACCTTGTCCATGTTACTCAGACTGGGGCCTGTTTCTCTCATGATCTTTGCAAAGCTGACGTAGCTTGCAATACTTTGCAAATTGCTGCTGGTGTTTTATTGAAAAAATGGTTAAAGTTTTCACAGGAACTGCTTACCAGTCAGGAGCCGTTTCAAAACCATGTAAACATCCATAGGGGTCATTCGGCAAAGAGATGCACAGGTGTGCATGGAGAAGACTGTTTTCCCCTTTCACCTACCTGGTGAATATGAGAGTACATGGATGTCATTGTAGGGCTTTTACAAAGATCCTTGGCAGAGAAGGAGCTCCCTGCAAGGCCAGGTGACACTCAGCTGGATTACCCAAAGAGTTATCTATGTGTTCAGTACCCCTGGCAAACCTGTGTGCTTATCTTTACCAGATACTCCTTTTGTTCATCAGAGGAGTGAAGGGTGCCTGTCCTGAAAATTTAACTTGTTTCCAGGTTATCAAACAGTCCCTAACAAACAAGATCCTTGACCAAAAGTGATTATAGCAATGGATAAGAGAGAGACTTACATGTTTTCTAGGAGAGGCAGAAGGGGCACTCATTTAGTGTGGTGGTTATAAACAATATATACTGGTTTTTTACTTTCTTCAATGAAGAATTCAAGAACAGAATGCATTTCTGAAGTCAATACTTCTGATTTCAAAATTGATACTCTAAGAAGGTACTGAGAAACTATTTACTGATATGTCAGTCAAATAGTACTGTCTTTTCAAGTTGTTTAGGTGTATTAAAAACTAGGGATATGTTTAAAGGAGGCATTAAAATTTAGTATTACATTATTCTGGTAGCAGTCAAACTATTCAGTGTCAGAGAATGGCTCAAGAGCATGTAGACCTTAAGTACCCCTGTCTGAGTGTTTGTAGAGAATGTTTGAAGAAGGTATTCATCTCTGATAGTTAGAGATAGGTGAGTGCCAGGTCTTTTGTCAGGAGCACCCTCTCCCAAATATATTCACACACCATCTTGAGATCACATGGAGTCACCACCCACCTGAATGTGCTTTGCAGACAAACACACTTCCCCAGAGCTCATGAAGACCAAAGTAGCAGTCTGTAGGGAAAAGGGAAAGATGACAACAGTGAAGCCAGCAAGTGATGCACATACAGCAACACTAGAAATATGCATTTTGACTCACACATAATTCAGCCTCCGGGAATTTGACTGTATAGAAATTTTGCTTGCTTATGTAAAAAACTGGCATTTACTAGCAAATGCCATGAATTTGTACAAGAACAGCTGAATTCAGGGATGTTGGGTAAGATGCTAATGCAAGCTGTAAAAGGAACTGAGGTTCCTAGAACAGTGTGGACCTGGACACATGGATGTGTGCAGGAAACAGAGACCACTGCTGCCTCTGGGAGGCTGGGATTGGCATGGGCTGGCTGTGGATGTGACTACTGTATAGAGAGAGTGGACTTTGAGGGATAGGAAGGGTATCAGATGTATCAAAGGTGTATTAGGTATAACTTCTGTTAACCAGTTAGGGCTAATCAAAAATAAGGATGCTTTTAGTAGCAGAAGCTGCAGACTGAAAGCTGAGATTGCAGCTGTGCAGACCTGCAGGTATTTCAAATGGGTTTACTATGGGCAGTTTGATGTGGGAGTCTGGAGCAGAAGGTACATTCTGGCACCAGTTGAGCATCTCTCCCTCATCCCATGATGTGCCAGGCAGGCACAGCTAAATGAGTTGTGGCAGAGGCAGACTGTGTGGTCTGTCACTGGTGGCAGCCCCGGTAGGCACTGGTAGCAGAGGGAGCTGCTGGGGGCTGGCAGCCCAGGAAAGCCAGGCTGGCTGCCTCAGCTGTTGCTGAGACAGGAGGGGTGCAAGTGGTGTCTGAGCTGCTGGAAAGAGCCACCTTCTTCCCTGCCAAACCTGCTGCTCCACCCACCCTGGCCCCTCTCTTAGTGGCAGTTTTCCAGACCTCCAGCACAGCAGAGCAGGCAGCTGGATCATGGATGCTTTGCCTCCCTAGTACTTTGCTGTCCTGGACAATAGGCTATTTTGGTGTGCCTGGTGCTGGTTCTGATCTGAAAGCCTGTGTATCTGGAAGGATTTTTTCTGCACACTCTCTTCCATTGCCACAAGGCAATCATTTGTGTGGGACTTATTTGGCTCCCTGCTCTCAGCCTTCTCTGTGATGGAAGGGGTGCAGCAGGATGCTGGTGAATCCAGTCCTTCAATAAATTCCTAATTCCTAATTCCTCTTTAAAGTGGGGAGGTGTATTGGCTGACTGAAAAGTGTTAAGTACTGTAATAAGGAAGTTAACACAAGGATTTTGAAATGAAAACTGTTCAATTTGCTGATATTATACAATACTGTTGCCCAGCCTGGGAGAGTAATGAAGATTGCTTAATTAATACTAGAGACAGACTGAAATCTCCAGCTCTGTAACTCAGGGATGTTTCAAAGCAGGAAATAACAGGTATGAATACAACTTGACTGAATGGTTGGCCTATATAGAGACATGAAGTCACAGAAGAATTGCCCTTGTCTGACTGTATAATGTGTCACTACCACTGCCAGGAATAAAGATAACAGGATTGATGTGTCTGAGTGGCCTCTCAAAGTATGCAGGTGGGTGCACTCAGCACACAGGGCAATGAACCCCTACTCTGAGTTACCTAGTGCTCTTTTAGTTCTGCCATCAGCTCAAATCCATCCATGGCTGAGTGCCCCTTTAAATGATGTCTAGTTCCACAGAAGGTTTTGGGGCTCAGTGCAGAAATTGCTGTCTTGGCTGTAACATGTTTGTGCTGTAGAAAGGCAGAAAATCTTAAAATCTTCTCTACCTTTCTACGTGTTCATGTTGTTTCAAGTATACAAGCCCTATTAATGGCTCATCTGGAAGGTTTTGCATGCTGAATATAGGGATGTACTTTAATGTATATTTGATGAACCAGATAGAACTCTTTTAAGACGAAATTTTGACTTCAAGCCCTTATAAATAACAAGGCTCCCTTAATATTTCTTCTTTAAATACTGCCTGAATGTACATGCAAATGCCAATTTAGCTGCATCTTAATGGTTGCCTTTTAAAATGCTTTTCCTAAAGTCTTGTGCAAACCAAAACCAAACCTATGTCTCCCACTAGCATTACATCCTTGCTTATGTGTTTGGCAGTGACTTTTGTCCATCTTACTTTGTTTTAATTGGAGTGGAATGTCATGTCTGAACTCTTCCCCTCTGCATGATAATGAGGCAAACCCAGCTCTGCTGGTATGCAACACAGTCCAGAATCCAGCAGCAGGCCTTACTCATTGGCAACTCTTGCTCATGCGGGTGCCAATCCATTAAGGAGTGCCACATGAGAGAGGACCCTGACAGAGGCTCTGGGGCTCTGCACAAGCTCAGGCCTGCATTTGCATCGAGAGATATTTCAGTCTGAGTCAGGGGAATAGTAACACCCACAGACTCAGCCCTAGGCTCTGGCAGATTTAGCTCTCAGCAGATGCTATGAATTCATTTAACCTCATCAGTGGTTGAGGTGAAGGCACAGACTTGGAGCCAGTGTGAGTGTGGTACTCTCATGTGTCCTGCTGAGCCACCCCTGCTCCAGGAGGACTGACTTCCAGCAGAACGATGTACAGGCATGGTAACATCTCACCCTAAAGCTCCCAAGGCCCTCAGCTGCCTGACTACACAAATATTTATATTTTCATTGTCACTAGTTGGGATCACCATCCTTGGAAGTGTTTATAATTCTGACCCTTTCTATTAGGTGGTGGCAAAAGACAGTTAAGTCCCCATCCAGAGCAATGTACATGACAAAGGAATTTCAAGTATTTAGGTGCAAGGCCAAGGTATTATTTGATTAAGGCACAGAGGTGGAGACAAACAGGTGGAGCATGAGAACAGACTGACCAGAAAGTCAGACATGGACCAAAGAGGTTTGCAGCAGAAGCCAGAGAAAATTAGACAATAATTTTGGGAATGCTGGCTGAAAGAATATCAAACAGTTGGACCTCACATGTTTCCAGAAATTAAACATTTTTTACTTCTTTTGTAAATAAGATTGAATTCTATAACCAGCCTTAATGGAATCAAACTACAACCACTCAGATTCTGAGATAGTCTTTCAGCTGAGGAAGTGAACATAATGGTTCTATTGCCATGATTTAGTGCTGGTACCTTATTTATAGCAAGCAAAACCAAGACAGAATTATATAGTTCATTACACTTTTGTGACAAAAAAACCCTTCATGTCTTGCACATATGTTACAGAGAACCTGTTTTAGAAACACTTCAGAGACTAAAAATAATTACATTGGACCCATATAATAAATCCTCCAAACCATGTGCTTTAGAAACCCAGAGACCAAGTGAATGGGGATGGAGAGAGGAACCAGTACAGTTAAAGTGGCTAAAAATGACTCAAATGTTCTCGCTAGATCTAAAAATGTTTCTGGAATTAAGTCCAGCATTGTGGGTATATGCATAAAGGTAACCCATGTGTCAACAGGGACACCAAATAAGTGTGTTCTATAAATGTTATGACACATAACAGAAGAGGAAACATGCCTTCATACAATTCCCTCTGCGTGAAACATGGACTATTTCTCTACTTTGTGTAAATTAATTAACATCTATCAATATATACTTAATAAATAACACTGAAAAGCTGCATATTTTTCTGCTGCATCATGATTTATCTTTCTTACTGTTTACTGATTCTTTATGATTCAAGAACAATTATCGAAAAAGATATGCTTTCTTATATGCCACTACTAATAGTCATCCCTGCTTGATCCATGCATCTCAGTGAGTGGTCCAGTTCTATCCCATTGAATTCCATACTTCATCCCCTGGGGCTTATATAGTAGATGTAGCCATGGGCAATAGCTAAGGTGTTAAAGAATTTTGCCTCTGGAGTTATACTACATATGTATATATGTACATATACACATATTTAAACACATGTGCTCTCCAGCTGTGTAGGAGTCAACCTCATTTTTAAATTATACAGAAGAGCACAAGTGGAAATCTACAAACTCTTCTGCTGTCTATTATAAAACTAATAAAACAAAAATGTGACCTTATGTCTATTCCTTTCCTTAAATTATTACATATACAATGGTGAAAATGCATCTTTGCTTAAAAATTTGAGAAAGTCCAGAGAAGTAGAATGTATAAAACTCATCCTTCTTCTTCTGACATCGCTGACATCACTAATATCTCTCTACTAACAAGAACTCCTTCCTCTAGAGGAAGCCCCCTTTCCTTCTTCCAGCTGTTTATGAAATGTTCTTGTCATTGATGCCATCCCATTCCTTATTTTTGCTGAGAAGATGCTAGTGAAATTCTTGCTAAGTAGCTGTGGTTGAAAACTCAGGAGGTTTTCCAGGCTTATCTCTGGAAGGTAAGTGAATAATTAAAACCAAATCACTGTATCCTCTTGGCTGAAGGGAGTACACAATTATCAGCTCAGGGCTTAGGAGCAAGTGGCAGGATGCAGCCTCCAAGCAGGAGATACCCATGTACTGGGCAAGTATGTACACAGGAAGGCTTTCAGCACTCTGCCCGATGATCTCTTCTGTTTTGCAGGGTTGCACGTGGGAGTTGCGAGTCCTTGTTCCTTTTTGTTTGTTCTGTTAGAAGCCTTCTAGCCACGAAATGTGTAAGCAATGTAGAACTTACTAAAAAAACTTAAAGGACTAAGGTACAGAAGCTTTAGCCTCTGATGAAATGATTTAGTCAAAAACATAGTACGAGAAATAATATCCAGGGTGTAATGCCTTGCTGAAAGCAGAGAGGTTTAGTAATGCTAGGACACTTGGAAAAGGAGGATTAGCAGATGCCTTGGTTGAAGCTTTTCAAGACAGACTCATTAGTAAGCAGACAGGCCAAGTGTCCCTTGAGCAGACAAGACCTGTGCTGCTCTTGGGGAAAAATATAATGATGCTCATTTCTATTTCTAGATTTGCTGGTTGTGTAGTAGACACTTGTTATGGAAGAAATGAGCATAGGTGGTTGTTTGAACTGCAGAGAGGTAAGAATTCATAGGGTTTTTTCATTTGAAAGCTTCCATACAGAAGAAGGGAAAGAGAAGGCTAATTTTGTTGATCAATAAACAGTAGAGTTCTCACTTTTTCCTCCCTCAGTGTTTATTGGGTGGAGGGTCCAAGGAGTGCCTGTTTGGTGAATCTGCTGGCAAATGTGTCTGGTAAGGGAGCCAGAACTTATTAAGACATCAGAATCCTGTAAGGCTGGTTACTGCAGGTTTGGAGTGCTGCTATGCCAGGCTATCCTTGTCAACTGCATCAAGCTAATTTCAGCTAATTTCAAACATGACATAAGCTGATTCTATTCTTACAGCCTGTTACTCTGACTGCATGGGTCTTTAGTAACTCAGGAAAAGCACTTGATACACAACTCTGGAAACTCATTAGCGAACAGCATTGACTGATGCAAACCTCCCCTTCAGAATGGCCCTTTTTAGACCCTGGTGGGAAGAGAAGTTTGCTGGACTGCAGCTCCCAATGTAGAGCAGCCTCTTCTCTCCCAGTACTAGGGGACTAACCCAGGGCTTAGGCAATCAACCCCAAGCCTTCCCCACTTGCCTCTAATTTGCCAGCTGTTACAGTAGCCAGCATGACACTGTAAAATATTAGGGACATGAGCAGTGCTCAGGCTGCGTGTATATCCACAGGGAGCCTCCATCTTCTTGTCAAATTAGTGCCATGGTGTCCGCAACTGCAGTTCTGTAGCTCACTTCAAACAAGCGCTGGGAAAGGCTGGCAGAACTTTCCCTTCTGGATCTTTCCTTCTAACAGCAGTTGTTACCCTCCTCTTCATTCTCAGTTTTTAGGCACAGAAAGAGGAAAGCTGGGATGAGGGTAGTGAATCTCATGGCTGTGGCACAGAATTGGGTTCTGGGAGAGTAGATGTAATTTCTTAGCTCTACTGCAGTTCCCTGCACAATCTTGAGCGTGTCAGTCTTAGTTCCCCATCTTTGAGTCTTAGTTCCCCATCTCTAGACTGGGAGCAGTATCTTATAGTTTGTGAACACTCCCACATTTTTCCATAGTCTTTTTTCTTCTGAGTTACTTGAGCCGGAGCTCAATGTAAGTGCGAGAGCATGACATGAGATAATCTGATATGTTCAAAAGAACTCTGGAACATACTGTAATTAAAGGAAAAAATTAACCCATTTGAATATTCTCTTGGTTTTGGTTATTTTTCATTTGATGTTTTCTACATTTCAGTCCCCAAGTGAAAAGCAAGCATCTTGTCTAGATTTCTAGTTTATCAGTGGCCCTGTTCTTTTTAGGTTTTATTTCAGCTGACTGCAACTGCTCCTAAAAACGGTCCTTGTTTTAGGAATTGCTCCCTTTTGGAACAGCAAAGTCCAAGTTTTGTAGGTTGAGTAGCCTGCTTGACCTGTTTTTTCATAGACATCTGTTTCCAAGATGATTTCTCATAGGAAAGAGAAGGCAAGAGGGAGATGAGACTTCCAGATTGTTTCAGGCTTTGCTGAGTCTTGTCAGTTTTCCTTATTTTAGATGGGGCAGTTTCCATGAGGTGCTGCTTGGAAACATGAATTATTTCCTCCAATAACTATTGGGGAAAAAAATTATAATTGCCTATAGAAATCATAGAACAAGCTACTTTCAAAAGGAAAATTTGAATGCAATCCTGAGGCACTGGCCACATACTCAGGGACAGATGAGGGTAATTATATTGTTAAAGCATTTTACATTGTCTTGCAAATGTCCTCCCAAATTATAGCAGTGTGGGACAATGGGTTCTCTGGGTTCTTCTTGTCTGGCAGTTACTGTGTTTCATACATACATTTACAGTTTTTCTTAAAGTGGATTTGAGTTAACAGTCCCAATTTGAATCTGTAGAAAATCAGCCCTGAAAAAAATTCCTGTCCATCTCTTAAAAGGGATGCCAGCCAATTAGTACTTCTTGCAGGTTCAGCAAAATATTCTAAATAGCTTTCACTATTTTAGTGCAATTTCCTACTTCCAACTAGGTTTGGAAGTGACAGCTCCATGATAACGGTCAAATCTGTTGATAGTTTAAGATCAGAAGAGCTAGCTTGTTCTCATGAAATTCGAGTCCTTGTTTACTTTGTGCATTTTAAAATATATATAATTGCTGGGACAGGGTTCACAGCTACACTGAATTCACAGCAATTGGTCTCCTGAGAGTGAAAGGAAAAATTGGCTCAAGGGAAGGATCAGCCTGGAGTTAAGAGGAAAACAGGCTGTTTTTTGTATTTCCTGTCTTTATTTATATATTTTTCTAAAGCAAGATCACACATAAACTTTTGACAGGAAAAATCACAACTTGTGCTGGCCCTGGAAAAAGACACACAGCTTGGTTGGTTTTGGAATGTTTGCTGTTCAGTTGGTCACATTAATGCCATTCTGTGCAGTCTGGGTCTCCCCTCTGACTAGACTTCCTCCCTGTGGGTGGTGGGTTTCATGCCTGCCAGGTTGTGCCAATGGTGTCCCTTTTCTCTGTCAGCCAGTATTTCAACAGTGTCACAACTGTGCTCTCTCTGGCTTGCACAGAACTCCTTCAGTGTGACTTTGCTTGTAGAGCAAAGTCAGTTCTTTCTTGGGCACTGGATTTGTGCCTTTGTTTGTGGCCTGAGGTTTCTTCCTCAGGCAGTTCCTCTTCCAGCATCCCCCCAGAATAGGATTTTACTCACCTGACACTCAGGGGCTGAGCCAGTCTCTCATTTGCCATTGGGATGCGGTATGTCCAAAAAATCTGAATTAAACTCCCCCAAATTGTTAGGGATTTGTAATTCAGTTGTGAATCCAGTGGCAGGTATGTCCTACAAAAGTTCGCTGTCCTTCAGTCCTTGTACCTTCCTCTCAGTTCTGCCTGAGAGTAGTTTCCCTCAGATTTTGTTTGCTCAGTTTCCAGAGTCACAGCAAACACAGTTTAAAGGAACAGCTTTCTCTTTACCCAGATAAGTTAGTACAAATATGCCCTGAACGTCCTTTGCACTGCTTGTGCCAAGGCTTAATGACAGAGGATTGTTAAACCTCCCATATAAATCTTTAACAGCTGGGTGAAACTTCAGTCCAAATCTGCAAACTCAAGTGGAAACAGTAAATAGTATTTGCTTCCACTTTTAAGGCCCACTGGCTGAGAAACTGCTCTTGCTTTACATTATTTACAGCTATTTGAGATGAAAAGACCTACATATTTATGACTATTTTTAGATTGCCATTTCTCAATTTCATGTGTGTTCACATACCTGGGCACTGGGGTGGATATAGCAGAGCCAGCCTGGTTTTATTTTGAGGCTTTTTGGATCAGTTGAAATGCCTGTGATAATTTTCCCTCTTGAAATTTCTCTTATTACCAGTCTACTTGCTTGCTGTGATTTGAATGTCCCTCTTCTGGGGGCAGCTTAGGCCCACTGCTTCAAAGGAAGACAAATAATAGCGATTGCTTACATCAGTGCTATACCTAGGAGAGAATTTTCCCCTTATCCTTGGATAACTCACTTTGTATTTTTAAGCCTGCAGTTAGATTGGCTCTTAGAAAAAGCATCACATAGCCTGTTGAAGTCGATGGTAGTCTTTCCTTTGGTTTTTATTTTCTTTTTGAAGTTCAGTGAACTTTCCAAGTGTCTCGTTCATTTCAAAGTATTTTAATTGGTCACAACATTATAGTTTTTAAAATGCAGCTGTATGCCCAGCCTACTTTATGGAAGATGTTCATTGAGTTAAGCTTAGGTTAATCTGAGCTCAGACATCATAGATTCATGGTCACTAGTGTCAGTGGCCCTTTATAACAGTTGAAGGCCTGGCCTGGGCATAGAGGGCTGCTAGAAATTAATCCTGTAATGATTAATCAAGGTCACCATCAGGCCCGTGCACTCCTGGTCTGAGAGCTGGCAGGACTCAGGAATGAGGGATGCAGTGGAATTTGGGCTCCTCTCTGTTGCAAGAGTTGCCCAGGGTGAATCTAGCTAGCCTTGTGCTTCAGACTTGCTTATCTGGGTGTCCAAGTACTGCAGAGTACATGAAGCAAGGAACTAAGGTTTTATTGCGTTTTCCAGTCGTTAAATTACTACAGTGACTCCTTCTCAGTGTTTTTTTGAGGGCTAAATAAATCCTGCTTCTACAATCCTCTTTTTGTATTCAAACCTAACCACCTCTCTTCCTTTGCTTCTCATAGATTGTGCCATTCATTTTGTTAACAAAAATAAAGTGTATTTTTCTTTTGTGTTCCAAATGGGCAAAGTAAATGGAGAAATGGTGTAATGTGTGTAATAGGCAGGCTGTTTATTGGGTGTTGTCTCTCACAGGGTGAGGAAGCTTCCCTCTGACAAACCCATGACTCACCGTGCAGTGCCAGAAAGGTTACAGGTCTGCTATGGGGTAATGCTGTTGCCCTTTGAGTTAAGGGAATATTTTTTTGATTTTGTTCAATTTTTTCCACAAGGTAAGGAGGTAAGTTGTATTTACTGTGAGAGAGGCACCAGCAGCAGGATTCTGTGCTTATTCCTCCTGATGGAAATCAAAAGTAATGTAAGTGGAGTCAGTGGAGTGTGAAAGAGTGCAAACCCAAAGAGTACTTGCTCCTCATGCCTGTTGCACCTACAGTTGAGAAGGATAGTGAGATGCTGATCTCAAATGTGCTCAGAGGCTCTTTTTCTTAACTAGAATTGGCATTAAAATAAAACAGTGGATGTTTTCTTATCCAGTGAAACCTATTTCCCAAAGAGCTCTACCAATAGCATTTGCTTGTTACAGTCATAATTATTATTACTTTGGCTTTTACTTGCTTTTTTGGTTTTTTTCCCTCCCAGACAGAAAAGACTTTTAGTCAAAGCCGAGGCCTATAGGATTTATCTTCTGTACCAATGATACCATATTCCCCAATGCCTGGGAAGTAGCATATCATGTTTTAACTTAAAATTTGCAGTACTGTGTAATTGCTGCTTCACGTGATCTGACCCCACAGATCTCTTGATTTGAACTACAGATGCCTGACAACAGCAGCTACACTGTACAGCATAGCAAAAACACTGAATTACCTGAGCCAGCCTTGCCTTTCTAAATGGTGTTGGAAATCAATGGAATCAGGTTTGAGCATTTTGCAAGGGAAATACACATTGACAATTTTTAATGGACTGTCACACACTAGATGTACCATCTCTCGTTTTCCTGCTGATTTCTTTTCACATACACTCATGAGCATTAGTTTCTGAATTCTTTTCCTCAGCCTCCATTTGCAGCTATTGCCATATCTTTCCTAAGAGGTGGCACCCAAAACTGAACACAGTCCTCCAAATTCAAATGCTCCATTGTTCAGGATTCTGTCATTATATTATCTTCTGCATTATTTTTATATCCTCTTATTAATGCACCCACACACCCCATTTGCATTTTTTAACCTTTTAAAAAGCATTTTCATTACAACAATCAGATATAAGGGCAATGAAGTAAGCGTGGAACAATAGAAGTGAAGATTTTGATCCTCCTCAGACCTAAACCTGTTTTAAACTTCAGTGGTGACATTGATTTACACTGAAAGGAAAGAGGGAGGATCAGGCTGTGCATGTCTACAGTGGGACATGCATTTTTGATAGTTAATAAGGAACAATTTTGTAAAATATTTTCAGAACACAACAGATTGTTTGGGAAAAGCACTTTTTCTTTTATCTGAAGGGAGGGGTTTTGCAAATAGAGGTCTGTGTTGGGGGCTGGAGGCTGAAGAGCAGTTCTGGAGCCTGGATGCTGGCAGTGGTGTTGGTGACTGCAGGGAAGCAGTGCAGGGTGCCCGCATGTTGATTGTGGGACTGTCTTGCACAGGCACTGGGATTCACTCATTTTAACCTCATAGCAGGACTAAGCAGCACGTCCTTCATTTTAGGAGTAGTTTTAGCCTTTCTAAACTGTTAGCTTCTGCACAGCCGTATCTGATACTGACCGATCCTGGGGAGTCGGTCAAAGGCGGGGCACCCCAGCTGGCTGCAGATAATGTGTGACATCTTACTTAGAGAGGATGTAAGATAAGATAAGGGGAGGTGGGAGGTGGCCAGAGGCAGAGCCACTCTGCCATGTGCATGCTGCCAGCATAGCCCATGGAAGCATTGCCACTACACCAAGCCACACTTGGGACTTCCACTCAGAAGAGATGGACAACCACTTTTAAGCTGCAGTTGGGAAAGGTGATTTCTGTTAAACAAATTAATATTTGTGCGTTGTCTGGGTGTGGAAGCCAAGTGTGTGACTCAGAAAATCACCTGAATAACATTGCTGCTAGCCAGGGAGAGGAAAAAGGTGAAGAAATCCATAAAGCAACCATGCATGTCTCGCTTTCTGGCAGACTGCACCTTAACAGCCTTTTCAGTGTCTCTCTTCCAGTTGCTTCTGCTTTACTTGACTCTGGATTTTCTGCAGGAGCCAGCGTTAAAGTTAGTATCTGGTGGATATCAATGACATTGTCTCTGGAGGGACTTTTCCAGGTAAAGCAGGGAGATACAAATGCCCTTGGTCTTCTCTTGTGTGCCTAAATTAAGGCTGTACTTTACTTGCCCAGTTAGGCAAGGTTTGTAAACACGGGGTGCGGTTTTACCATGTATCTAATTAGACTTAATGGCTAAGTGCCAGTCTGGGTAGTGAGTCTACTCCTCCTGTCAGCAGCTTCATGCTCCTGCTCCAACTGCAGATTCTGCTGCTTGGTGGACTCTTGCTGACGCAGTCCAGGACAATGACCTAGCAGAAGCTGTTCATTTCTTTTTTTTCTGGATTAGTTTTCTGCCAGTCTGACATCCTCTGATGGCTTGCCAAGGTAAGATGAGCATTCCTGCTGGCACAGGAAAGGATACAGGGTCTCTCAGAAGAAACAGAGTCATATAGAAGCATTACCTTAATTTGGTTGGTCAGTTGATTGATTGTAAATCCAAATCTCTGCAGCTCCCTATTTGGCTTGCACAGGTCAACCATAACTGCCATCAAATGAGGAGATTTTTCTTACTCTTTTTCCATGACTAGCAAGATCTGTTCACAGGATTGTTATTCTTATTCTTTCAGATCACTTCAAAGACAGGAAGTGTTAATGGCAGCAACGGAAACTCAGTAGAGAAGAGGGGAAAGCAAGGGATGCAGCAAGAAATGGGATAGGAAATGGGATACTGCTGTCATCTCTGACAGCAGTAGCACAATGTAGTTGTGAAATTATTTGCTTGGGTACTTGCAGCAGCTGCAGATGCTGCCTCTCAGCCAGCCAGGGCACAGCAGAATGGGTGCTGCAGTCCCCTTCTTCCTCAGGTGTGACCTTAGGCTTGTACTCTCCTCTCTGTTTCCATGCTTGGTTCCCCCAGTAGCTCCTTGCCTGCAGCTGCTGGGATAGTTTGGCCTTGGAACACTTCCACAGAGGGTCTGGGAGCTGCACCTGAATGCATCAGCATGTCATTCCTGCATCCCTGCCTGGGCACTCCTGTGTTAACCCATTTCTTATCCAGAAAGAACATGTTGATGGATTGGAGGTGTGTGGAACCAGAATGTTAGATTATCACAGCACCATCACCTGTTGGTTACAACAATTTTGTGGGTTCTTTTGGCAAACTTTCCCAGAGCTCAGTACTTTGAGAGAAAGCACTGGGTGTCTGCATGCTGCAACCAGAAGAATTTTGCCTTGCTCAGCACCAGGGGAGTAGAGGACCAAGAAATAAGACAGCATGCTGAACTGTGTAGAACCAACAGCTGTGCCACAGTGCACCAACCCGTGCAGGTAGAAATATGCTGCTTAATTACTATGATAATGTAAAAGTCTTTCCCTATTGTTTGTCTGGCCCACATGGAACCACCCCTTATATGCAAAACAGGTTTCCTCTTTAAATGTAAGCCTGTGTTTATATACCAGCTGATGGCTTTTCCTGGGGATCCAAGACATTGCTGCCAACACAAATAATTTCGCAGGTTGGAGACTAGTTGGTAAGAGTGTGGTGAGCCTCCCTTTTGTCTAATCCAATTGGACTGCTTTTTGGTTCTGGGTTTTTTCCTTTTGACGTGATTTCCAGAAGACACGGTACAAAAAAGGTATTTTCTTTTTCTTTTTCTTTTTCTTTTTCTTTTTCTTTTTCTTTTTCTTTTTCTTTTTCTTTTTCTTTTTCTTTTTCTTTTTCTTTTTCTTTTTCTTTTTCTTTTTCTTTTTCTTTTTCTTTTTCTTTTTCTTTTCATAACTGTGGACATTGCTAGGAAGTAAAAAGGTAAATACAACATTTTGTAGGTTGAAGTAGGAATGCAGTTTCTGTATTCGTCCACCAAATATATTTTAAGAGAAATACTGCTGCTTCATGTAATTCCTCTCTCCTGCTAAGAAAACCTCCACTTTAAGGTACAGGAGCTACGGCCAAGTTGAGTCATAACAGTTTGAAAGCAGACCCTGATTGATTGTTTGGGAAAGCATGTACTGGGGAGACAGAAAATCCCCTTGTAAATGTGGTATGAAGTTTTTGCCACATGAGAAATTTTTTGTTTCTAGCGTGGTTTAAAAGTTGAGTTCAGTTGGCTACTGGATTAAAGTAATTCCAGTTTTGTGTCTTTTTCAGTTTTGAATTCTGAATGTTTAAGGTTTATTGTTTGACAGTTTTTGCTGACAACATTTTTCTGACTTTACATTGAGGGTGATTTAATAGACTAAATAAATGTGTATTGCCTGACTTGTTTTAAAAAATTCCATAGCCTAGATTTAGTGTAGGGTCTGGTCTAAGGGCATAAGCAGGCTGGAGATGGAGCACTCTGATCCTGGGCTTTGGCAGAAACAGGCACAGTCATGCTGCTTAGAAGGGAGGAAAACTTCCACAGAGGAGTGCACTGTGTGGCAATCATTGTAGAAGCAGACTGGGTCTATTATTTCTTAGCCCTATACAACTGGTACGTGACTACTTCAGGGACCCCTCTATGCAATATCCCAATGGAAATGTCTTATTTCCCTTTAAGTGAGACAAGGAGTGTGTTTTGGCATAATGCTTGGTCGACTATACCTTTGGAAAACACTGTAAGTCCAGGTCTGATGTTGAGTAGAGAACGACCAGTCCTCGGTTCTTGTGCTTGCCTTGAAAAGCAGAATTTAATTGAGTTTTGCACTTGACTCTCTCTGGGTTTTTTGTTTGTGTTTTTCCCTCCAGACTCTCCCTGAATGGGTTGGATAGTTCTTTTGGGACCTATCTGAAATCATTCAAGAACAAGCTACCTGCTGCACAGAGTGTAGCTCTCTCTGATGGGGACCAAGGGATCAACTTCAGCATATTACCTCATTTCTGCTGGTTTGTTTTAAAGACATGCTATCATTTCAGCTTGGTTCTGATCATGTTCAGAACAAGTTTTTACAGAAACTGAGGCCAGTGGAAATGTTATCCTTTCCACTCACTTTTCTTGGAGAGGATTAAAGCAAATAAACATGCAATGGCTCATCCCGCTCCAAGTCCATGTAAGCTGCCTTGAAGGACAGAAGTGGAAGGAACAAGTACCCTCTCCTGGTGTCTACGAGCACCTTTTCCTTACTGCCACTTGGGCTCCTTCCAGGCATTAAATCTACTATAGATTAACTTGTTGACAACTGTTATTTCTTTTGACTCTTCTGGTCTGCTGGAAACAGTCTCTGCTTTGGAAATCATTACTGCTGTGTAACTCGCAAATGATGAGTAATGGCTTCCTCCAGTATAACTCCCTCTTCTCTTAGTGTTTCCACTGTGATCATCTTTCCCTTTCTGCCCAGTCCTGCCCAGAGGTGAGGTACTGGATCTCGGTGCAACAGCTTCCCTGCTGCCTTAGAGAGGAATTGCAGGTAAACACCAGCCTCCCTGAACAAGACACTTTGCAAGGATAAGCCTGGAAAATAAATTAAAGACCCCAGTAAATACCAAAATGCAGTATTTTGGGGATATTGGCTTAATAGCTACATGATAAATTTCCCTTCTCCTCACTAGGACCTCTGTCATCCAAAAAGAGGTGACCAGCTGTGTTCTTTTCTCTTACAAAAAAAAAAAAAAGGCCACATCAACTCCAGTTCCCCTTTCTTACTCCTATAGTTCACAAAAGTGCAGAAAACTCTTCTCTCCAAGGTTGTTGAGTTGATACAGGTCTGAGCAATTTTTGTCGTGTGTACAGCTCTCCAGTCTCTTGCTTGTGTTTCAGGCCTTTGTATTCCCAGAAGCTTATCTTTTTTTTTTCCAATATAGCTCTTAGTATTTCAAAAGATACTGCTGTGATCTTTGTCTTATCCATGTCCTTGCATTATCCTGGCTGCAATACTGTTTTTCCTTGCAGGCCAGCTAGTGGTATTTTGGTAGGGTTTAGGAAGGGACTGGCACGTGTAATTTGAATTCCTGCAGTCCTGGAGTATGTGCATTGGAATACTCTTCATGTGGCTGTCCAGTCAATGATTTGCCAATTTGACTTCTTTTTTATTCAGGAGGGTCTAGTCAGTGGGTGTGCCTTTGAATACAGGTTGGAGTGAAAAGAAAAATCAATTCCTTTCAGTTGGCTGGACAAGTAACTAAAGCAGCACTATTTTGCTTTCTATATATACGTACGTGTGTGTGTGTGTGTGTGTATATACATACATACATATATATATTTATAAATAAAATGAACTTTAAGCTTATTTAAAGATCTGCATTTTTGATTCTGTGTGAAACTCAAACTGTTATGACTCAATCTCTGCATGAGAATCCACAAGGGAGAAGGTAGAAGAAGCTGAATACTAACTTTGTGTGTTTCAAAAAGCATGGAAAAGTCTCTCTGCAGATGGATACATAGCCTGTATATGTATGCATACAGCCATAATACCCACACTATATGTAGGGAGTGTATGTACAAGGGTATATACACACACACACTCACATGTATCCCTGTTTAGCATCTGGATAGACGGAAATGTCACTTGATTCTAGTATTTTCCTTGATTATAGTTGCTGTGTCCAGGAACCTCAGGCTTGTTTCTATGGCAGCTATTCCCAGTTCAGCCATTTCCTTAATCCCCATTTGGCAGTAAGTGGAAGATGTTGTGACACTCACAGTGAACATATCACAGAGGGGCTGAGAGTGTGGGCAGAGCTGTGTGCAGGTGACAGGCTCACACGGGAGGGACATGTGCAGCAGGCTGCAACATGGCCTCCCGTGGCACCGCTCTCCTGGCTTTCTGTCAAGAGCTTCACGGGCCAGCCCAGATCTGCCTCTCTCTCTCTCTTTCTTCCTCTCCTTTAATTTTTTTCCTTTCTTTCCCTTCTCTGTGGCTCTGCTCTGTAGCAGGACTGCAAGATCAGGATGGCATCCTGGGCAGGAACGCCAGGGAACCTGTGCTGCACTAGACAGGCTGACTAATCTCCCTTTAAATAGTCTGGAAGCACACTGGTGAGTTTCTGTTTCAGGAGCCATAAATAGACTGATCCATGCTGGTAAGTAGCGAACAGCACAGTTATTTGTTCTAGGAAGGTCTTCCTGTTTCCTTCATGTTATTGCATGGATAGCTGTGATCCAGTTCTGGTAACTCTCTGTATAGTAGCGGTGCTGCTGTCCTTCCTCACACTGATGTATCTTCTGCAACAGTGAGAAGGGAGCAGCTGCTCGTGGGAGATAAGACTTCTTTCTCCAGTGCCTTTGGATCAGAGTGGCAGTGGAGCTCTGGCTTGCTGTGGACTGTACAGCTGGCTTTAGCTAGAGCAGTGCAGTTCAGACCCTTCTGAGCAGTGCTGTGAGTTCAGAAATCTCACTGATATTTATAGCATCTGGAAGGTGAAAGCAAGGAACGTTTGAACACTCGCTGCCTAGCTATGGATCTGGAAAGAGTGGAGTGTATGGTCCTGTGAGCTAGCTAGCCTTGTGCTTCAGACTTGTCTGGAGGATAAACTCAGTTTATCTGTGTTGTCCTAACTCAGAAATAAACACTGTAAAAAAAAAAATTGACCAAGTCTAATTAGGCTGGCTAATATAATTTTCTTAAAGATGAAAGAGTACAAACTATTCTCTAGGTAGGTACAAGCACTCTGAAGCTGCCTCCATATCTGGTCTTGAATTATCAAGGCAGCCTTAAGAACATCAGAACCTGATCTGTGTCCAGTAGCCACTATAGCACTTCCCAAGATTTAGGTAAATAGGAGAATCCTAAACAAAGAGGGCAGCAAATCTTGCTTCAGTGAGGTAGGAGGCATTTGAATTTCTTACTCATAGTGTATTGTCATCTTCTTCCTGCCATCCTACCCACTCAATGAGTCAGAGACCTAAGACTTGATTTTTAAATATTTTTCTTTTTTTCTTCCCCACCTTCTCTGCTGAGCAGGGAATATTCAAGCCTTCAGTTTCTGGTGCATCATGTAAGAATTCTCTTTTTTTTTCCTTTTATATTTTTGGATTTTTTTCTTTCTTATTTATTCACCCATCTGCTGAGACATAACTCCCTCAGTCTACTGGCTTTTTTACTGGGGTGAGTTGGCTCACTGGTGCCAGAGGACAGAGGGCCAAGTAGGTCTGAGGAGGGGAAGAGAGGATATGTGGGGGCATAGCACAGACCAGTTACACAGAGGCAGCTTCCTTAAATTCTCCCTCATGTTTGCTTTCCTTCATAACATTGCTTTTAAATCATTGTAAGGAGGACAAGGTTTCTGCCTGGTCAGAAGTTCCATCCCAAGTGATGTGACACCATTCAGACTGTTCTTTGATCTTACGGAAGGAGGAGTGGTTTTTTTCCTTTCCTAATTCATGGTCAGTGCTTACCAACCTCAAACTAGGGCACACCAGGGGCCAGGGATTGCCTCAATGTGCCATTTATATAGGATTTTAAGCTCATATTTGGCAAAGCAGAAGTTCTGTGCCAAGTTTTGGAAACAACATCAACAGAGACATTAATGGTCTTCTGAGGGAAAGTACTACAAGGTCTTATTTTGTTTATTCTGTAATTCAGTCTTCTGAATTACAGAGTAAACAAAAAAAAANGGCCAGGGATTGCCTCAATGTGCCATTTATATAGGATTTTAAGCTCATATTTGGCAAAGCAGAAGTTCTGTGCCAAGTTTTGGAAACAACATCAACAGAGACATTAATGGTCTTCTGAGGGAAAGTACTACAAGGTCTTATTTTGTTTATTCTGTAATTCAGTCTTCTGAATTACAGAGTAAACAAAAAAAAAAAAAAACAAAACCCCAAAAAACCAAGCAACCTGTGTGTTTAATTAAAATGCCAAAACAAAGCACAGGTTTTTAATTAACTGTATTTGGTGTAGTTACCTTGTGACACTCCAGTCAGACAAACCAGGCTGTTCCTGGGGTAAGTTTGGCCTGAGTTCCAGCTACTATGCAACGCATAGGTTCTCTTTGGAAAAGCAGAACGAAAGCTCAAAGCTGAAAGTAGCAGTAAGTGTGTTTCAATGCAGAACAGGTCCCATTGAGCAGAGAGAGCAAAAAGCAGTGGAACCTGCCCCATCACACTTCGCTGGGTCAAAATGCAGTGTGCTTTGTCCTCTTCCCTCTAGCACAATGGCTGCCTTCCCTATTTTGGAGCAAGAAACGTTGTTCCGGAACAGTACCTGGAGCTATCGAATTCCAGCCCTGCTCTACCTGCCACGGTTCAGCATGATCCTGGCCTTTGCTGAAGAACGAGAGGACCTGGTGGATGAACATGCCAAGCTGATAGCCATGCGCAGAGGCGTGTATGACCCAGCCACGCAGCACGTTCAGGTACCAGGGCAGGGAGGAAGCTGGGGACACTGCCCCCTGTGCTATAATTGCTGAGATTCAACCCTATTGGCAGCTGTGGGGGGGACTAAAAGGGAGTGGATATTCTAGGGGTGGCTTTGACCCATCATTGCAGAGCTGAGCATGCAGATACAGAGATGGGACAAAAGTCCTGTTGTAGCAGGAAAAAGGGAGAGGTGGAGAGGTAGAAAGGCCTCAAGGAAGAGGAAGAAATGCCACAACAATGGGGAGGAGTAAATTAGCGATCAGTGACTTTTTTTTTTTTTTTTAAATTAATCTCAGGACTAATTTCTGGTTAAAAAAAAAAAAAAAGAGAGAATAGCTAGTCTCCCCATGCAAAAAAAATGTCTGCTTTGTTGGTGCCAGTAAATTGGCTACCTTTTTAACCTACCAGTTATTATTAACAGTTATGCTGCCGGTGGCTGGGATGGTGTAAACTCTATTTATAATAATTTTTTGTGTTTGCAAAGGCATTAATGTCTTGGGGAAAAAAAGGTAATTATATTTTTCTATTCCAAACCTTCATTGGTTGTCTTACATTATAGGCTCTTAAGAGCTGGAGTCTGCCTAGCAGAAGCAGCCTCTGAGCCCACCTGCAGTGTCATACCATTCAGGTAACATCTTGTGTAACTCCCTGTAATTCAGTTAGTACAGTTCAAGGTTTCAGTTGGTCATAAACTTAGTAATTTGTGTTCACATGCTAGTGTTTCTTAAAATGGAAATATTACATTTTCAATAGAAGTTAATATTAGTTGGATAGAAAAAGACAAGATATGAACAAAAAGGCAAATCAGCAAATCAGAGCAGAAAAGCTAATTAATATAATCTTACTGGAAACTACTGCATTGCTTACCAAGCCAATGAAACTATGTAGTCATAGTTTTCTAATTGCAATGTTAGTGTTAGAAACATGGTTGTGTTATGTGCTATTCATTTGAAGAAAACAGGGCTTGCTGGGTAGTTATACCAGCTCTGCGACCTATTTTCTGAGTCAGAGAGCTCAGAGTCCAAATCTCCACACCAGAGCCATGCAATCTGCCCTAGCAAGGTGCCTCAGTGTAGGCTGGCATGCCCATTCACATACATTCACATCACAGTGGAGGAACAGGAGTCTGAATGAAAAGGGATTTGTCATCATTCAGGATGCTTGAAAAGGGCTGGGGTTTCTCTGTGACTACCTAAAAAACATTGATACAGCACAGTGTCTGTACTAACACACTTTGACCACTGGGCATGTCTGTGTGGCATATATACATTTGTGAGGATTTCTGAAAATTCAGCCATTGTAGCTTTTAAAATGTGTCATCAGCCACCAGCTGCATTGAGATATGGAGCTATCAGTTCCTCGGGGAGTAGTAATTGAAAAGGACAACCCACGTGCTTGGTGAAGAGTACATGCTTTGTGTCATCTAAATAATTTTCACTTGCCTTTGGCAATGGCAGATTATTGTCTTCCCATTTCTTGCTCTATCCGTTATCCTGTTTCTGTTCTTCCCATGCTCTTGTGTACCTTTTATCCAGACATCCTTGCAATATAATGTGAGTCTCTTTGTAACAGTGTGTTCCATTCTTGTCTCCCTTCCCATGGGCCCTGGCAGTGGAATAGGATGGAGACCCTTGTCAGTGCACAGCTGGAAGGCCACCGATCTATGAACCCCTGCCCGGTATATGATGAGGTCTCAGGGAAACTCATCTTGTTCTTCATAGCCGTCCCAGGAAAGGTCTCTGAGCAGCATCAGCTGAGGACAAAGACCAACCTGGTACGTCTCTGCTATGTCACTAGTATGGACCAGGGACGCACCTGGAGCACTGCCCAGGATGTCACTGACAGGACCATTAGGAATGAGTACAAGAACTGGGCCACCTTTGCAGTGGGGCCGGGTCATGGATTACAACTGCTCAATGAGGCCCGGAGCCTTGTGATTCCTGCCTATGCTTATCGTATCCTGGACCCCAAGAAACACCCCACCCCTCATGCCTTCTGCTTCATCAGCTCTGACCATGGGACAACCTGGGAGATGGGGAACTTTGTGGGGGAGGAGAGCGCGGTGGAGTGCCAGGTAGCAGAGGTGCACACCTGTGGCAGAAAGGTCCTTTACTGCAATGCAAGGAGCAGCAGGGGAGCCAGGATCCAGGCTGTCAGCTACAATCATGGGCTGGACTTTGAGGGAGGCCAGCGAGTTGAAATGCTAATAGAACCTCCTTCTGGATGCCATGGAAGTGTTACTGCCTTTCCACCTCCCCTGGATGCCAGATGTCAAGATAGTTGGTTACTCTACGCTCATCCTACAGACCCAAGGGGTCGAAAAGATTTGGGAATTTACCTCAACAAAAGCCCTTTAAATCCAGCACACTGGACAAAACCCAGCATACTCTTCAAGGGCCTGTGTGCTTATTCAGATCTGCAGTACATGGGCATTGGTCCCGATGGCTCACCTTTGTTCTCCTGCCTCTTTGAATATGGGACCCACAGACAATGTGAAGAGATGATTTTTGTCATGTTCACCTTGAAGCAAGCCTTTCCCTCAGAACACTGAGTCTCAAGCCTTTCCATCAGCATCCCTCCAAAAACCATCTTTGCTGACACTTTTCACTGTCATTTCTCATCCCTCAGCAAAAGGTGTTTTTACTCCTGGTGCACACATAATTTGGTGTTGGCTTGTTGTGTCTGTAGATTGTGAAGTCCATTAAACGTACCACAACTTAACAAGTTTGGTTTTGTTTTCTGTTGCCTGTTCTCCCTTTTTGCCTTTCTCTTTGGCTGCCTGTTTACACATCACGTGCCCAAAACAAGTGTGACCTTTGTATAGGGCTTCTCACCTTGAGGTCTCTGATAGACTTCATCAGGGATGTGTGCTGACAGCACAGGGACTGCAAGGGAACAGATGGCAACAGGGTTATGCTGAGTGGTATTTAGTAAGTTGTGGAGAAACTTCTAGAGACAGCACTGGGCTTACTACCCTATATCTGCTGTCATCTTCTTTAGGAAACTGCTTTGGCTCTGGTAAGGAGCACTGCTTCTTGCAGCCTGCATAGGAATTTGAGCACCTGTAATTTCCAGGGCTTTCTGTCTCCTTATTTCAGCAAGGCCATGTGATGCCTTGTTCTTGGGACATTCCTTGCCAACTTCTTCAGTGTGTTTGGGGCTGCCTTGCTGAGTTCCTAGGCACCCCAGGGGCTTCTGTCTAAACCTTTTCCTTACTTCCCATGCTGTGTCTCCTCGCTTACTTGCCCTTTTGCTTACACTGCATTGAGAAGCTGCAGTTTCCCATGTGTAAGAAAACCACAACCTTGTGTTCTCTGGCTGCTCCCTCTCCCTGGGCAGTGACAATAGGAGTCGTTGAGGAGACCAGGACCCTCCCACGTTGGGGGAGAGAGCAATTGGCAAAAAATGGCATTTTGCCTATATGGGAACTGCAGGATCAGGACAGGTCTGCAGAGGGAGCTCCCAATTTAGAGTCAGGAGGGGAAGTGCTTGCTGGTCTTTCTAACAAAGTGCCAAGCTACGATCCACATAGCAACTACTCTTATCAGTGACAACTCCATGTCTTGTAATAACAGAGTATTATTGGCATATGAGGCACTATGTCAAACACATAACATTGATCCACTTCCAGCAAAAAAGCACCAGTGTCAGAGGAAGGAGAACTGACCAAAGCCAGAGTAGCATAAAACACTCAAGCTGGAAGGTTTTCCAACATAGACAGATTTTCAGTAGATTTCTGAAGGAAACAGCTCTAGTTTTGGTGAGAGAGATTCTATTCTACTACTACACAATGTGTTTTGAAAGGAGGCATTATACAATGACTAGACAAGGGACTGACCAGAAACAAATGGCTACCAGGTGAGACACATCAGAGCAGATGGAGCTAGGAAAGTTTTACCCATGCCTCTGGACAAAATTCTGCATATGGACCAGTCTGTGCTTGTTTCCTGTGTGCTGTGTCCTGCGTGTCTGCACATGTTCAGTGACTGTAAGGAAAATGTTCGTTTGCCCTCTTGGTGAAGAAAACACCTGCTTTTCAGAGGTCTCTCAGAACATATCCCCTTTGGTGAACACTAGCAAGTTCCATAGGATCCTTTGCAGTGTCACTGCTCAGGTCTGTGAGTCTCTGCTTGCACTGTGCTCCTACCCTTGCCTTTTGCTACTGACAGCTTTCATGGGTGGTGGGAAAAGAGGCCCTGACTTTCCTCACTATGGAGATTTGTTTCAGGGCACCTCAATGCTGCAGATACCAAGGGAGTGAAGGGATCTCGTGAACTTCACAGATACACCTGTAACTTGTCAAGCCTTTCTCAAGCAGCAGGTCAGTAAAATACTGAGCTGGAGTAGCAGAGTGGCTCAGGTAGCCAGTACTTTTTGGGTATTATTTATATGCTCTTTAGATGTAGGCCATAGTCTAAATAACCTTTTTGGCCAACAGCCTGTCACTGATGCCAAATTAGGGAATGGTATATTTAGACTTTAACAAAGCTAACTGCTGCCCTATAGACTTAACCTCCTCATCAGATACTACGGAATACTTCAGTTTTGTGACATGGAAATGCATACTTAAGTGCTTATCTTGCCAAGCCTGGCAGCTCCCATGCTGATGCAGTGCACAGGCTGAATATAAGTGTGGGGGGGTTGGGTGACCACTATACATCTTGAATGGTGCCACAGACAGTATTTATTTACTAGTTCTGGAGAGGCTGGTGCGTGGACACCCATCTGGTACAGTACTACCTGGACATCTATAGCAAAACAAGTTTAGATGAAGTGTCTATTGTAGAGTCTTGGAGACAAAATATTATTCCAAGCTAACAAGCCATTAGGGATCACAGAGCTGTTTATATTAGGGGATTGAAATTCACCTTTTGAGCAGCTGGACCTGTACTCTACTTTCTTTTAGGACCAAGAAATACTCACAGAAACCAACCTGCACATTCAATTGCCACAGTCATCATTTGTATTTGGACCCCTGCCCCTTCTTTTTGTCTCCAAGTTAAGAAGTAGTGTGTGCCTGGACACGGGATTTGAAGTAAATAGCAGCACTTGCTAAAAATCTATGTTGGTGATGGGGTGGATAGGGGCTAAGTATGCAGCTAATTAGTCTCAGATGTCTGATGAGGGCTTGTACCTGTTACCTGGTGTTAGTTTGCAGAAGATCAGGAGAAACTCCCAACATTTTCATTCTATCAAAACTCATGTTGTGAGCAGCTCTGTCCACTCTGTCTCCAGATATGTGTCTGTTGCATGGAGAGCACTGTGAGGTCAAGCGGTGGTTGACATTCAGAGCTGTTCTGCTTCCTCCTGCAGCTGTGCTCCAGAGAAGCTACTGGAGGTACCAAAAATCCCAAGGACTTGGTGCAGGTGAGGTTAACAGTGCACTGTGGCCAGGCAGGCCTGTCAGAGCAGCTACATGGTGCCTTTGCTATATGCAGATTCTCATTTTGATTGAAAGAACAGAGTTTGTAACCAGTCTGTAGCTTACAGCTACTGTGCACTGGCAGAGCCACTTCATGGCATTCAGTGTCTGACTTCATTTAGGCACCCGAATCCATAGGAGTTTGTCTGCTAAAGGCCTGTGTGGATATTGGTGGAGCTGAAGGCCAGGTTCAGCTGAGCTAATTTTGGTGTGCAGACAGTGCTTGCTCAGCATGGACAGGAAGCCCTGCAGGGTGCAGTTCTGCTCATCTAGCAGGGCCCTGTTCTGGCCGCACAGCTTTGGGCTGCTGTTGCCTGCAGTTTCATCTCAGTGCAGAGGTTAAGCTGGACCTTACTGACCAAGGCTCTGCATAACTGAAAGCGACAAGAAGACTTACAGGGATGGATGCTGGGTTGTGCTGGTCCACTTTCCCCCTCCACACCCCACACATTCTAACCTCCTCCCTTGCAGTGACAGTCTCCTGCCTGTTCTCTCCTGCCTAGTGGTCCATGCAGTGTACAGCATAGCACTTCATGCATGGCCCAGGTACTGTGTTTCCAGCACTTCTCCTGGCCTTGGGAACCAAGGGTTGCATAGGGCTAGCAGGGTTTGTGCCTCTCCTCTGCCTCTGGGCTTTGAGTCCCAGCTCAGCTTCTTCTTTCAGGTATAGCTCAAATGTGGATATGCAGAGGGCAGAGTGGTTGGAGGTACAGGACAGACAACCAAATTTGCCATGCAGGCAGTGCCCCTGTAGGAATGTCCTGGCATTGCTGCAAATATGTCTTGGAGATGCAGCACTAAGCGCATGCCACACAGCATAGCTGAGGGACAGATGTACAGACAAAGAAAAGGGAAGTGAAAGCTCCAGTTCTCCCCTCTCTGACGCAGGTTGCCAGACACGGCTTTGCTCTATCCAACCTTTGGGGATTTAGAATTGGAAAGATCTTTAATCCATCTCACAGTAGCTGACAGGGAGCTTCGGTCAAAAATCCCCAGTACAAATCAGCTTTTCAGTCTGCTTCTATGCATTAAGACATGCAGTAGTAATTTTGGGGTTTTTTTCAATTCTTTGAAGGCCCCTCCTCACACCTAGTTAGATATGAGGACTAGTCAGGGCAGGAATGGAGTAGTCAGTGCTATGTATTCTAATGCACGGTGTGTTTCTGATCACAGGCTTATTTATTCCCCATGGAGACCTGTAGTGTGTAGGACAGACAGACAGGAAAAAGATGAAAACTCAAAGGATCTGGCAGGAGATGGCAAATTGGACAGCAGGCCACCAAAGCCTGGGGGACTGAATCTGTGAAGGAGCAGAAAAGATCACCAGCTGGGACTTTTGGACACAAAGCAGGAGGGAAAGGCAAGGAACATGGGCTTGCTAGTCACTTCAGCAGCAGCATGAAGAGGGAGAACGGGGGCTGCAGGGATATGTCACACTCATTCTCTGAGCTGTTTGAGTTGAGGAAGTTGTCCGTGGCTGAGTTTCCTTTCCCTCTCTGTGCTATTGAAACAGGAAGCTGGTGAGCCGAAGCTGGCTGATCGTTACACACAGACACACAGGCGGCTCTGGCAGCTCCTGTGTTGGCATTCAGGTTTCCTCAAGCTCCAGCGATGGATCAGTGCTGGTACCACGGCAACATCACTCGTTCCAGAGCTGAAGACCTGCTCTCCAAAGTAGGCAAGGACGGCAGCTTCCTTGTGCGGGCCAGTGAGTCAATTGCTTCGGCATATGCACTCTGCGTGCTGTAAGTACAGCGTTCACCGCGCCCTCAGCCCACACTGCTGTCCCTGCTGGGCAGGGGTCATCCCTGCCCCCTCCCCAGCACAGAGGCAAACAGGTGCTGTACTCACTGGGAATGTGCAGCCCTCATCAGAGCACGGCTGGTTTCACCTGACTGGGCCACGGGGTGGGGAAGGGTTAGGAGCCAGGCTGAATAAACCCATAGTTATGTATTGCTGTACTGCTCACACTACTCTTGCCCCTGATTCAAAAGGAGAGAATGGTCAAAGGCACTGCTGCTGTGCTCTGAGAGAAAATAACCTCTTTAACTTCTGGAGTGTCTTAACAACTTGGGTCAAGTATTTATCTTTAGTGACCCCAGTCCTGAGCCTGGGACCTCCCAGGCACTTTTCTTGCTCTGGTTCGGTCTATGTTTGAGCTCCCTGCATGTACTGTGTTGCATTTAGCAAAAGGCTTGAAATAGTTCCTGGAGCTGTGCACAGTATACCCAGCACAGCAGTGATTCCACCTGCGTCATTAATGTGGCTCACGAGGTAAATGTTTCATGTGGGAAATTGGGAGAGAAGTGCTGGCAGCCCTGATCCCCCCATTCTGGGTTAGGTCAGGGACCACAGAGGAAGGCCTCCTGCCCTGGGTTTGTGAGGGGCAGGTGTTATTCCTGGAGGCAGGAGAGCAGGGGTGAGAGGAGACTGAAGTCACTAGGTAAAATCTGAGACATTTGACTTTTCCTTACAGAGACATCAGACAGTTGCTCCTTGCTTAGAAGAGATCAAGAGAGCCCTTGTGGGACCCTATCAGATGTTTTTTGCTGCCATTTTGCAGCAGATCAATGAAACTCATTTCATCTTTACCCCACATTACATTTCAAGCAGGTTTCTCATTTTCTGTCTGAAAGTATATTTCTTGTAGTGGTGAAGGTGGTGCTGTTGTTTTTAACTCTGGGCTAACTGCTTGTCTCTGAGGTCAGATTCTGGTGACAGCACTGTCTGCTGCCGAGCAGCATGGGGCTGGGTAACTGCTCCGTGGGCGTAGGTGTTGGACTGCCAGAGAGTGGTGGCTGGGGAGAGGGCGTGTTCACAAGGTGCACAGAGCCTCGGTGCCCGCCTGTTAAAGTGCTTGTAACAACGCAGGGAAGAGTTTTGTCTTTCTGGAGGGTGTAGAGAAAGAAGGGCAGCTGCAGATGAATAGGCAGTACTAGCAGGAGGGAGGAGAGACAATCCTGTAACAGGGGCTGAGGGCCCGAATGGTCAGTCAGGGAAAAATTTACTAGAACAGAATGTTGCTTCCATTGAATGATTTTAGTATTACCCCGTTGATTTGACTTGTAACCAGTATGAACACCAAATATTTTCACCGAGTGATGGGGGGGATTATAGAAAGGGAAGGTGCTGCAAAAATGCCTAGTAACATGTATTTGCATAAGTTTTTCCATTGTAAATGTTTATACAGCCGGCTTTGAAAGCCTTTTGTGACTAGAGAGACATGGGATCAGGAAATAGAAACAATATAATGACCATTATTTTCTGAACTGGGAGCCAAAGGTTATGTTCTTAAATCCATTCTGAGGTAGGTAATATGAATGGCTTGATCAAAGACTTGGGGAGCACCCAGCCTTGCCAGCCAAGAGCAGCTGGATCAGAGGTGCAAAGGGCTGGCATTTATTACAGTCTGGGAAATGTCACACAGACTGCTGTCAAACGATCTGACAAGCTTCCAGCTTATGCTGGTTTGCAGTTAGTTTGTGGAGAGGTGGTGAATAAGTCGTTCCCTCTGAATGTCATCTCCACAAAATGGGCACCTTGGCTGAAGCTGAAAACTTCCTCAGAGATGTATCAGTTTCAGCTGTGCTATTGGACTGGGAGGTGTTTGAAGTTTGAGCTCTTCAGTTACATCTGTTTAAAAAACAGAATCTGGAGACAAAGAATGGGAGAGTGGGGAATTAAAAGGCTGACTGCAAATTGTTTCCACAAAAGAGAATTACGCTGAAAAGGAGCAAGTGTCAACTGTGTATACATATGGAAAACAAAAAAACATGGAATTTGCACTGAAAAAGAAATGTCCTATTCTGCAAAACTCTAATATTTATTGGATAGATCAATCAAGATCCAGCAAAAGCATTTATTAGTATCATAGAATGAAATAATGATTTTGTTGAAGAGCTGCTTTAGAAAAACAGGGTTTGTATAAATATAGACAAGTAGGGGAGGTGTATTTGCAGAGCCTTTTAAGAGTGCCTTGCCTCCTTTTCTGAAACTTAGAGCAGCAGCATTTGCAGAGTGAAAGACTGGGGAATGCTCCTCCCCCTGCATGGCTATCCCCTGCTCTGGTCACACTGCCCCATAAAAGGCAAGAAGCAAAGCGCTTTTCCTCCTCCTTTCTCTGTGCCTAAATCATTTGATCTGTCAGTTTATTGACAAGAAATGGGCTCTTTCACTCACCTGGAGAGGAATGCCTGAATCCTGAAATCCAAAAGAGCCTGCTTAGTGTTCCCTGCACCTGAACTGGTACCATTCCTCCAGGGGATCTTCTGTTGGCAGTTCATCCATGAATGGCTGCAGGTCTAGCAACACTTCTAGAGGTGACATTCAAGGGCTTTGGGACCCCTGTAAGAGGACCCTGACTGTGAGATGCCCTTTCCAATGCTGTGCCTCTCTCATGGTGCACTTGGCACCAGGCCTAGCACAGCAGCCCTGTTTAGTGGTCCAGACACTCCCAATATGCACATGTGCATAAAAGCCTACAGCTTTTAGGAGAGGAAGGAGAAAATGCCAGCCTTGTCACACTGTTTCCTCCTCTGGCTGGTTGAGAGGACAGGGAGATGACAAGTACTTGGAGACTTGTTTAAACTGAGGCTGATGTTTTCTTTACCCTCCACATGGGCAGCCTGAACAATGGCTGAGCAATTCTGAACTCAACTCAGCTTTTAGGGAGGACCTAGAATGTGGCAGCAACTGGGACCACGTAATTTGACAGTCAGGATGCGGAGGAGAGAAAGCCTAATGGTAAAAATGGAGTAAGAGTCCCGGTCTGCTCCATCCACACACACTAAATTAGGGGGATGGCAAGGATTACTGCTTTTGATCTAGGAAGTGCTCCCTCCCTTCTCCTGTCTCACCCAACCACCCTTCTTTCGTTGTTCTTATACTGGTCTTAATTGCCCTCAGCTTAAACCTCTTCACAAGCATTATGACAGCAGTCGTGTATGGTCTGTGTGATGGGGCACTTTCTGTGAAGGCTGCATGAGGGTCCTCTTGTGAACAAGAGCCATTGGGCTGCTTCATTTATCAGTTTCATAGTCTCCACACACACAAATTGTCTCTCATCACCTGCATGACTAACTCTGCTTAGCCCTATTTGCATATCAGCAGGAGGAAATGGTGTAAGAGCGCTGCCCTGACACATAAAAACAAACCCCATACCCTTTCTTGGGGCATATCCTCACTTGGCACTGATTGGCCTGGGATTGGTGAAATTAGCAGTGCTGTAGCTGCCCTACAATTGGGAATCATGTCTGAGACTTCCAGCTCTGTACCAGATGTGTGAATAAATAGATGCCTGTGAAATGATCTCTTGAAACAGCTTGAATTCTTCTGCGTCCTTTGAATTAATGTTATCAAAAGACACACGTTCACGTGGATGCATGGCCCAATCCTCCAGACATCCCAGAAAAACTCAGCTATGATCTATGAGGAATTTCTATTCATTTCCAGTGTCTCTTTGTGACTCCTCATATAAGGCTGCCTGAAATCCTGGCAGTCTCCTTGCTTCTGCGTGGAATGGTTCTGAAAGGCCTATTATGAATAGACTCACATCACAACTCTAAGAGAGATTAGAATGTTTATTGATTTGCCTGATCTCCCCAGCTGGGGGGCTGACCTCAGCCCACATTTTGTGACAATTCCACAGGTAATGCAGTGTTTCTTTTACAACCAAGGAAGCTCTGAATGTGGATTCTGTTCTTTCTTTTGAGAAGGAAGGGGTTGAACCAGCACCTTTTTCTGGCTCAAAACGATATTGTATCTTTTAAGTGCTTTGCAGATGACCTAAAAGATTTGATCAATCTGTTGTTGTGAGATACGTAAAAACGTATTTTCTAGTCAATACTTCTTGGGTGAACTGCACAAAACTCAGCAGCTGCTGAGGAAGGTCAAGCTTACAGCACTGTTTAGGCTTCCCAAGGGGTCCCATGCATTCATGTAACCCTTCACTGAACACAAGACTCCTCCATCCCCCACTTAAATAAGAATCAAATTGAATTTAGCTGGGACAAAATATTTGTTGTAGGTGCTCTACAAATGCACATGTACAGTGTGCATACACGCCTGGATGGTGAGATGGGTTTTCATTTACGCTATTGTTTAGGATTTGTGGATTAAAATGTGCCTGGCAATCAGCTGTTGTCCTGTGATTTAGCTGAAATATATTATTTGCTTTTTTCCAATACAAGTCAATGCACTAGCCCTTTAGTTTACTCATTTATTGCTGATTTTGGCCCTTGCCTTTCAGATTTCTGCTTTTTCATTCCTTCCTGAGATGCCTGCTCTACTAGACAGCTAGAGCCACTTGGTGTTTTCTCTCTTTCTGGCCAGAAGAAGAGTGGAATAACTCCTTCTGAGCTAATGCTGGTATCACTTTCTGTAGTGACATCTGCAAGCAGATGTTCCTGTTTCAGTGACCAGGAACACTTCAGGTTTGTGTTAGTCCACAGACTCCAGGGAAAGAAAGTAAGAAGGAGAAACGGTTTAAAACTGTTGTGTATTAAGCAATCTATGTGTCTCAGGATTTTCCAATGTCTTTTCTCACAGGGAGGGATGCCACAGTGAGATTCCTTTCTGGATGTGGTCTAACCATATCACCTGTGGTCTGTTCCAGGTACCGGAATTGCGTTTATACCTACCGAATTCTGCCCGATAAAGAAAATAAGCTAATTGTCCAGGTAAGCCATCTCTGTACTATTTGGTCCCACAAAAATGTATTTAAGAACAGCTGGTTTTCAAAGTAATTCTAACACCAACAGAAAAAGGATATAAAGAATTAAACTAATGTCAGGCCAGCACAGTGTTGCTCTCCAGTCCACTACTGTGGAGATTTCAGTCTCTGGTCTGGTCCTTAGCTGTGGCCATTGGCACACTCCTTAACACATATGCCTTCAATTCAGTGGCACAGCCATGTTTGATATAACTGAGAAGCTCAGCATGTGGAAAAACTTTTCCTCTGAAGGCAACTTGTTATCAATACATAAGGGATATTTTCATTCCAAAATTGAAGTAACAGTTGCCTACACCCAGAGAATGTAAATTGAGTTCTGGTCTCAGGATCCAGAAAGTACCAAGATTGAGGGCAGGAGTTTCAGATGTTCTGTTTATTCCTCTTTTGATTTAGGAGCCTATATGAGCCATTTCCCCTTCCGATGCCACCTCTCAGCCCCGCTTCTTTTTTTAAAAAAATATAAATCATGAAACTTGGGGTGGGGAGGGAGGCATGGTCTCCTACAGCCCCGAGAATTGGGCATGGGTTTACTGGGCAACAGTAGGCGCTGCAGCTGACCCATGCTCTTGGCACAGTCAGTGCTGCATGGGCATTCCGTGCTAAATGCAATGGAAATGCCCATGCTACCCATGTCTGCCTTGCTATTCAGAGTGATTCTACGATCATTCCTTCCCATTTCAAAAGACACCTAACTTGCCACACTAGAAATCAGATTTTTACCGACTTCACGAGCAGTTTATACATCTCTCATGCACCATGTTAGTTGTGCATTTCCTTATGTGCTTTGGGGTTATCAGTGTTTCTTTGAGATCTGCAGTAAAAGGCAGCATATCTGGAGCTAGAGTCATGAGTTAGTGAGAACAGCTGCATCCTGGCAGCTTGCTTTCAGCTTTGGGCTTCTGGTAAGAATGGTGGATTGTGTGTCCTGGGTATACATATCCAGCTTGGCTCCTTCAAGACCCACTTTTGGGTAGCTTGGGCTGTTCTCAGGAGCCCCCTTCAAAAGCAGCTCTGCACAGACACAGCTGTACTGCCTCCAAGGCTAATTCCAGGCTCTTGGTGCTGTGCTCCAGAGGACTGTGTGCCCAGGGCCAGCCACCATGGCCCTGTTGGCCGTGACAGCTGGATTCCCCAGAGTCATTGAGATTCCTCTGCCTCACTTGCACTTCTCTTTCTGAGGAGGAACTAGCAGCAGGAGCCTATGCCAGACTTGACCTGACTCTGTAGGCATGTCACCAGAGTTCATCCCTCTTCATGGAGCACTGGGTGACGCTGCGCAGAGGAACTTGTGCAGGCTCAGCCAGGTGAAAGCCTGGGACCAGCACCCATCTGGAACCAATAACTTGTCATTCCCACCTGGCTCCACACTCTGTGCTGTAGGGTCTTTGTAGTGATACTTGATATCGCCCCATCTTCTGATATATCCCAGCCATTCTGTCCTAAAGAGTGTGTTTTGGTGCATTGTGCTGGTGTGATGTGATGATGGTAGGAGCCCAGAAGGTGATACGGTGCTTATATTTGACAATACCCAGAGCAGCTGCAGAGATCAGGGTCTCACTGTGCCAGAGAGCTCACAGATGGAGCTCCACAGGCAGGGAGAGTGTTGGGGGACACCTGAGGCCCAGGCAATGGGCACAACTATCTATGTCCCACACCAGCTCTCTGGCAGGGCCAGCGTGGGATTCTGGCACTGCTAATGGTGTCCTTGCTCTTTGCACTGGCAAGTGAAGGGAACTTGTGGAACCCTAATTCTGAATAACTTTGGGATATCGGTTTGACAGCTGCTTTGTCTGTTGGAAAACAAGCACAGAAATGATCCTATGTTGGGTTTTCCCCTGTGGGAGAGGAAGAAAGGCAGACCAGAGGGTATCTGCAAAGGCAGCCACACAGCCCCACACTTTGTCTCTCTGTGCCCTGGGCAAGCCTTGTCCCTCCTTGTCCCCCAGCTGCCCCGCTGGCCGATCATGTGAGAAACGCTGGATATGCAGCCTGGCCTGCAGCCTGTTCTAGCAGGACACAGATGCCATGAGAGACAGGAGAGTTTGAACCCCGAGCAGAGAGCAATGAGCCTGTGTGCAGCAACTCTCCGGGGAGAGCTGGGGCACAGGCTGCTCCCAGCACCTGCCAGTGAAGGTCTGTGCGGGGAGTTCTGTGCATTACAACCCAGGAAGATGCAAGTCGCACTTCCCAATTTGTGCTGGATCCGTGATTGTTTCTGCTGTGACAAAGGGCCTGTTTTCATGTACAACTCTTGTCTGCAGAGTTGTACATGTACAGTGCTCAGAGCACTGCAGCCGTAAGAAATCTGTTTCTCTCTGCTGTAGCAATGGGTAGCTCTCATGCTGGATCAAGGTTTATGAACAAGAAATTTGCCAGGTTCCCTTGGGCCCCGTGTTGTGATTGTGAGGGATTTCTCTTGTTCCTATGTCATGGAATGCAGAAGGGACTATGGTGGAGTACCTTTGTAAGCTGGGTTGCCAAGAGCTGTAGGTTGAATATCAGGAAAAGGCTAAATAAAGTGTGTTGTTAACTCATATTTTGAAGACACGACACCTCCTGCTTTGTGCTGCCTTATTCCAGTTCTGTGGGAGAGGCAGAAGAAGGGGGCTGGCTTCCTCCGGCAAGAGAAAGATGCAGTGAGAGTTATAATTGAGGCTCAGAGGAAAAACAGTCCTGTGTTCTTGGCTGCTGTTCTTGGTACAGTGCTCTAGCTGCGCCAGGCTTTTTTTTGGTTGCTTGTCTATTGATTTTTGGATAAAACAAAAACTACTTCATGTGTCTTAAAAGATCAGATTTTTGAAAAGATTATTTCTTTGCAAGGATGTAAAAGCTGTTGAATAGGATGGAATGTGGACATTTAAAAAAATCCCATTTAAAAAGGAAAGAGTCTACTAATCCTATGGAACTAGATCAGATGTTAAATTAATACAGCAATTAGATGTTTCTCTTTTCTGGGTGTATAAAAATTATATAGGAAAAATTCAATACTCAGTCCTGAGATTAGCCCTGTACTAGTTACAAATATGAGCCCTGATGGTCAATGTGACCCTTTTTTTTTTTTCTTTTTTTTTTTTTTTTTTCCTGCACAGTGCTTCTTCCTAAAAAAAGTGCTGTCTTCCTGCCCAGATCTGGGCTGTTGTCTGTCAGGAATTTTTCCTGACGACAGCAGGTTCAGAAGATCTGTCAAATCACAGCTACATACACAGTGCATGTGATATGACAGCTCTCCCTCTGCCACTCTGTGGAGATTTTTCACCCTTAAAGCTGCAAGTTGCATCAATTTTTTGTTAAGTCTTGGAGGGTACATTTCATTTTTCTTGAACCTGGTCCCACCCTAGTGGAATGATAGGGTCATTTTTTTTGCTTGGTTAAATTAACTGTTCAAGGACAGGTGGCAGAAAGGGAGGTACACATTTTTGCATGCAAAGGTGCACTTTTGCATTCAGGCTGAAGAAAAAAATATTTGTCCTTCCAGCGTTTTGTGGCATGTTTTGTGATCTGTCTTTGGGATTCTACATCTGCAGCACCTCTACAGCAGTTAGCACGGCCAGGAATCTTTCTTGCCTGCCATATCTGGAATTCATCTGGTGTCCTCCCAAAGCATACTGAGCTGTAGAGATCATTGTCACAGGCTGTTTTCTTTAAACACAAATAGAATTTTTGCCTTTCTTTTCTGATGGATTTTCTCCTTTCATTACTTGAGACTTCAGAATATATGAAAGCATGGCCTGGATGAATCAAACTTGCATCCTGCTGATGAAAACATATTTAAGGAAGGAGGGTAGGGGTAATGAAAACCCCTTGAAACACAGGATCTGTAACAGCAAGTAGAGATCTTTAGGCTGAGTCATCAAGATAGTCATCAAGATATCCCTGCTGGGTTGCAGACTCTTGTTGTAGTAAGAGAGAACAGGAAGAGAGCAAAAAACACAGCTACAGAGATCCAGGAGCAGGAGGCTGGAAATAACTGCCCCTGAGTGAGCTCAGCTGCTGCCTGCCTGTGGGCAAGTCAGAGCTGGGGTACTTCACTTTCTTCTCTGTGAAAACAAATATGATTTTCCCATGCTCTAATGGGGAGACATAATTAATGTGTAGTTATTGAATGGAGATTAGCTAAATGTAATCATGTTTGTGCAAAGAGGGGTAGAAGCAGCAAAGGAGTCCTTGGGCATCACAGGATCAAACTAAACATCGGAGACAAACTAAAGACACTAAAATTTCCTTTCTCAACTAGGTGTCTATGGTTAGCTCTTGCCATCCAGATTCACAGAAGATATAACCCTCCTGTGCTGTCACTGAAAGCATCTCATTTATTCAACTGGCTGAGGTGTCCTTGGCAAGTCCTGTCTCTGTTGCCTAAAGATTAAACTGCCAAACTTGGCAGGCTGCAGTCAGATGAGGATATTCCCAGTACAACTGACTCTTGTTCCGTGTGAGAAGACACTGAGATCAAGAGCTGCTGTTGAAAACTGTGGTACTGCCCTTACCTAATGCTTTACCCTCTATTTCCTTTATGTACTTCACCTTCAAAGGGTCCCTGCCAAGAATACAACCTGCCTCAAGAGTGAGAATGCATGAAAGAGGTGCTGAGAAGGAACAAGACTGGCTGGTCAGTGAATATGAATTGGAACAGAGTAGGGTGGACTTTGATGTCCTTCAATTTCTGGTGCATCTCAAATAGGAGTTCACAGCTTGTGTTATCTGCTTGTGCAGTGAAATCAATCATTTCTCAGGGCAGCTAGATTGCATCTTACATTCTGCTTGTAGTCTGCCAGAAAACACTTCATAGGTCATTTTTATGATCAAGCACTGGCCTCGTGCCACTGTGTGTGAAGGCTGGGGGAGATATCCTGATGGACAGATGGCAATACTGCACAAACAGGGCTGGCACCAAAGATGTCCTTTGTAAAAGGCGCTGAGAGAGTGAACCTAGTAGTTAGAGGAGCAGCTTTGGCTTGTGGATAAAGGTGGAGTCTCCTTAATAAACTGGGACACCTGCAAAGCAGCCTTTTGGTAGCTGGTGCAACCTCACCTTGAGTCCTGTGGGCAGTTTCAGGTACCACAATATAAAAAAGACATGAAACCTATTGGAGAGTGCCCAGAGGAGGCCATGAAGATGGTGAAGAGTCTGGAGGGCCCATATGAGATGTGGCTGAGGGCACTTGGTCTGTGAGCAGAGGAACCTGCAGGGAGACTGATCACTTTTATAATTTCCTCGTGAGGGGAAGAGCAGGGGCAGGTACCGATCTCTTCACTCTGGTGACCAGCAGCAGGACCCTAGGGAACAGCTGGAGCTGTGTCAGGGGAGGGTCAGGTTGGATATCAGGAAAAGATTCTTCCTCCAGAGAGTGGTGGGGCACTGAACAGGCTCCCCAGGGAATGGTCACAGCCCCAAGGCTGCCAGAGTTCCAGGAGAATTTGGACAATGCTCCCAGGCACTGGGTGGGGTGTCTGTGCATGGCCAGGAGTTGGACTTGATGATCCTGTGCATCTCTTCCTGCTCAGCATACTCCATGGTTCTCTGGTTCAATAATTATATGCTGTCTCCTGTGCTGTGTGGCAGAATCTGGCCTCAGCCTGAGGAAGGTGCAGCCTCATGGTGCTTTCCTGTGGCCATGACCTGGTGCTTGACCAGGTTTGGTTTTTTCCTTGTGTTACCCGCACTGCTGCTGTTCCATTCATGCCGCTAGCTGAGCTCTTGCTTCAAGTAGGTCCTGTCTTAATATGTGGGCTGCTAAGGATAGAGGCTTCAGCCACCCACAGTGCTGTAAATGCTGCTTATATCTTTTTTCTACCCCAGAGGAGAGAGCAGAAATAGAGCTTGTCTGGAGCAGAAGTAGGAACCACTTAATATTTTTGAGCAAAATGGAATTTTTTTTAAAAAAAGTGCTTTCGCATGAAATGTTTAATTTTCCTTTTGAACTTTTCAGAAGTGATCACGGTGTTGCCAGGATGTTGAAGAAAACTGTTGTTTCAGATAGAAAAACTGGATCACCCTTTTGGGAAAGTCCAGATAAGCAATTTTGAACTTGACACCTGTCTTCGTTTGAAAGACAGGTGTCTGCAAAGGAAGGTGGGAACCTCCCTTGGAATGGAAAATTTGATCCCCTTCCTTCCAAATTATTATAAATTCAAAATTATGGCACTTTCAGGCAAAGATATGGGAAAAGGAATAACAGCTCTTTACTAGAATATAAATATATATATAAACAAGGCAAACAAACAACAACAACAGCAGCAAAAATAAACAGAAAAAACCCCAGACCCAGTCCCAGCCTTCTGTCGGCTGTCGAGCTCTTTCCCCTCCGGTGCAGTTTCGGTCACGGCCGGCAGGGGCGCTGGTGGCTCCCGGCCGGGCAGGGCGGGGGCGATGATTCCCCCGCGGCTGCAGGGGGCGCTGTGGCGCGAGCTCGGCCGCCGCTCTGCACGTGGGCCGGCGGGAGAGAGGGAAAAGGGGCTTCCCTTGCAAACGCGCAGGGGCAGCCGGTGGCGGTGCCGCTTTGGATGGCGGAATGGGCAGCAGCAGCAGGAACCTCGGAGCGGCCGCTGGAACGGCACAGGCGAGCAGGCCCCAGTGGCAGCGAATCGAGGTGTAGCACTAAGCCCCAAGTGGTGGCAGAGGCAGAAGGAGCGGGGAGTCCCGGTGGGTGCTTGGTGTCAGGCTAAAGTGTATCAAAAAACCCGAAGCAGTGGCGGGAAAAGCCGCAGGTGCCAGGCTCCTGAAGGCAGGTGGGAGACGCTCCCTCAGAGCGGGAAGGAGTTTTACCCTGAGGCACCCGAAGAGATGATGAGAGTCCTTCCCAGTGAGACTGGGTGCTAATAAGGTCCCAGTCCGAGCGCTCATCCATAATAATAATCCACAATGATAGTGAAGGACAGAACTCCGCGGTGGCCGCGAATTCTTCCCACTGCAACAGCAGCATCGTCTCCTTTCCGGTCCCGAGAGCGAGCGATGAGCTGAGCTCAGCCCCTCACCCCCAGCCAAAATACCTCCGCATTTCTGCCCTTCCCAAGAGAAAGCCCCGACTTAAGAGAATGCAGCCAGCTGCACCCTTCCTCCTCCTCCTTGGCTACATCTTTTGTCTCTCTTAAGTGTCATCGTTATCATCTCTTGGGCAACAAATGGGCGAAAATTCACTGAAAGGAAAAAATAAATCCTAACCTCCAACATCACCTCTTTTTTTACGTTAATAGGAGGAAAGGGTGTTGAACAAAGACTATGCCTTGCATAGCACATGCTCCAAGCCCTTTCATTTTTTTTAATAACTTGTTTTTGCTTTGAGCGAAACTGTTTGACCAACCCCAGAGTTTTGTGGATTACTTTGTTGTGAGAAGGGGTCACAAAAAGCAGCCACCTTCTTATGCTGTATAAGCCACTCTACAGTAAGGAAAATATTAGTGTTTTTAAAATTACAATGTGTCTTTTTCTTTCCTCTTACCCTCTCTGGGCTGTCCCAGCTGCCCAGCTCTTTGACAGAAGGCAGCAGTGTGTGTGCATCTTCCTGCTCCCCACTCTGTGGGAAAACACGGGAAATGATCATTTTGCAGTCACAGTGCCAGATCATCATTCCTGTGTGCGTGACCACTTCTTGCATTTGTGCTGAAATTCACTATTAAAAAAAAATTACCTACATTTGTACTTATTACCTGTTGCAAAGGGAGGCCCTGACCCTTTTTACTTGTGGGTTTTGCTAACTTCAGTGAAAATGCAGTGCCCTGGCAGCACTGTTTTATGGTATGTGATCATATAACCATTTTTTTCCCTTTTTTTGGTAATTTTCTCCTAGTCTGACATGGGATTTGTGCAACAGGAAACAAATGGTGCTATGTGAGCAGTTAGAAAGCAGGCCAGCAGCTGTGACTCACTGTGCCAACTGACACTAAGTGCAGATCACCAGTGTGCTCTGCAGCACCCAGAAGGTAGGAGAAGCCCTAAACTCTGTATAGGGTTTTCTGCTGAAACCCTCCCTCTCCAGTGCACTTCTAGAAACACATTTTTTGGGAATCCACTTGATTTATACACTGTATATGGGTTGACTAAATATGCCAGAACAAACGAAATTCTCCGTCTTGGGATGGGCAATGCCTGTCATGTCACTGTTGGCAGGATTGTGCCTTCTTCTGAGCAGGATTTGTTCTGCCTTCTGTTTATGAGTCCTGCAGGGCAGAGCTGGGGCAGAGGCCCCGTCTGGTGTGCAAACCTGCTCTGGAGTGAAGTCTGCTGTCCTGCTAGCAGCATCTGGTAAGAGCTATGAGTTTAGATCAGCTCCTGCAATTTCTGGTGTCACTGCTGCTGTCACCAACGTCAGAGACACTGGCTGTGCCATATGCAGTCCCAAGTCCACTGTCAGCCCTTGGCAGAGAGATGCAAAGTTATTGTTGTTCTCTTTGTTGCTGCACTGTGTGTGCTGTGCTGCTCTGGCACATGTGGCCACAAACGGGTTTTCTGTAAAAGGACTTTGTGATTTGCCGTGGACTTTGCTAATCTGTCTGTATCTGATCAAAACCTTCCTACTGGGAAATTGCTGTTGAGCTGGTTTCACTGGGTGATAAAGGAAAGTAAAATGGTTCAGATGGGGCTCAGCCATCCACCACTTAACAGCTTCTGTCATAGCTCTGTGAGGGGTTTGTACCTGCTCAGCTCTGATGCTGCAACCTCATGGGCTCCAGTGAAGACAGGGCAGGCACAGGTCTGCCCAAAATGCCACTTGCAGGTTGCACAGAGGCTGTCTCAAGAAAAGATAATGATGAGAATGGAACAGATTGCACCTGAGTTATCTCTTACCGCAGAAAACTCACTGTGCTCATGGGACTCTGTTGACACTGCAGGGTTGAGAGATAATCAGGGTGATCACTTTTCTTGGATAGAAAGAAGGAACAAGTGAACAACCAGATACTTAATGTAGCATGGTTAGGGCAGCACATTTCTAGTATGTCCATAATTTAATTATGTTAAGCTTCATTTTATTGCCAAAACTGTAGATATTAAAATTTGAATATTTTTCAATATCATTTAATGTTGATTTAAATCAGTTTGCAAAGCACTTTACATAGCTTAGCAAATTCAATATATTTAATGTTTCTGCAAACTATCCAAATCTGTTTATACAAGGAAAATGGTTTTTTTCATTCTTGCATCTGTGGTAGGACTGAACTTAATGCACTGCAAAGGTTTGGGAAAGCTGAAAGAAGCAGCATTTAATAACAGAACTAGCTATTTCCTGAAACGTGCACATTCCTGCTACTGATTCTCTCAGTATACAAAATTCTTCATACAAACAAACCATATCCAGCTTTTGTCTAGTTTGAACCCTTCCAGAATGTTTCCAGTTCCCTGAAATATATAAAAAAAATATTCAGAGCATATAGTTTAAATCGAGTTATAGTGATACTATTTTGTTTTTCAACATTCAAAAAATATAATAAGGTATTTGGAAGTTAATGCATGCCATGAAGTGAAATCCCTTTTCCTTTTATCTGGATGTGCTATCAGACAAAATCTCCCTCTAGCTGAAATGCAGATAAAGGTCATCAATTTCTTTTGCTGTTTGCCCTCCGATAAATACATTATGTCGTAAAGCCTTCATCACGCTCAAACAAATGAAAATTGCCAATAGCCAATCCTCACTGAAAGCCTCCGCCGCCGGCCCTGCCCTTCCACCCGCAGCACGGTCGGCACGGGGCAGCCAGGCAGGCAAGGCTCGCCACGGGCTGCACTGAGATGGTGGCGGCCGTGGCCCATTGCTGCGGGCTGCGCTGGGATGGCCCCGGCTGCTTTGCCACCCCTGGAAAAAGCTGCGCTTCCGCTCTTTTGATTTTCTTCTTAAATATGTCATCACAAAGGCGTTACCAACCTCTCTGATTGGGCCACCAGTGTTCATTTTCATAGCCATCAGAGACTGGTGCTGTTGGACATGGTGGGAGCCTCTAGCAGTTTCTCACAGAAGGCACTTCTTTGGCCCTTCCCCGCTACCAAAAACCAGGCCGTGCCAAATAAACACAATTCTTTATATTTCCAAAGACTTCTGATAAAGCTTCATAACTCAATTTCTCATAACTCAAGGTATTCAGGAAGAAAACAGATTATTTCCATCTCAGCTGTGTGGTAATGAAACACTGTATTCTATTGCTTCTGTGCTTTGGGAGATGATGGGCCACAGAGGAAAGTGCTCATTTATAGGCAAGTCTTGAGTTGTTTTCTCAAAAAAAGAGAAATTATTATATTGTTGGTGCTGTATGAGGCTTTTTGTCCTGATCATTTAAGATAGGAGTCTTGGAAAACACTAATATTAGATTTGTTTACAATGAGTCTTATGGCAAATATTGCCATCACTACAAAATTGTTTCTACACTTGTTACTGACAGGGTGATGCCCTTTCTTCTTCAGAGATCTACCTTGATTTGCTGATGAGATGGATCACTGCAGGCTGCATCCCTCTCCATGCAGACATAGAAGTCATCCAGCACACAAGTGACATTTAGGCTCCAGTTAGGTCTTGTTCAGTCAGTCTGCACTGCACCTGTGGGGAATGGGACCAATACAACCTACATGGGCTGCAGCGTATTGCTGACATAAATATAAAATTTAAAGATACAATCACCTTGGAATATCAACTGAAAGTATTGTCCTGGTTGCACTTGTTTTAGGTACACAGGGTCTGCTTCACCAACACTCTTCAAATTTACCATTTGGTGGTTAAAGTTATTACAGCTTTTAAATGAAAATTAGCATCCTTGAGTTTTCAGATTGCTGCATAGACGCATGCATGGCTTGATTTCAAATGACAAAATCTTTAGGGAAACGAAACAGACTTTAGCAAAGATAGCTCAGACTCAGTTGTTTCAGTCCCTCTGAAAGAATGAAGTTGCAATGCACCTTTTGATTGTTCCAAGACCTTTACCCAGCTGTCTGATTTCTTACGTCTTCAGTTTGTACTTCAGTCAGAGTTTTCAGTCTTAGTTCTCCTCTGAAGGTCTAAACTGGTTGAGGTCTGTTCCATCCCAGGGTTCTGAAGCTGTCCCTCTGCAGTATTTTAAAAGCCAACACACAGCACAGCTGTATTCAGCAAAGGATGGTGAAGATCCCTGCGGGCTGGGGTTGCTCTCTGTTAGCAGACTGGTAAGCCTGAGTTAAAATCTCTAAGTAACTCTGCATTAAGCCTTCACGGGGCTGTAGTGACCAGTGCTGTTTAACAGCCGTAGTATCAAGTGTTCCCTGTGATCAGACACGGCAGGAGCTGCAGGCAGGCACTGGCTGCTTACAGAGGCACTGGGTAGCCTCTTGTTATTGTACATTCCTGTGCACACAAACCCAGAGTCCAATTTTAGGCTTAACAAAAAAATGTGTAACATCCACTATTTTTATTTCAGAAGTGTGGTTCAAGGGAGAACATAAAAGGAGAGGGTTTGAAGGGTGTTCTCTTTCTGGTTTTAGTTTTGTGGTTAGTTCTGCTAAATGATGGTGCTTCTTCAAGCTGGATTCTGTATCTGCTTAGTTAGCAGGTAGGGCTCAGGACTTCCAACTGATTAAGGGTTTGCAGTTACTGAATGAAATAAGGGACAACCCCTTGAAAGAAAGGACAAGTGGTCATCCTTAGTGTCACAAAAATAGTAATCACTTGCTGTAGCTAAAGCCTGAGAAATTTTGCAGTCTGAAGACAGGAAATTGTAACTAAGGCGCCTACCCTTGCTGTGCATTGCTTAGGGGTTTGAATTATGCAATCCCAGAAAATGCTGCAGTTCAGTGTGGTGCATGCAGCTGCTTCCCATGTACCATCTGCCTGCATTGCTTTGCTTCAGCACCATATCTTCAATAAGTATTACCTCTTTGATCTCACATTTTCCCTTTCCCACTGGATAGTTTATGTAATTTATGCATATTCAGTGCTTGGTGACAGTTGAAAATGGGATTCATTCAGCCAAGAGGACAATAGGGAAAGCAGAGAGCTGATTATGGATCCTCCACTGTCTGCTGCACAGGTTGGAGAAGATCCCCAGGAACTCAGTGTAAGACTGATGAGAGCTGAGAGATCCTCAGCCATTGTGGGCATGTCTTCACCTGTTTCAGGGGAAAGTTCTTTCTCCTAGGACTTCTAACACCACACACAGTTGCCTGGGTAAGTATTTATTGCCTTCTACAGAGGGAAAAGCTGAAGAGAGCTTGAGAATTTCTACGACAAGCAAGTAACCTGCAATAGTTCTCCCAGCCCAGCTACTGTCAGCAGAGAGCACTGGCAGAATCACAACGATGACCTCCACTAAGTGCCTTCAGAAACAATGACTCTGGTACATTTGCTGCTTTGGGTGCCTTGATAGCTCTTGGGGACCCGTGTTTTCAAGCTTGTCTTGGTAAGCACTAGAGCTAGGTACTTTATGAAGAAATGAAAATGGATATTTTCATTTGACTTCAAGTGTTGAAGTTTGGAAAACCAAAAAGCACAAGTCTTGTGATAAAATTACAGAAGTACTTAGAAGTAGCATACTCCAAAACTTTTACTTAAATTCCATCCACACACTACAGAAGTGCTAAAAAAATTGCATCGGATCCTCATTGATCTGCAGTCCTTGCTCATTCATCATCAACTCATCTGACTTGCAGCCTGTAGCTAAATTTAACACCAGTCCTTCATGTTCCCTCATGGAACTACACTGTTTGCTTTTTGTTGATGTAAATCTTATTTATTATAACACAGGAAAATGCTGAAAGGGTTGTTTGCTCAGCAGGTTTCTCTTGGTGCTACAAGCTGAATCATTGTGTGCTGTATTGGCAAAATCTTTTTTGAAGGCCAGAGTTTGAAAGGTTTATTTAGTGTGAAGAACTATGCCAAGTACATGGTATTGGTGCTTTCTAGAATTGTTTGCTGTTCTTCCTGGCTTCTATCTACCTATATTAGTTGGATATTTGGCAATTAACATATTTTTTATGTGAACCATGGAATGCTGGAGCAGAGTGGAACGGGGTCTTTAAGTAGGATCTGAATACATTATTTTTATGATCTACATCTTTATTGTCTGTGGAGAATGCCAGTTCAAAAGACTTCTACAGATCCTTTACTTTCCAGAGCTTCTTATGCATTTTTCTTTAGTATGTAGAATTTTAGCAAGGAACTTGAGATAAAAATCTGGCAGCCAGTTATACTCTACTGAGAATTCCTTTCAATATTCCTTTCCTCCATCAGACTCTCCTAATTTGCAAATGTCCCAATCCTGCCATGGGAGCACTGCCTGCCTGTGAACATGACTAGTCTTTGGGCTGCCTGGATGGGATCACAGAGAGGGAAACTCTTGCACGGCCAGAAGAGATCAACAGTGGCAGATATGAGAGTCAGGATCTTTTTTAGGATTACCTGCAACTGGGCTCACATTCCACACACAGAGAACATGTTAAGCATTTGAAACGAAGAATGCATTGTGCTTCTCAAGTCCTTTCTGTGACACCGCACATAGGAAAAGTGAGATGGCCTTTCGCAAAATTGGAAACCTTCAGCATTCCCATTTTTTATAATGTTTAATAAGAATGGAATTGTGATGCAGTGTAAGTAATTAATATACAGAGTCTGTTAAGTCAGTATCATGCTTAAAGAAATGGAGCTTGTGGTAATATGTACTGGCATCCTTCAGCTGCACTGGAGGAACATAGGGAATTTTATAGGATTGTCAATACAGTAATTTTCTTTTTTTTCCCTTTCTTCAGATTTTTTTGGATGTCTGATTTTCAGGCAGCATCACAAGCTAGAAGTAATACATACTTAGTTGTTATTAAATTGTAATTCCTTGTTTCCTTCCATGAATTATCTCTTTCAGAAATTCTGAATCCGTCTTTCCCAGAACTCGCTGAATTCCATGATTTTCACCCAGAGTGTTAAAAGGTCACTGTAGCAGAAGTGACATATTAGCAAACTTGAATATCAGGACCAAACCAAATGTGGAATGAGACAAAAACCTCCATTGTCTCTCACCTTGGAGGAGACAGGCACTGTTCACCTTCCATCCCCTCCAACATTATTCAAGTTGTATGACTTCTAACTGCACTTACACTGTGCTATTCTCCCCAGAATTTGCATGATCTTTTTCCAAGTGAGGAAGTCTTGCTCTGGCTACCCACCAGCATCCTCTGTCCATGTTCCCTGGTTCCTCCCCTTACCTCTTCTCTCATGCTTGGTTCCCTGGCAGAGGCCCTTTCGCTGAGCTTTATCCAGCAGCAGAACTCCCTTGCCAGCCCACAAGTTCCCACCTCTTACTGAAGTTCATTTCTTTATTGACCCTCTAGGTCACAGGAGCCCTCTTTTCCTCAGCCACACCCTTGCTTCTCTCCCTTTGTGCTCCTAGGTAGCTCCATTTCTTCCAAACCCCAGGTGTTGCATTCAAATTAGAGTACATTTCTGGGTGGCTTATATTTTGGAAAGTAGCTGTTTATCCCAGCTGTGATTCCTGTCTACGATCCCATTTTTGTGAAATGCTCCTGAAACTTCTTAGCACAAGATTTGATCTAAAAATAAGGCAGGTTTGCTAACAAAATAAAACTGAAACACAGCCAGGTTGCTATAAAATGCTTTAAAAATAATTTACCAGGAATTTCTTAGCTCTTAGGTTCAGTTCTTTGGTGAAATACAAAAAGCTTGTCTACATGAGAACCAAAAGTCAGTTTAAAAATGCCACCTAGACTTCTTAGCTACCAGACAGTCTTGAAGACAACTTTTTTCCCAAACCTCAAAACATAAATTTTTTTTTCAAATCTCAAAGAAGAGAAGAGTTCCTGCCACCCTGCTTCACCACAGTAGAATTGACCTGATTTACTGCTTCCATTTAAGCTGGTGGGTATTTGCAAGAATTTTGTAACTCTGAAAACTTACTGCCTGTTACTGAAATGCCTATGTATGTGTTTAAATACCTGTTTTAAGGCACTCTAGTTAGAAAATATTGGCTTGAAGCATTATAATCAGCTGACAAGCTTCTTAGTTCCTCCTTGTGCCTTGGCACAGGAAAGGAAAATACTTCCTCTTCCTTCTGAGGGCCCCAGACTTCCTGTGCCATCTATTTATACAATTGTTGTAATGAACCCCAAGTTAACCACTTCCTCTCCTAGTTTAGCATAGGCTTTACATCTTTTTACTTCATGTCTTTATATTCCACTTGCAACTTCTCTTAAAGTCATGTTCAAAGCTGCTCCTCACTAAACCTGTGTTTGGAGTGTCTTTGGCAAGTTCTCTTGGCCAGATGGCATTACTTGGATACACCAGATACAAAGGAAGACCAGATTATCACAGCCATACAAAAACCTGTTTAAAAGTTCAGGTGGTTGAATTTGGAAAGGGGGTCACAAGATTTAACCAAAGTCTAGTGATTAAAGGTGTTTGTTGTACCTGTCCTCATGAAATGAACAGCCTAGAAGCCAGTTCATAAAAAAACCAACAGCAGGTTGTAGTTAGTTGTGCTCAGCCATTGTACAGTGACCATACGGAGGACTGGAAGAAATTGAAAACTGAAAGGACATGCAGAATTGTGGGCAGGCTCTGGAGGACAGGAGACACCAAGACATCCTGTGGGAAAGAGGTTCACAGCCGAAAGGGTTAACTTGTTCAGCTTTACCCATGCTCTTCAAGGGTTCTGGATCTGGATAAAGGAGGCTGGGAGATTTACAGACGGCTTCCTGTGGTCACAGAGTTCGGAGTGGCAGGAGGCCTTGCAGGTGTCTGAGCCCAGCGTTGCCCTGGTTTTGGGCTGAGGCAGGATCAGATGCTTGCTAGCTGTCTGTGAGGAGTGCCTGGGTGCATGCCACTGCTGTCCCTCAGGGCCTTGCAGCACCTCTGGCTGCCATCTTTAGAAGAGAATTTAAAACTTGTAAGACTGCGGCTGTGACATCTCCAGGCTGTCCCTTTGCCAGACCATGTAAGTCCTTTTCTTCTGAGCTTTTGGTGTGAAACCCATTTTAAAACTCTTTAGTCTTCCTTGGACATTTTCCTTGGGGCTTTCTATGTTACTTTGTGTGTTCCACAAGAATTGGTGCTCCAAGCTGGCCACAGCAGTCTAGCTAAAGCCTTATGGAACTAAGTACAGTAGAAGAATTTCTTCTTGCATCTTGTATGACACTCTCATTAATAGATCTTGGAGAGGCTTCTGCTTTGGATGCAGCTTCCCACTATAAAATTGCTGCTCAGTCTCTGATTCACTGTTCTCCAGATTCCTGTGTACAACTGTGCTGTTTTGTGGGCTGTTCCCTAAATTGCATATGTTCACTAGGTGTTTCCTTTCCATATGTTGTGGCTGCCATCAGCACAAAGCCGAGGTACCCAGCAGAGATGCTGGAAGAATCCCTATGGAAGGAGAGCCTGCCCTCTGTGCCTCTCTGGTGTCCCATGAGCCCCTTGAGCACATTTCTGGGGATGTGGTGTGTTGCCGTGGAGATGACACTTGCCATCCACTTTTATAATGACTTGAAACAATTCACATTGCAATTAAAACAAGATCTATCCTGTGATAACCCTGAGGAAACAGTTACTTACTAAATGCAGGCAGGGGAGCAGGAAGTGGATTTCATTGTTGGCTCTGCTGGGGTGGCTCCTGCTTGCTCTGTGCTGCCCTGTCCTGCTCTGGTTTGTTCATAGTGCCCTGTTTTGCCTCTGCTTCCTGTCTCAAAATCCAGAATAAGCTTGTGTAAAATTTAGGCTACATTTTGCTTCACTCCTGTCATCCAGTGCAGTTGTCTGGAGGGTGTTTATTAATAGTTTACTGTCAATCCAGTTTTTGGTAATGTGCTCCGCAACCATCTACAGCCTGACTCAATACCAGTTCTTTGTTATCCACCACTACTTTTCCTTCCCCACCCATAAACCTTTGCCACAAGTTCAAATGTGAAGAAAGCAGATGTTCCAGATTTGTGCTGCTTTCCTCACTTGCTGGCAGAGACCAACCCTCAGACAGCAACGTTACAGAACCAGACTTTCTGTGTTCAACTGATGCTGCTCAGGCATCATTCTTGCAGTCCCAGGCAGTGCTGGCTGGAAACACACCACAGCCTTGGCCATGGTCCTGCTGCTTTGTGGCTGGGAGCAAAATGATGAGCTGTTTGATTTGGAAGGGCTCACGCAGTACAGGCAGTATCTGAGTACTTTGCACTTGTGTGCCTAACAACGTGACTGTTGTCTGTCATGCAGGCTTTGTTCTCATTTCCTCCCCGAAGGGAGAAGCAAGTGCAACAAAATCTTACTTTTACTGTTCTCTCTCCCATTTCAAACAATGTACAGTGTTTGCTGTGCCTCTGTGGAGAGGGAGGCAGCACAAAGCAGGGTGCCCTGCTCTCTTGTGAGGAGAGGGGATATTTGAACTGGGAGGAGCTCTTTTCATTGTGCAGGCAAAAGGCAGAGAGAGCTGCTGGGCATGGCTGTGTGTTGGAGGGGTGCAGCCCTTCCCGTGTGCTTCCTCTGTTGAGGTCCTTGCAAATAATAACAACTATAATACAAAAGAAAATGAATGAGAATAATCCAGTGATTTTGCTTTCAGACTCTCATGATAGCTGAGCTGATGTGTAGCAAGGTAGTGCCACTGCCTTTCGTGGTGTGGGGAAGGACCCTCGAGCTCCCCTACCATGAGTGTGTGCTGAGCAGGTTTGAGGCTGCCCATCCTTCCCTCTGTGCTTTACTATGGCTGGTTGGAGCTCCCGACCCTGCTGGTTCCCCATTTTCTTATTTCAGCTCTCACCATCTCTGTGCAGCTGCTCGGGCCACATGTTCAGTTCTTTCCTGAATTCTGTCTTAAAATATGAATTGGTGTCGTTTATTTTACTGTGTGCCATGTGGACTTGGTTCTTTTTCTCCTGACTGGACTTGGGGAAGATGGGCTGTCAGAGGAGCTGGCACTGCTGGGATGGAGGCTGCTTCTCTTTGGGAATGAACATCTGGATTCAGATGCATGCAAAGCCCAGCTCCTCCACATGGCCACAAATTCCAGTTATCCTTGAGGGAGGAGAAGGAGGGCTTCATCAAAAAAAGGTGGCTGGGGGCAGTGGGCCAAGTTAACAGAGTAGAAAGGGTGTGTAACAGCAGAGCCTCTCTGCTCATGTGTGCACCCAGCCAGGCTGCACAAGAGCTGGGGCTGATGGCCATGCCAGGGAATTTGAGGTGGAACACAGGCTTTGGACTGTGCAGTGAGTTAGAGGAAGGAGGCCTGTTGCAAAATGCTCCTTCTTCTGCTTACCACAGGGACCAGGACGGTTTGAGAGACTGATCTATCCTTGGCAGCAAAAATTGCTAACTCAGCCTTTCCTACCACTTCTATCAAGACTCCGTTTGGCCTTTAAAGAGCTGTTCACGGCAGTCTGTCTTCCTGCAGGCACTCCGGGAGAGGAGGAGCTGAGGGACAGAACAAGCCTCAGAAAGACAGTGTTTGGGCACTGAGGGTGGCAGGGATGCTGTGCAGGGATGGCATAGGGGCCTTCAGGCACAGTCAGGGGGGATCTAGGGAAGCAGGCAGGTGGTTAAGTAGCAAAGGAAAGTGAAGGAGGAGCTTGGGAAGAGGAGGAGCAGAGTAGGCTGCAGTAATTCAGGAGGTGAGAGAACACCGACAGCAAAGGTTTTCTCCTACAGGGATGCACATGGCAAACCCTGACCCTGTTTGTGCTTGGTGTTTTTTAGGGTCTCTGTGTGCACTCTGATGGGGCTGATGCCTTTTCCCAGGTGCCCTTTGAGGTAGCTGAGGGCAAAGCAAGCCACCCCAAGCCTTGTGCCTCATGAGCTGCATCCCGTCTATGGGGGCTGCAGGTGGGCAGAAGGCAGCCCAGGCAGGGTAATCCAGAGGGTGAAGTGTGGGTAACACTGCCATGAGCAGGGCACGGGGGCTGAGCGTGCTGCCATCCCACCACCAGTGCTGCTAACAGTGCCCTCTGGGCTGCTGGGGGGCTGCTGGTCAATGAATAATGAGAAAAATGGGGATTTCAGAGCAGAAGAAGGTACTGCATGGAAGATGAACAGCGAAGCATGGAGGACTGGCTGAACTATTCCAGGTCTGTTCCAGTGCAGCACTGTGACTTCAGGATCCTTTAATATGATGGATTAGAGCTGTTTTTCCCTTGGTGGTTTTCCCTGATTCCCAACCTACACACTTGGCACCAAGAAGCAGAAGAGTCTGTGTGGACCCAGACACTATTTGCATTAATTGGTGTAAATGAGAAGTCATTCCAAATGACAGCAAGGTCTGTGCTGCTCTAGCAGAGCAGGATTTGGCCTACACTGGGTAGAATAATGAGAAGTTTTAACCAATGATTTGTTTCAACATCTCTCACCTCACAAAAATATCATCAAATGTTTGCCCAAGTACCGCCTTCATGCTGAATATGACATTTTCCAGTGTATGAGAATAATAAATCTTGTTAAATGCAGGAGCAGTTATGTGGAAGACGGAAAATGAGGTTGTACAGGCAGAGCTCTCAGAAACATCACTCATGTTTGTTGTGAAAATGTGCCTTGCTGACTCTTTAAAGACATGCAGGTGTAGCTAAAAATGAAAGGTATTTTTGATGGCAGGCCTGAGGGCACTGACAACTTCAAATGCAGTTCTCTATTGAAAGCACTGTCCTAATTTCTGGCCTGAGATTTTATTCTTTAGAAAAAGATAAAAAGAAATCTTGTTGCTGATAGGACTCACTGAAGACATTTTCCTGTGTTCTGCTTGTGGTGGTTTTTGCTCACAGTTGTTTAATTTCTTGGATTTCCTACATTTGCCTTTCAAACAAAAAAAGTTCACAGAGAATAAGAAACTGAGCAAAGATAAATGGCAAGTAAATAAGCCTGTTCAAATATATATTGAAACTTTGTGTGTGTTACTTTTTACAGGTAATCATTGCAATCTCAAAATAAATTTAAATACCCTGCCTGTTAGTCAGGGGCAGAATGTCTGTGTAACAAGTTATGTCAAATTGGAGGCACAGCTTTAATTCCTTACTAATTAACCATGTTTCCTATGCAAAATCTAGTTTTATGCATGCAAAACAGTGCCAGTCAAGCCTGCCATTGGGGTGACCAGGTCTGCCTTCAGATTGCCCAGTTGTGAACAATTCCCAGTGTTGCTCCTTTAAGTCAAGAACAACAGCCTCATGGGGATGGAAAACAACTGCTCTCCACCATTCTGCCTCCACTTCTTGATCTTTTGCGGCAGATCTGGACAGGGCTTTTCTTGGCTTGGTTTCTGTGGGAAAACCTTTTGTCCAGAAGGAGCACTCTGCCAGGAAGAAGGTGCCCCAAGGAGAGGGATCAGAGCTTTGGCTGTGTGTTGCTGTAGCCTTGGGATTGGATGGCACTTCTGCGCAGTTTGGGAGGTGATGCAGGGTCCTTTCCCTTGGTCAGAAGGTCTGTGCTGAGCCATGAGAGACCATGTCTGTCTTTGGTAGGCTCTGTGGTTGAAGCAACTGGGCAGAGCTGCAGGGATAGCAGCTGTTCCTGCTGGCAGAGTCACTGTTTGTGCCAGCATGTGGATATAATTGCACTGAGGCTTTGGCTCTGAACAACTCTAAAACCTTATCCCTGTGTTTGGCATCTGTGGGTAACCATTTGCTGAGATTACTGGCCAGGGTGTGCTCAAGACAGGTTTGGTCACAGAATTCAACTGGCACACATGGTGTCACACCATGCATGTTTGCAGTCCTCGCTGCTCCCTAAACCCCCATCCCAGCATTTCTGTGTGGGGTAGTACCTTGTTTCATTTGAACCCAGTTCTGAGCCTTTGAATCCTGGAAGGGATGTTAACATTTGGATTTAGCCATATTTACCTTGCAATGTCACAGAAAAATTCCTCCTGGATAACACAAAATGCAACACAGTCTAGGGGCTTTGTGCTCAGTAAAAGAGAGAATACAAAGATTAGTCTGGGAGAATTACTTGCTTTTAAAATCTTCCTTTGCTGTGAAGACAATCACCCTGAACCCAGTGAGAGAGCTCTTCCATTTGGCTTCACTGAGTCTTTGAGGCTGGCGTCTGTGCTGACTCTGGCTGGAACATGTGAGCTTATCTGTTTCTGTTGGTGCTGCACAGAGCCTGTGGTCAGATGGGCAGCAAGAGCAGGGAAGGTTCTCTCTAGGCAGCAGCAGTGGCTTTTTCTTCTCTCTATGATTTGTTTTTCCTTCTACAAGGGGCAATGTTTGTGTGGTAGGAAATCCCATGCCATGACTGCCTCTGTATTTTGTTTCAGGCATCAGAGGGCGTTCCTGTGAAGTATTTTATGAACCTGGAGGAACTGATAGAGTATTACAAGAAGGAGAACATGGGTCTGGTATGGCATCTCAAATATCCAGTGCCACGGGAAGAGGAGGAGGCTGCTGATGAACTGGAGGAGGACACTGGTAAGAAACCCATGATGTGACTTGGTGATGCAGACCCTTGACTCATACCTCTCTACTGGAGATATGCAGTGCAGGCAGGAGATTACAACATGTTGTGCCATAAAATGGAGTGGAGTATAGAGGGGCCTGAGCTGGCAAGGCCCTGAGACAGTGAACCCTCCTGTCTCCTGTGGTATGGCACCTGGAGCATCAGTTTAGCTTATCTGAGGGAATACACTGAGACCCTCTGTGGAAGTATACTGCATCTGGTGAGGGGGTGGTTAACCTAGTGCCCTTAGCTGGACTCCAGCTGTTTGTCACAGAGGCAGGTGTACAATGAAGAGGTGTGATTGGCATTTTATATAAAATGCCACTGTGGGTTCCTGACACTCACTGGTCTCAGATCATACCTTGGATTTTCCCTGGCTCACCCCTTGGATCTATCATAGCTCTCCCAGAGAAAGGTCATGTCCACAGAGCCGCCCTTCCTGTCCTGTCTGATGTCTGTCTGGAAATTATGAGCACTGCAATCAAACTTGTCTGAAGGACACAGTCCCTGGGACCGACGGACAGGCCCTGTGAGCTAGGGCAGATTGATGTGCCTGTGCAACCCAGTGTCTGTGTAACCCTTTGATGGAATCCACTGTATATCTAACAGGAGCTGGAAGATTTTGGTATGCAATTTTCCAGAAGAAACAGAACAAAATTTTGCAAAGCTGCTCAGGAAGGATATTCCTGGGTTTTGGCCAGTTGTACTGAGTCTCCAGCTCCCAGCGCTGGGGAGGGAACTACAGCAAAAATAATACAGAGAGAGGCAAGCAGCAGGGAATGAAGTTCTAGCCAAGACTAAGAGCCTTCAGATGAAGAGAGATTGACACTGGGTCTGGGCTGCTTATGTACAGAATTTAGTTTTGTTAAGACACTTTGTGCCATCACGGTGGAGCCATGTAGGGCCTACAGACGCCTGGCCATCTTAGATGTGAAACTGCAGAGGTGGAAGATGAGCACCCTGCAGATTAACCACCCATGGCTCAGTGCTGTGGTGGCTCTGAATCACAGCACCAGCCCAGAAGCAGTAGGTCAGTCCAGGGGGTCGTTTTGTAATGCAAATCCCACCATTAGGTAATCACCAAACAAAACCTCACAACTCAACCAGCTACAATATCATATGTGTAACAAAGCGTTGGAGCAATTGTATGAAAAGGTAACCACGGTTGGGACCAGTGGAGATGAACGCACTCTTCTTCCAGGAGAGGGAGATCACAGAATCACCAGGTTGAAAGAGACCTCCAAGATCATTGAGTCGTGCTGAGCAGCAGGATGACACAGCAGGAAGGCCCTTTTTTCCTTCCAACTCAATGCCCACAAGACAAGGCAGGATATTCAACCCCTACACACTGGGTCATGGGCTCTATTTTCTCCATCCGTGTTTTCTTACTTTAGCTATTCACTTCTTTCCATTAGCAGCTTCTGGTGCTCCTTCCATCATGTCTGTCCATCCATTCTACCTCAGTAGCAGATCCCCATGATAATGGGAATGACATGGGTGAGGTACAGCTATATTCTCTAAGCATTATATCCAACTTAACTAATTAACCTCCACAGCTGCTGTGCAGATGGGAGAGTCAAAACTGGCTGGGGTGGAGTTCACTGCAGGCAGAGAGGCAGAGACAGGCAGAGGCATGTGCTGGCTGCATGTGAGGTCCAAGCCTGACACTTCATCCTGCTGCTCTCACACCACCGCCATCCCCGGAAACACAGCTGGGCCCGGGCTGAGCCCTGAGCCTCCAGCTCTGACATCCCTCCACAGACGCAGCAGAAGAAATGTCTTCTGCAAAGACTGCCTCTGCCCAGTGGGCTTTGCATTGCCTGGGGTGAGGGACAAGAGGTCCAATTTCTGTGCTGGAATGACTGCCTTTCCTTTCCTTTTTGCTAGACCTGGTACCCACACCTCCTGTCCTGCCCCCACGCAACATCCTCATGGCACTGCCAAGCAGTGAGACAAAGGAGGTCTCTTCTCTCCCCGAAAACTCCCGAGTGGCTGATGTGAATAAGCTGTCCCTTTCTGAGACACTACTCCAGCGACTGCAGTGCCAGGACACAAGCAGGTAAGGAAGGGCAAGTGACAGGGCTGCAGAACTACTCTTCAGCCCAGTTCTGTGCTCGCTGGGCCTCTGTGTTTGGGGCAGCTGATGACCTGTTTGATTCAACAAAATTACTCCTCATTTATACTACCAAATAAAGAACAGAATCAGATCAACTGTGCATTGACTACTCTTTGCAGTCCAGCTGTTGTCTAGAAAAAACACGTTTCTGAATTTTTTTAATTACCCATATACCTCCTCCACTGAGGTATAGTTTTCTAATATAAAGGGTGAGTAATATCTGAGAGAACCTGGTTTATTAACTGTGTGCTTAAACAGTGGGAATTTCAGAAAAATAAGAAAGCTGTTTGATATGTGGGAGTAGAGAGTAAAGCTGGCTTTTGACCTGTCTGTTTCCTTCACAGTGTCTCTGACGAGCATCTTAAATTCATCCAGGATTACCTGCGAGTTCATATCATCAGTGACTTTGAGATTGTGCAGACTGGCTCAAGCAATCTCCCTCAGCTGAAGAAATTACTCACAGCTCTTTGCAAAGGACTCTTCAGGTAACTAGAAGCTGGTTTTCAGGGTATAATGCCATTACACTGTAGTCTAACAAAGGTTCCACATGCATGCATTCAGAACCCTCATTTCTGGCACAGGAAATTGGCTTGCCCTCAAAAACAGTATATTTAGAACTCATGGCCTGTGATTCTGGTCCAAAGATACAAAATCTATATAGAAGAGACAGCTCTGACAATCAAGTTTCCTTGTAGGTGGTTTCAGTCAGGGGAGTATTATATTTTATGCTTTGTTTAGAAAGAAACAAAACAAAAAATGTACTAACCGATTAACTGCATAATTTGGTAATGCATAAATGACACCCACAGGATTGTCAAGCACAAGCCGTTTATGGAAACAAGCACATATTAGTGTATAACTAGATTTTAAACACTGATTTTCCTTCCCACTAATGCATTGTGAACTTGGAGTGATTCCATTGTTGTTGGTGAAGGCCAGCTCAAATGAAAAAAGGAGCAAGCCTAGACTCTTGACTCTACAAATTTTATGTGTTTGTAGACTTTCCATGTCTCAAATAGAAAAACTCTGACAGGGAACTAGAACATTGCAGAGCCCCCTCCTTCTCTGGTGGAAGGATGTTATTTCCCCCTTGCTGATTGTAAGCAATAGGACCAGCCCTCATTTGTGCAGAACTCTTGGAGCACTCTGTAGCAGAGGGCACATATTTCCACACTTCTCTTCTTGGCTTGCCATACCCTTCTCTCTGGTGTATGCAGAGGTGAGGTTGGTTGTCCTACTGGCCTGATCCTATTCTCCTAGAAGCCAGCTGCCCACAGACAAGCCCCTGGGGGGACTTAGGGCAGATTGTTCCAAGAGCTACCCTTCTACACCCTGCCTGAGTGTTTTGTTTCTCTACATGCACAGGAGGGGACACTCAGGTGGCCAGCTAAGAATAAACCTGAACAGTGGAAACTCAAATCGAATGAAATCACAAGTGAGAATCTTGTGTTATTAAATACCTCCAGTGCTGCTGTTGTAATGATGTTTGGCTTCTCCCATTTCCAACTTCTTACACTACTTCAGCTTATCTGGGTTTCACAACCCGACTCTTCATAAATGCATGTGGAGAGATGAAAGAAAGGAGGTGCAACAAGGCCATAATTCCCTCAACTGCCAGGACATCCTTAACATTTCCAGATTTTCTGTAGGATTTCTGGTGACTGGACATTGCAAAATGATATCCTAGAGCAGTGCTGGCTGAGTTCTGGTGCTGGTGGAAGCCTACTGAGTGTAGGGACATGTCTTGGTTTGAAAGACAGGTGTCTGCAAAGGAAGGCGGGAACCTCCCTTAGAATGGAAAATACGATCCCACTCCCTCCAAATTATTTAACTTTGAAATTAAGGGGCTCTTGGGCAAAGATATGGGAAAAGGAATAACAGCTTTTTACTAGTATATATATGTATAACAAGACACATGAACAACAATGTCAGCAACACCAAACAAAGCGAGAAGCGCAGTCCCAGCCTTCTGTCGGCTGTCGAGCTCTTTCCCCTCCGGTGCAGTTCCGGTCACGGCCGGCAGGGGCGCTGGTGGCTCCCGGCCGGGCAGGGCGGGTGCGATGGTTCCCCCGCGGCTGCAGGGGGCGCTGTGGCGCGAGCTCGGCCGCCGCTCTGCACGTGGGCCGGCGGGAGAGAGGGAAAAGGGGCTTCCCTTGCAAACGCGCAGGGGCAGCCGGTGGCGGTGCCGCTTTGGATGGCGGAATGGGCAGCAGCAGCAGGAACCTCGGAGCGGCCGCTGGAACGGCACAGGCGAGCACACCCGGAGTGGCAAACCAAGTGTAGGAAAAACTTGGTGTCTGTGCCGGAAGCCCATGCGTGCCTGCGTGTCGGGTTACTGTGTAGCTGGAAGCCCTGAGGCAGCAGCAGAGGACAGCCGGGCTGAGCTGGGAATCGCTGCCATGGATAGCTCACCTGTGATGGCTGGTGATGGACCTGGGGTTGGGCTGCCCAGAGTTGAGCGGCCCTTTTGAAGTGGAGGGATTGGTGGGCTCCCGAGCAAGCAAAGGGGCAGAGAAGCAAGCCAGTAAACTCTAGTCACAGTGCCAAAGGAAAGGAAAAATAATGGGCAAAAAAGCACCAGGCAACAGTATCTCTAATCAGAGACATTGTGCTGCGTGGCTGTGGAGACATTCCCTCCACCAGAAGGAATCAACCCCCCTTGCCCCCAGCTCTCGCAGGGATCCTTGGTCTGGCTCTCACCCTTCCCTGAGACAGGACACTGCACCAGCACAAACCCAGCAAAGGACGAGGGCCTGCCCTCTGTCCTTCTGGTGACTGCACATAGCTATGGCAATGCATGTCCTCATGCAGTTCTTCCCCAGCATTTTCTCCCCATACCTGCATTATTTTGGTTTGTGGGAGCTGCCTTCTCAATTTTTTCATGACAATCCGGAACTGCAGGCTGTGGCTGCATTCAGCCCCTGTCAGGTCTCAGTGGGGAACCTTTCCCTCTCTATTCACATTGTCTCATGCATCTCTACCATCCAACCAAACTCCTTGCTTGCCTTCAGCTGGCCAAGAATCAGATGCTTGGGTATCCTACTATTTTACTCTTAATCTCTGAGGTTGTCTAGGGTTTACAATTACTTCTTTCAGGAAAATTAATCCACAAACACCAGAGGTTTATGTCCAAAAAGGAGACAGAGGAGTCCTATTACTTTATTCGAGTAAAAGGAGAGGCCATGGGGCATTCCCCTGAGGTCTCTCAAACTGTTAGAGGACGCAGCCTCCTTTTTATCCTAATTTCCTGGCCGCATTTCCATCTCTTTTTCCCCATTGGCTGAGGTACTTCAGAGGAGCAAACTTCCCGAATCACTTAATACAGACCCCTTTCTAATATATATCCCCCTTTTCTTGTGTCAATCAGTGGAATTCCTATGGAATTTATGGTTCCTCCTATTGCTTCTTTCATCTCTCAGTATCTATCAGCAGACACTCAGCTTCTTTGTAAAGACAAATCCCTCTCATTCCTTTAATCATTCAGTGGAATTCTTCCCGTTGTTTCTTTTATCTCTCAGTATCTAGTTTTATTTATTAGCAGACCCACAGTTTGTTTGTAAAGACAAAAAAAGTCTCATTCCTTTCACTTCCCTTATGTGACTTCTGAATTCAAATTTTGTCAGTGGCATTCCCTAAATTTTGTTTTTATTTCCCTGAGCCTCCTGCTATGCAGGGAATTCCAGGTGAAAGTACAGGTAATTCCTGGGCTGCTTCTTGGTGTTTTCTTTTAATATCCAATTCCATTATTTTCCACTATTTGAGAATAGGTTAAAAAAAACCCCCAAAACCGCAGAGTTGTTAATTGGCACAATGGAGCTCTTGCAGTGGAGCTGAAACTCCTCTGAATTTCCTGGCAGTGCTGAGGGTTATGAATGTCCAGCACAGACTCCCTGTGGCTGGGCTGGCCCAGCTGCTGGGGAGCCACACAGACTTGCTGTGAATGTGAGGGTTTTATGATCTGTGTTCTGGCTTCTCCCCACCTCGCAGAGTTCAGTTGTGCCATCTCTGGGGGTCACACTCAGACACACTGCAGTCACTGGGAAAGGAGCATCCAGTGCCCTTTGCTGCCTCAGCTCCAAGCTGCGACCCCGGGCTGTGGGTGGGCGGTGACTGCCAAGGTCAGCAAGGCAGAGGGGACAGTACTGGAGCTACTCAGTGGTCAGGAGAAGGAAAGAGCTTATAGTGAGCAGTGGGGCTGGGAGGGGAACTGGACCAACTGTGAAGAGTCTGCTTTTGGCAGTTCAGATATTGCCCATGCACAGGGGCAGGATGCACATCTGGGCCACAGCAGACCAGAGTGCAAAGTTTGTGAACTCTTCCCTCACTCTTTTGTCCCTGATTAATTTAGCAAGGCCTGGACCCCAGTGTTCATCAGAGACCAGGAGAGCTGGTTTTAACTCTGCTGCTAATGCTGTTGCTACCTTCTAGGGCTAGCAGTGGCCAGGGGGGTCAGGACAGCCATGGCACATCTCCTTATTAGAGCCTGTGGGACCAGGAACAGCCACCCTGGGAGAGGCTGCACCCTCTGACAGATGGTATTCTGGAAATGAAACAAAACCAAGACCTGTAAGGCTGATGGGTACTTTTGTGAGGCATTCTGTGCTAAAGAAATTTAAAGAAATACAAGGGTTTCCTTGGCCAGGGGAATCCTCCAGCAGCTGGGAAGCTGACTGAGAGAGTGGGGACTACCCATGGGTAGTGGGATTTGTTCAGTTTCAAGTGAAAAATATCAATAGTGGTCTATTCATTCTGCTACTGTCTGAAGCCATCATTTAGTCATCAATTGCTGCTTTGCATATTCTTGTTTATTCTCCATCAATAGATGATTTGCATGTAGAGGTTTTAAGGCAGTTTTTCAAGCACTTTGTGATACCAGCACTTCTGCAACTGCATGTGGACACACAGGCTCCTGACACTTCAATGAATATCACTGAAGATCTGTCCAGAGAAGAAAACAAAGAAGTTACAAGTGTAATTAAAATGTGGTTTTAGTGAGCTTGAACACCCACAAGAGCTTTTCCTCCTCCTCACACACAACCTACATGTTGCACTGTGAACAGAGGGCAATTTTCCCATGGGAAATCACTCCTGAGTTGCTTCAAACAGCTCCTGCTGTGTTTTTGAGAGATGGCCTACACATCACAGTAAATACACTTTCACTCTTCTCAAACTAAACTTCACCCAGTGTTCCTGCAACTGCTTGCAGCCTTCTGGGGTCTGACTCCATGGTTGCAGAAAACAATGGGACTCTTGGATTTCGGGCCAGAACTGTTTGCAGTGACACTGGCCCTGGGTGACCCAGAGCTGAGTAGTGGCATTGGAGTAATATTAGCAGAACCAGATTCCTACATGTGTCTTGTACTCCTGTGTGTCCCACAGCAAGTCTTTCAGACTTACACCTGAATGCTTAATTTAGGCAATTAGTCATCCTTGGTTCAGCACCTAGACAAACATCTAATTTTCAGACAGGCACACTTTTGCTTTGGAGCACTTTCCCTAACTAAGATGGAATAAAATCCAGTTTATTCAGACTTAGAAAAGTGAGGGAAATCATTAATACCCACCATTGACTAGACACTAGCATCCTGGTGCAGCTCGCCACCATCACCCTCCTTTTGAGCTGTGCTCCCTGTCTGCTCCTTCCGTGATAAGTCTTGTCATGCATGCAGCTTCTGTGCCAAATTCACACAGCAGTGTTTCAACAAATGAGCCTCCTGTGGAATCTCATTGGGAAGCGCTGGAGGATAACAATGTCATTGTTACCTGTAAACGGTTCTGCTCAGATCAAGAGCTGCCTCTTCCACCCCCTTGCTGTGCCCAGCCCCTCTTTGTCATGTGAGATTAAATATCTGTGAATTAGTTTTCTCTTTGTACATAGTCCCCAGCACTGTCCCCAGCACTGTCCTCAGCAATTTCAGCCTTGTACAGAACCGAGCTCCTCCCACAGCTGCAGTGTTCAGAGGCACCAGACTGTGCTGGGTTCTAAAGCATTTGAGAGCACTTGGATCTATGAGTTGGCATAGTTGGGTTGATGCTGCTTGTACACTGTAGCTTCAGGTTTGGCCCAGACTGGGATACGTTTCTGGGGAGATCTAGGAAGTTAGATCCAAAGCAAAACCCAAGGAGCAGCCAGTATGGCCATGTTCCAGCTTTGCAAGGCATTGTCAGCTGCCTGACTCACACTGCCCTGTTGACCATGTCACCAAGCAGCTGGGACTTGCTCCCATCACACATCCCACAGCTCAGGGGGCCCATGGCGAGGGTAGGCCCAGTGTGGATGTGTCCCCAGTGTGAATGTGTGCCTGTCGTCTTGTCTGTGTGGCTTCGTCCAAGTGTGAATGGACACAGGGAGCCAGCCACAGCCTTAGACCTGTGCTGTGTCTGTGTTCCCAGTGAGGCCTCCAGGACTCTCCCATCTCTAGAGTCCATCCAGAAGGTGTTTGAGCAGCAGCTGCATCCCTGTACCCACCAGCGCTCCCAGGTAAGGGGGCTGGGAGGTGGGAAGAGTGGGACAGGTGTGTGGGTCGCTGTCAACAGGGGCAGGGATGGCTCTGGTGTGCAGCCATGGCCAGCAGGGTACAGGTGGGCACATGCCACTTCCGGTTTTTTTAGCCTCTTTCTGCTGCAGTGCAGAGGGCACACAGTGAGTTCTATCCCGCAGTTTCACTTATCCCATAACCCCTTCCTCCTGCTCCCCCTTCCTGTCCTAGAGGAAAGTGCCACCAACTGTCTGATGTCCCACCTCCCATCCTCCCTCAGAATGTGGGCTGGCATTGCACACTTCTTTTTCCATAAACCTCACTCCAGGATGTTTCACTGCCAAATCCTTCCTTTTCCCAAGCTCACTTAAGTCTCCATGACCTTCCTCTCCCTGCCAGAAAACCAGAAGTCCAGGACTTCTGTATGCTGAGCCCCAGGCCTGGTCATGCAAACTTGCCCCCAGCAGCAAGGTGACTCCAATGCATGGCCAGCTGCCTCGGCCCTATGGAACAGGTTTGTAGATTTGTCCTTCCAGCCTCCCACACTTCTGCATGTTCCATGCTCTTGTGCTGCCCGTTATAGATCAGAGTGGCAAAGGTACAAGTGCTGCTCCTGGCTCTGTGTGAGGTGTTCTTGGGACTGCACTCCAGGCTGTGCTTTGTGGGCTTGGTAATCATCCATCTCCCTTTCTGTTTTTCTTCCTATGCTGTGGTTTCAGATGCTTGGTGAAGCAAGTCCAGTCAATATTGTATCGAAACTCAACCAGCTGATTTCTTTGCTGTCTTCTATTGAAGAAAAGGTAGAGTTTTCAAGCTATTTTATATCATCTTGTCATCTTTTGCCTCTTATTTGTTCCTTGCTCATCATCAGTACAGTGCTTTGCTACAGTAAGATTGCTTTGTTCTTATTTCATTACTCTCAGTGTAGTGCAGAATCACCAAATGCAATAAATTACACATAATTATTTTACAGGTGAAAACATTGTTGATTGAAGGTCCTGATTCAACACACCGGCACTCCCTTATCCCTCCTGTCACTTTTGAGGTAAATTTACTCCTTTAACGATGATGGTCATAACGTGGAAGGACAGTAATGCAAATCTATGTCAGTATTTCAGCTCCTGGGAGGTTTGCTGAGCTGCCTCAGAGATAGCAGCTATTCCTGGATGCTGTTTGGCACCATGAAAATGCCTAAGAGATATCTAGTGAGACTGGCATAATGAGATGTGTCCAGAAATTGAGGGAAGTGCTGCATTTGTAATACATGTGACTGAAGTGTAGAAGGTCCTTCATGGAAAACCTCTCTGTATTCCACTAGGTGAAAACTGACTCCCTAGGAATTTTCTCTAAAATACAACTCAAAGTGGATGTGGAAATGGGAAAACTGATTATCAAGAGATCTAAGGATGGTCCAGAAGACAAGTTTTATACCCACAAGAAAAGTAAGATGTCAGCTTAATGTCACAAATGCTGGGCTAGGCTCTGGGTCCCTGGATGATGGGGAGGGGTTCCCTTCAGCCCCACTCGGGGCAAGGAGTGGCCCAGAGGATAGGGAATTCTGCTAGGTCCTGGGTGCTGCTTGAGCACCAGTCAGCAAGACACAGATATCTCAGTACTGAGATAACCATCTTTCACAGATTTTTTTAGACCCAGTCTCTGGGTCTAAATGAAGATGCTGGAATCAGCACTGCAAGAGAGCAGGTTTTGGTAGAAGACTCCCCATATAGCTGATTGCAATAGAACCATTTTTCTTCTGAAAAGCAAAAAAAACCCCAACAAAACAAACCAACCCAATGTTCTGCAGGAACATGCTGACTTCTGTGATGATTCTTGAGGGTAAAAAGCCAGACACTCAGTTTCAGTAATATTTTTCAGTGAATTTCCCTTGATTTTTTTTGTACATAGATCAGTATCTCTCATCATGAGCAATGCCAGTTTGGTCTGTGATTGCCCGATTCAAACAACTTCCCTTTTTCTGTTGTCTTTCTGAACAGGCAGCTCACTGAAGTTGAGACAAAGAGATTTATCAGAGAGTAGATGATGCCCTTGGGCTTTCTCGTGCTAGACAATCAACCTGTTGCTGGCAGTAATTGAAAATATGAGCTTTCATGCATGGCTTTCTCCACCTGGTGTTCATAATAATTAGCTGCTATTTTAGATGGGAGGAATCACCTTTACCACCAAATTAGGTCTTGTATCCTCTTTCACAGATGGGGAAGGAACACATGTAGGCTGGCTCAGGATACAGGGGCATTGCCTACACAAAGTTAAGGCTTCACTTCACACTGCAAGGCTTGGGATGGAAAAGAGCTCCAAGCAGGAGAGTTTTGGGGGTCCTCTTCACTTGGAGTCCAAATCTGCTCCTATTGGGAACAGGATTAAGCAACTTTAAAATGCAGGTCTGCAAGGCAAACTGCACAGACAGAAAAGACCATGTAAATCCCAAGCCTTTGAGCAGGGTTCTGTTCCTTTTGGTGGGACCCTTATTTCAGTGACTGCAGCTCATGACACCCAGCCTCTCTTCAGTCTTGCAGCTCATCAAGTCCCAGAAGCTTCCAAACAAGCTAGTGATTGTTCTAGAGACAGAAAAAGAAAAAACACAGCGGAAAGAATATGTTTTTTCTGATTCCAAGGTACGTACATGGTGATTCTTTCCTGCCAGCCTGGAGCAGGTACCCAGGTGGGAGTGGAACATGGGGCATTCCTTGGTAGAAAGAGGAACTGTTAAATGACAGTAGTTGCCTTTATAAAAAATAAATTTCTCCTTTGTTCTGGAAACATCCAGAGAATGAACAAGTATACTGTGTAAAGGGAGATACTGGATACCTAAGTACTGTCACTGAGGCAGGAGGACAGAGCAAGCAGTGAGGAGAAGCAAGGAGTCGAGATGGCCACTGTGAAAAGGTTCACATAGACAAAGAGGGAAGAAAAGACTTTTCCTGACCAGCTCAGCATTTGTTAAAGCAATGCACAAGCTAAATGCCTAAAAAAGCACCATAGGAAAGGCAGCCTCTTGGAAGGTTTCAGTTTAGTGCAGAGCTAATCTGCCCTTCAAGTGTGCTGGGAATTTCCTGGTTCAGCTGGTTTTTCAAGAGGTTATGTCAGAGGAGTTAAGTATCTCATTAATTTTCTCTGCTCTTCACTGTCTAGAAGAGAGAAGGGTTCTGCCAACTTCTGCAGCAGATGAAGAATAAACACTCAGAGCAACCAGAGCCTGATATGATCACCATCTTCATTGGCACCTGGAATATGGGTATGGGCTCCCTTCTGTCACGGGCACTCCTTCCAACACTGCCAGAAGGTGTGCTCAGCTGGCACAATGAGCTTCAGACTCTGTGTGTTCTATGGCAGGTCTGTACACCAGGGTTGTCCTCTCCCTGGGGCAGGGGAAGAGCTGATATCTAGACTTATTCTTGCCTGTGGTTTGACACTTCTCATGGTTCCACTCAAAGGACCATGAAGTTGTCCCTCTTGGGTACTGAAGGATTGCTCCAGTGACAGGGAATTGTTGCTGGCACAAAGCTGGTGCAGCAATGCACATCATCCTCCACCTTGCAGAAAGGACAGGGGCAATTCCACAAACTGCACATCACCTGCTCTCATTTGACTAGGGACAGTTCATGTCCAGCCTGGGAAGACAGCTGAGTGTCTCTGGACAGTGAAACTTAGGTTATTTTTCTCCATTTTGTGCCAGAAGCCTGGTTGAGCTGCTGTGAGCTGAGCTGTCTGTGCTTGGCCATCCTTAAGGAATAAGGTCAAGGCAGTGGCAGGCCAGGAGGAGTACAGCTCCCTGCCTTTACTTCTGGCTAGCCTTGGCCTTGGAAAGTTGACAAACAAGAGGAAGGTGGTCAAAGCAGAGTCACTCCTTTCTCAGTGACTCAGGTGGGGGTAACATCATTGTCATCTTAGAATTGTGTGCCCTGGCTGATACAGAAGTGGTACAAGATGTGAAGCCCATCATTTCTGTCCCCATGTGTTATCTTCATCCTGGTTTTGACAGGACATGCTCTGACTTCCTTTGGTGTTTGATGTGCTAATAAAAGGTGCAGCCCCCCCACCAAAGAAGATCACCTCCTGGTTCCTCTCCAAGGGGCAGGGGAAGACCCGTGATGACACTGCTGACTACATCCCTCATGACATCTATGTGATTGGCACCCAGGAGGATCCCCAGGGGGAGAAGGAATGGCTGGAGACCCTAAGGCTATCCCTGCAGGAAATCACCAGTATCAGCTTCAAAGTGGTGAGGGGTTGTTCCAGCTATTGCATGGAACTCAGGAGATCAGGGTGTACATGTTGTACAAATGAAAGAGATGAGAATAAGGGGGATTTTGCCTGTACCTCCTCCCTTTGCCTCTCTTTATTGTCATTACATTTAGGTGAAGGAGAATGAACTGAATGTGTCTATGGGCTCCACAAGATGCCCCCCTGGGGCTGGCTGGATGGACTTGTTGCTATAGACAGTGATCCCCACTGGCAAAGCAGGGACCCTGCCAGCCCAAGAGCAAGGGGAGATGTTGAGCACTCGAGTCAAGTGCTCATGTTATTTTGACTTTCAAAAAGGAGGAGACTGTTAAACTTCCTAAGCCAGTTGTAGCCTAGGATCTTGCCCTAGGCTATTGCACTTTCAAAGTAGGATGTAACAGTACACAGGCAGAGTCATAAGAGAAACTGAACCTCATTAAGATCAGCTTTGGACATTCCTGGGTTTCAGTGATGTCAAGAAACAAATTTAAGCATATCTGAAAAGTTAACTCTCACAGTGATTGGGAAACTATTTTGTGCAAGCAAGATAATCCAAAGATTAACTAGAAAAAGGACTAGAAAATAGTGAGGTCCTTCCTTCCAATGTTGATGAAAATGACTGAAAACATACCCTGAGCACAGGAAAAAAATTTCTGTAGAAGTGCTATCAAAGGAGTCAGGAAGTCTGCAGCCACAGTGCAGCTTGGCAGGTATTTGCAGAAATATAACCTCTACCCTTTCCATTCCTGCAGATAGCCATCCATACCCTCTGGAACATCAGGATCGTTGTCCTGGCCAAGCCAGAACATGAGAACCGCATCAGCCACATCTGCACAGCCAACGTGAAAACAGGCATTGCAAACACACTGGGTGAGGCACGGGCAGGTCCTGCCCAGATGGCTGGGATCTGCTCAGCCCACATGGAACAGCTCTTCTTCCACAACACTCCTTGGGCAACATTTATGTGACACTCATAAAGTTATATCTCACTAGCACTGGTTGTATTTTACCCTGTAAGAAAGGAAATATATTTGTGTGTATACTTAGCACACACATATATATACATATATATATATTTCTATTCCCAGCAAACACTTTTGACTGGCTACTGGATTCCTCTTTCTTGGGTTTCACAAGGAAGTTGCACTTCTCTCCCTCCAACTAATTTTTTAGCACCCTTAAAAATTTGTTCCCACAATCTGTGCTGTATGCACTAATTTTTTCTCTGCTGATTAAGTCAATTTCTCTTCTCCGTCCTCCACTTCACATGTGCTAGGTGCTTTATTATCTTTGCTAGATTCAGCCTGGAGGTGCATTAATTTTTTGTCATTTTTGGCTTCCCTTTTGCCAGGTAATAAAGGAGCAGTGGGGGTGTCATTCATGTTTAATGGAACCTCCTTTGGGTTTGTTAACAGCCATTTGACTTCAGGAAGTGAAAAGAAACACAGGTAAGATACGTCCTCCCCTCTCAAAAATGGCTGTTGAGCCAGGGTGAAATTCTCTGGCCCACGTTTGGAGGGAGGGCCCACCAGACAGGCACAAACATGTTTTCCTGACCATAAAAAAATTGTTTAATGTCTCCTGGGAGGGCATTTAAATAAGAGACTTCTGCCATGTGGCCATACCACATGGGTGCAGGGGAAATGGATGACAAAATTATTTCAGAGCCAAGCGTAAAAGCCTCACACAACACTTGGGTGACCTGTCATGAAAATCCACTGCATGAGGAAAACAGTTCCATGATCTACAGTGTTTTGGACAAGTGTGGGAAGGCTTTTCCCATCCAAATAAATTATGCAAAATAATGTGCTGAAGGGGACTGTCTTCCTCCTCACTGTAGGTGAGCCCTAGGACACAGCTGAGAAAGATCCCTCAGGAACACCAGGAGGGAAGCATAGAACAGGAATATCCCCATGGTGTCTAATTCTCTATACCCAGCTGTGAGATAAGTGTGGATTAGGCAGGTTCTGGTCAGCACAGGAGTGGAAGGCAAAGATCCTGATGCCATTGGGAGATCTGTGCCCACACTGGGAGGTGCTGGAGCAGTTGGAAGGAGTGGTTTTGAAAGTGAAGAGGACTTGAAATGAAGAGTTTGGCCTTGTCATCTTTCCCAGTCCAGGAAACAGATGGTGTAGATGGCGGAATAGATTTCTGCAGAGGGTCTTTGCTACTGATGAAGTTATCTTCTATGGAAGGGTTCCCCAGGGCCTGGAAGAGCTGCCAAAATCTAGTTATGTGTTTGCTGCCAAAATCTGAAGGAAACAATCGAATGCTGTGTTTCTAGGACATGTAGCTCAGAAAAGCACAGCCCCAGAAGGCAGCAGAAGTGGCTTCAGGAGCACATTCCCTGGGCCTGTCTGCTGGGGTGGCAAAGTTTCTGATCTGCTCCTCTGTAGCTGCTGAGCCGGAGCAGTTCCTGCCTGGTAAAGCTGCAGCCTCTGCCATCCCAGGCATTTGGAAATTACATGGCAATTTAGGATGTCAGGCAGATCTTTCTTGTCTTGACAGACGCAACCAGAACTACATGAACATCCTGCGCTTCCTGACACTGGGAGATAAGAAATTGAGTCCATTTAACATCACTCATCGCTTTACTCATCTTTTCTGGCTGGGAGACTTGAACTACCGTGTGGAACAGCCCCCAACGGTGCGGGACGCTGCGGGAAGCCCCACAGGGACAGCACACTCTGTTGCTATAGTAGTGCTCTCTTCTTCTAATCTAGGGCAACATGGCAAAAAGAGGGGAGACAGAATAGATCCCCAGGGTGTGAGTGTGGCCCCAGTTTAGGGAGAGAAAGGAAATCCCCTCTGCCTTCTCCAAGGATTAATGGACCCAAATGGTATCTGGCATGCTTTGCTGTTTCAGGCAGCCTCAGTTCCCCAAACCCCCTGATTTTCCTTCCCACTGTGAAGAAGCATCTGTTGCTGAATGGCTCAGTCCAGAGATTGTCTTTCTGCTGTGGTTGGTGAGCTTGGAATGGCTCAAATAGGCCTTCAGGAACAGGCGAGCCATCATAAATACTGGATAGGTTTCAGTATGTGGGAAAAAACATCAAGCTTGGTATTGATGTGCATGTGGTTGTGAGTGTGTGTGTTCTTGTGTAGGGGATGTGTGGGCATTTTGATACCTGTTTTGATAGACAAATGCTCAGCCACACAACAAAGGCTGGGGCTATTCAGTGAAGGGAAGGGTGGGGAAGTGGCATGGGGTACAGCTCTGTCAAACAGCTCAGGAGCACTCATCAGTTTACCAGTGAAGGGAGTATTTATAAGAAGGTTTTGCATCATCTGCAGCTCTGCTGTTTCCCTGTTGGCAGGAAGCAGAGAATATTATCCAGAAGATCAGGCAGCAGCAGTATCCGGAGCTGCTGGCTTTCGACCAGCTTCTCCTCGAGAGAAGAGACCAAAAGGTGTTCCTGCAGTTTGGTGAGATCCTGCACTGGCTGGCAGGTTCCTCTGCTACACCTACCAACTTTCTCTGCCAGCCCCAGTATGGGGCAGCATGTACAGGGCAGTGGCTCTCTTGCCTAGGTGAGGGTTCCCAATGGTCAAGCTGTAACAGAGCTCTTTCCCTGTTTTAGAGGAAGAGGAGATTACTTTTGCTCCAACCTACCGCTTTGAGAGAGGCACCCGGGAGAAGTATGCTTACACCAAGCAAAAAGCTACAGGGGTAGGTGAAAACTGATTTCCCTTCAGAGGTATATGGCAGAGCAACGCCTGCAGAAGAAAGTGACCTAAACCAAGCTCTGTGTTTTCTGCCCTTGTAGTGTTTTGCAAGGAGTCAATACAAACAAAAAGACCTGACACAAATATATGGTGCTTCAGTGAATGAATTGCCTGCTCTTTTGTGAACTTGCCTTTTCCATTCTTCTTAACATTATTTCTCCTTTGGTTTGCAGATGAAGTACAATTTGCCATCCTGGTGTGATCGAGTGCTCTGGAAATCCTACCCCATGGTGCACGTTGTGTGTCAGTCCTATGGTGGGTGGAGAACAGATTGTTGATAGCAAGGCAACCAGTCTGAAACGGAAATGATTCAGAACAGAGTCTGTAGGATCTCCCTGCACTGCCAGGCACTCACCATAGAGGGACCTGATGTTAAACCAGACAGAGGGGAGCCAAAATCTCTCTACCTGTAACCTTACAGGGTTGGAAATCCATTCTGTTATTCTTTTATATACAGAACGCCACCTGGACAGTTGCAACTGTCTAATTTTAGGCCATGCTGTCGGATCACTTTACACCAGTTATTTCTTGGCAGCAAACACGACTTTTCCTGTGCAGTCACTACCAGAAACTCCTGACAGTGAGTGCCAGCAGGACCGACCCTGTGTGCACAGTCCGGTCTGCAGAGACTGGAACTGCAAACACATCTCTTGTATCAAAGCATATTCCAGAAGGACTATTCCACTGTGGTACTAAGAGCCTGTTCCCTTTCTTGCTGAGAAGCATCACCAAACTGCAGTGCAGGGAAGAGAAAAAGCCCACAAAACCTGTTTAAAAAAAGACTCAAATACCAGTTCCTGAAATGTCATCGACTATATGTAGGACTGAGTATCTAAGTATGCTGTTCATGGTTTCCTATGCATGGATTGGGAGCAGGGCTATGAAAGTCTCTCAGGGATAAGGCAGGCTGATCTGATCACAGAGCCCATGATGCTGAGGTGTGGGGTTGAATAGGCACCTCTGAAATGACTGGGTTTGCTGGAAATCAGTGTGTATGTAGATCCAATCAGGCCTTGCTCACTCACTGTTAACTTTGGGCCAGGGGTAGCATGCTTTGTAGCACTGAAGTAGCACTAGTGTATTCTTGTGTGATTTCCTGCCATATTAGAGCTATAATTAGCTGTGCATGTTGCAGAGATAACCAGGAAGCCTGTAAGGGCCTTTTGTACTGGAGGAATCTAACACTGACAGTCATCTACAAAACAACACAGTAAAATGGTGTCCCTTAACCAAATCTTTCTGTATTCTGACAGAAGAGTCACATTCATGTGTACTGACATGAGTTTCTGTAGAGAAACACTTCTGACTAGACACAGTTACCAGAGAGACTGTTATGTTGTCTGGAAAATTACTGAATAATATTTCTTGGGCAGTAACCATCTCCCTTTCTCACTGGCAGGCTGCACCACTGACATCATGACAAGTGACCACAGTCCTGTGTTTGCCACCTTTGAAGTGGGAGTCACCTCACAGTTCGTTTCCAAGAATGGTCAGTCAGGTTGGGTGCACGTGTGCCATTTTCGCCTTGGATACAGAATGCAGTGCTTTGTATATGCTGAGAGAAAAAGCTGATTCTTTAAGAGTCCACTCAAAAATGCCCTCTCTATCTCCTGCTGAAAATGACATTATTTTCCCTTCCTCTTTCCTAGACTCCAAATACACAGATTCCCAAGGGGAGATAGAGTTCCTGCACTGCTATGCTACTCTGAAGACCAAGTCCCAGACCAAGTTCTACATTGAGTTTCACTCTAGCTGCTTAGAAAGTAGGGTTTGCCCATCTTTACTGTTTCTGTCAAAGTTTTTTGCATCTTTGGATTAGTTCTTCTTCTTTGTGCTTTGATCTAAAAACATAGCTATGTGGATCATTCATTCCAATACAAAAAAAGGGATGTCCTAAAGATCTGCTGTAGTTTGCAAGACATTCTATACTGTCAGCAATACAATCCAAACCCCACAGCCAAGGTAGCTGTAATCCATGCTTAGACATGCAACCTTCCAACAATTTTTCCACCTTGTTTGTCAATCTGATAATTTCTTTCTTGATGGGAAACATGTATTGTTCTTCCTTATCACACAGAAAATGCCTACATAGCAAAGACATGATTGATTAAATTTCTGATTGTGCCTGCTACAAATGATCAGGTGATTTAAAAATAAAGCATCTGCACTATGCTAACAAAAATAATTTTAAATAATTGAATTAACCTGGTTTAACAAAGAATAAGTCAGAGGATCAGCTAAAAGGGAAATGAATGCTAGCAATGTAACTTTGTAAGTGGGACTGTGTACCCCGCAGCACTGCAGATTTCACTGCCTATCCCCATGCTGTGGGGCTGAGTCTCAGCTGTTTATGTAACACAAGCCTACGTGCCCTTGCTGTGGGTTTTTTAAAGCAATTTCCCATCACAGAACTGTTCTTGTAAGTGGGACAGCAAGCCTTTGGTGGATGCTTCATCACATTATCGCATGTCAGAACGCTGTGTCAAAGACCGTTCCATAAAAGATTATTTTTCAGCTGTATCAAAATTTGCATAAATTTCTATGGAAACAGTGTATTACGAATCTTAAATTAGAATTTCAAAATGTGCTATCTTGAGTGGCGTAGGAAGAGCTGTCATGTTCTTATCCTCCAGTCCATGTATGCACTGAGCTCCTCAGTGCCAAGTTTAAGTGCAAAATAAAACCATTTAATAATGCTCCAGCAAAATCACTTGCAAATTTACTGTGCAAATGTTCATCCAAAGCTCAGACTTTGAGCTTCTTAATACTTTTAAAATTTGCCTCCAAGTAGGAAAATAATTGTAGGCCTTTTGGAGACATGGTGAAGATGATCTGTAGTCCAGTTCTTGCTGTCTCTCTCCTGGTAAATTCCTTTCTTGTCCCTTTGCAGGCTTTGTAAAGAGCCAGGAAGGAGAAAATGAGGATGGAAATGAAGGGGAGCTTGTGGTAAAGTTCATTGAGGCACTGCCAAAGGTAAACTGGGACTACACCTCCATATTCATACGGAAAAGAAGCTTCCACTTTCATCCCATAAGCAACGTTAGGTCTTTTATTTTCCTAAATACTGTTTTCAGGAACATTGTTGTGGTCTTGTTTACACTCAAAGGAACTGTGAGAATGCAGGATGGGCTTAGGCTAAACAGAGTATGTTGTAAGCAGGAAAAGACTTTCATGCCAGTGTACTTACATCTCTGTCAAGAATTTTGCTGACGAGATTATGCTATTCAGGACCATGACTTTTTTCTCACCTTTTTAGTGAACAAAATGCTGGTTTAAGCAGGCCCTTTTTTTTTAGTTTTAAGTGGAAAATAAAACATCTTAAAGAGTAACTCTGTCCTGGAGTTTCTTTGCCTGGTCAGACAAAACTTTCTCTTGGTGTATTTTAGAAAAGTTGATTAGGTATTTTTTACCTGTGTTAAAAAGAACAGCAATGGCCAGAAATAGTGTTGTGTGTCAGTGTCAGACACAAGTCCTGTCCTTGAGATCAGAGCTGTTCTTCATTTCTTGGCGTGGTGGGAGTTGATAGAACTACAGGAGCTCCTGGATTTGGAGCAAATGTGCATGTCAATATCCTTCTAAATAACCCAGAAGTGCTGACTTTGGAAAGAGTGCCTTACACTGAGAGACTGGGGAAAGGCTCTAGAGTAAGTGATTGCAACAACAGCCAGATAGATTTTTGGGAACAGACTGTAATCAGAGTCCAGATGCCTTCCTCCTCAGGCAGTTTTCAGTCCTGGACTCCAGTAGAAAGGTGCAGCTCATCCCATAAATGTCAGGTTTGCAACATTCCATTTGCTGTGCTGGGACTCAAAGTGCCTTCTACCACAGATATCCAGATATTATCAGAGGCTGATCCTGGAGGTGACATGATACTCTCGTGGGTTTATCTAGCAGAATTTTCCTCGTTTGGGACTGAGTCCCAGGGAGAAGTGTGCTCCTGTCAAGCATGTGTTGTATTGATGCACCTTAACTTGTCTTTGCAGCTGACTCCAATTATTTCAGACCCAGAATACCTACTGGATCAACATATCCTGATCAGCATTAAGTCATCAGACAGTGATGAATCTTATGGTAAGTGCTTAGCTCTAAAGCAGAGTCAAAATGTACTTAGATTCTTCCAAACCACTGAAAGAGTGGGAGAGAATAGAAGTAACTCCTATAGACTGAACATCTATGATTTAGAACTCAACATACACAGAAATACACTGTGGGCAATATTTTGTGAAGTAATTATGATTAGAGGAATATGAACACAAAGCAACAACCTGTGTGAGCTTTACCAGCTCTGAAAAAGCAGTGGCTTAAAAAGAAAGTTCTTTACAGGAACTAAATCAGGAATCAGCATGTTTAAATGTGTTTATTCAGAACATACAAATTCTGTTTCACTTGCACTTACTTGAGGCATTTCTTCTGGCTACAGAAAAGTTTTTGGCTGTGCTTGTGGCTCCCAGATTCTCACCAGCCAGAGACTGCAGTCCTTGTCCACAGAAGGCTCTTTGCCTAAATCCCATTAACAGCAATAGCAGGCATAGGCTTATGTTTTCCTTACCAGGAGGGGAAGCTCAGAACTCTGAAGTCACCCACAGGTATCTTCAATGCCCAAATCCTTCACACATACATAAAGTGAAATAAATGCTCCTAATTTCTCAGGAGATAGGATGCTCCTTACTGTGATCCAAAGTTGATTCTCTCCAGTAATCACAGACCTGTCAGTGCACTGGTAGTAGATGGCACAAAATATTTCAGTGCTTAATTTCTCAGTCCCAGCCTCATTGTCTCCCTGTTGTCTTTTAGGGGAAGGCTGCATTGCCTTGCGAATAGAAGCAACAGAATCCTTAGCTCCTATCCATACTGTGCTGACACACCATGGGGAGAAAACAGGGATCTTCCAAGGTGAAATCAGGTTACAAACGTCACAAGGAAAACAGAGAGAGAAACTGTATGGTAAGAAACACCATCATCTCTGCAATGCTCATGCTAGAGAACGCTCACCTCAAAAGATTTCTGATAACTGTCAAGGAATTGAAAATTATCTCTGCCGTGCCTGTAGTCACAAAGAGTGCTTTTGATGCTGAGTGCAAGGAGGTGAGAGTATCGTTAGCTCTCAGGAGCATACCTGTACTCTTTCAGGAAGACGGAACAATTGGATTCCTTGGGGTTTTTCATCATTCAAGTAAATTCAGCAGACTAAGAGAGCCCCCTGTCTGTCACCAGCACTGGTTTTATTGAATGGGGATACCTTACTTCCACTTGTGACATGACACACTCCGTGCTGAGCTCTCCCTGCTCCAGTCATCCTGGGGAGCAGAGAGTATGTTAGGCTCTCAATGAGCAGTTCCTTAGCTAGGAGATCGGAAACTTTGCTTTTTTCACCTTGCTATCTGTTGTTCTCATTCAGAGTACAGAAGCAGCCATTTACAATTATTCATGACATTTACAATTATTCTCAATTGTAAGACAACTGTATGTGACAGTTTGGTGGGTCATGATCTTTGTATATCAAGACACACATTTCTTCCTCTGTCAACAAGACATGGCATGTATTAGTGGGCAGTTGAAGAAATAACAGCACGAACAGTTTAAAACTGTCCATCACTCTGATAGACAAAGAGAGATGCCTTAAGGCACATGGGAACACAGAAAACTTGAGTGGACAGACTCTGGAGATATGTGTGCCCCTTCTTTCCTTCAGATTTTGTCAAGATTGAACGTGATGAAATCACTGGTCAGAAACCAAAGAACATCAGCAATTTAGAACCTAACAAAGACTGGGATCAGACTAACAGGTAAAGGGCAAGTGGATAAGTCAGTTCCAGTAAAATGGTTGGCGTCATAAATGCCAAGTCGGGCTTGCTGTGGGAGCAATATCCACAGGTGTGCTGAGCACTGGAAAGCTGCTTTGTGGCTCTCTGGTCAGGACTGGTCAATGCTCCTGTGCCCAAAGCTTCAAAAGCTGAGAATGCATTAGCCAGACCAGGTCCCTGCACCTACTTTAAAAAAGCTCTTTTATTTCCAACAGAAAGTCAAAATCTACTAATCTGATGGCCAGAGAGGCAGCAGCCATCGCTCGCTACTGGGGGAGTGCTATCCCTTCTCCAGACAGCGTGGGAAAGGAGGATAGCTTACGGTAACCTTGCCACCTTGCCTCTGACAGCTTGGGGTGGGAAGCTGTGCTCAAACTGGCTGGCTTTTCCTTTCCAAGAGCCTTAGGATGAGTCTGGGTAAGGCTGTCCTTTCACCTGTTTTCACTGGGGCTTTTCCTTGCAGGCAGCTTCTGGCTGGGCCCAGAAACCCATGACAGCCCCTGTATGTGGCTGCAGAAGCTGAGTGCTCTCTGCAGCCTGGAAAGGGAATCATCTGCCACAGCCACAGGAACTGTTTTGGGGGTGGAGGAGGTGGTCTTGACCCAGCTACTTCCTCTCCTGTGACCCAGGGGAGTGAGGCACTAACAGAACTTTCACTTATTCCCTGATTCTAAAGCAACAGTGACAAAAAAATAAGTAAAAATAAAGTAGGTGGTATTGAATCTAAGCAGTCAGTGGGCACTAACTCCTTTGTAGCTGGCAGGGAGACAAACGTATTTGTGCATGTACCTCCCTAACAATATTTCTTCTCTTGAGCAGCTCCACCCCCACAGACATCAGCAACCCCAGCTACCTGGGCATGGCTACCTTCTCTCAGCAGCCCTCTGCAACCTGCCAACTTAAGCAGACACCTTCATCAGAGCAGGCACCTTCCCTCTGGAACTATGAGCAGCAGCCCAAAGAGAACACGTCCCTAATGGGGCAGAGTCAGTCATCCTCCACATCACCCTCCTTGTCACCTCTATCTCCAAAACCATCCCTCCAGCCTACAGCAAACAGAAGCATTTGGAGTCAAGAGTACCAGTGAGTGTTTGAGTTTTGCACTGAGGCTGGGCCCCTCTCTCCTGTCATTCTGCACAGTCACTGTTTCATTATCTATTTGGAGAATTCAAGGTGCAGCATATTTACATATTTTATCTCTAAAATTAGATAAGTGAAGGTCACAAGTGCAGACATCACATACTCAAAGAAAACTAGTTTAGCAGTTACTCAGACCTTTGTGAAAGGAAAGCCAAAGATAATGAGTTAAAATTAAATCATGGGATCTTAGAATCATAGAATGGTTTGGATTGGAATGGACCTTAAAGCTCATTTCATTCCACCCCCTGTCATGGGCAGGGACACCTTCCACTATCCCAGGGTGCTCCAAGCCCCATTCAACCAGGCCTTGGATACTTCCAGGGATGAAGCAGCTACAGCTTCCCTGTGCTGGGGCCTCAGCACCCTTCTTCCTAACATCTAACCTAATCTCTCCTCTTCTATTTTAAAATTTCCCCCTTGTCCTGTCACTATCTGCACTCTCCCTACTTTGTGGAAGTCCCCTTTAGGCTCTGGAAGGCCTCTGTAAAGACTCCTTGGAGTCTTCTCCAAACTGAACAACTCTAGTTGTCTCAGCCTGATATATGTAGGTTTAATTCTCTACCAGGAGAAGAGGAGAAGATTACAAAGTTGACTGTAATAATGAAGATGAAAAGAGGGGAGCGTGGCATAGATCCTTCCCCTGGATGGGAAGGAGAGGTCCTTCGTGTGTTATACATGAAGTACTTTCACTGAATTTCTACTTACACTTCACAAATGTCCAGCTTGCTGCAGAAGCTAGACTCCATGTACTGCCTCTATCACAAGCCTTGATCCAGATCTGGCAACTGAAAATATCCCATCTGTTCCCAGCTTAGTTAGGTGATGAGGCTACTTGACCCTAATGCATGTGTGCAATCTGTGTCCTCGTTGCAGACCTCTTCACAGCCAGGAGACAGCTGCACTCTGAGCTGGGCTGGAGCTCCCTGGTAAATGGTGCAGCATTCTGGAAGTCAGAACATGCAGTAGTCAGAGCTGCCAGCACTGTGGGTCTGTTCTGTACCTGGCAGTGCTCCATCATGGCTCAGCTCTCTGCTCCCGCATGCACTGACTGCCAGAGAAGAGCTTGAGGCAAGGAACACAACTCACTTGAAGACACCCAAAGAATATGTGCCAGTCACCTCTATTCCACTCAGCTCAGTGATATTGCAGCTGATTTTTTAAATACTTTGCAGGTGAAAGCCTGGCCAAAGTCAGGTCAAGTGACCCAAACCCACAGGACTTACTGTGTCCCATTTTACAGCTGTGCTGTCATTCCAGGCTGAGCTGCAGCTCAAAGGGGAATGCACAAGGCTTGTCTCACCCTACAGCAGAGCTATTACTCTTACATGGTGCATTTGGGTGCATTAAGGAGATTTATCCTTTCCTTAAGAATACCATGGTGCATTGGTAGCAAGAGGAGATTGACCTAGTTGTAAAATGCCACAGTATAATGTGAGCTCTTATTTTAAGCCTCTAGACAACCATTTCCATCCTCTCTGCCAGATCTGAAGATTCTTACTAATATTCAAATTCAGATTTGTGTGTGTCGCAGAGTCATCAAAGGACCTGGCACAGTTTGGCTCAGTAGTTTATCTGTTTTTAAAAAGAGACCAAACATCACTTTGACAGGACTGTAATCTAGCAGAGAGTTTACACAATGCTATGCATATCTGCTCTCTGCTGTCATGTTACTAATGATTAAACAAAATAAAAACAATGCACACTTCTGTTCTCTCTCCCTGAGTTTAATTGTTTTCCTGTTGCCCCTTTAGTCAGTTTAATTTACTCACGCTCATTTACTAGTCATGTTCTATGACATGTTTATCAGTCAGTGGCTCTCTTTCTTGCTCTTCACAAGTCTCCTTTTCACCCTACTTCCATGACCATAGGCCGGCTGACGTGGGGAAATCCACAGCAGAGCCTGTGCTGCAGGAGGAGGGGCAGCAAAGGCCAGAGATGTTTGAGAATCCACTGTATGGCTCCATGGGCTCCAAGGGCAAGGTGGTCCTCAAGAAAGAGCAGGAATATCCCAAGGCCTTGCGGAAAGAGCAGCCGCCACTGCCTGAGCAGAGCTGTCATCTCACAAAGCCACAGGAGCCTGAGTGCAGCAAGAGCTCTGGCAAACAGCCATCGCCACCTTTCCTGGTGCCCACACAGCGATTCCGGTCCTACACCTCCCCCTGCCAACTGGAAGAAAAGAATACGGGGGAAAAGAGTCAAGGCAAACCAAAGATGACAACACCATTGGAAAACTCAGCACCGCTCAAAAAAATTGTGAAGCCATCAAGGGCTGAAGTCACCCAGGGACAGCAGAACAAGCCGCCCCTTCCCTCCAAGAGCCGGGCAGTGCTGGACATGCAGAACTCCAAGGGCCGTGACTATCGGGACAGTTCAGAGCTGCCGCACTGCGGGAAGCACCGGACAGAGGAGGGCCCGGTCAGCAGGACAACTACACCGGTGTGTTACTCAGGGGAATGAAGTGGGGTCAAAGTTGTCTTGGGCTGTGATGTCACTGTGGCTGGAGTAGTATTGGCTTAGTCACTAAGTCCTCACTCCATGGTTCCTATCCAAGTTCAGTGCTTTGTCCCACAGACCTACAGGGCTTGCAGAGCAGGAGATGCCAGGGAATATCCTAAAGCAGTATTGCTGCAGAGGATGGCATGTTGTGAAACTATGGCCTTAGCTTTGCAGGAATTTTTACCTTCTTCTGGACTGTTTAAGCCTAGTGGTCACAAGAGAAATGCAATAGTCAGTACCTTGTTATGTCTTGTTTTGGGCGTACTGTGGTGTTCCTGAAAGTGGCCGGTCCTGGCCTGATAGCACAAATCTGTAGTCTTGGGCAATGGATTTGCTTTGCTGTTAGTAATAAAAACATGATTAAAACTACTAACTAGTAGTTAGTGGTGAACACTTAGCAACTTAGAACAGTGTATCCAAAACCATTAGGTAACCCTCCACAGAAATAATCAGACATATACTTTCCTGGGCTGGTGGGTTTATTTCTTGTGGTTTGGTTTGGTTTGGTGTTGGTTTTTGTTTCGTTTTTTTTTTCCAACAGAACATCGTGAGCTGTATGAGAAGGAGTAGGGGAGGCCTTAGTAAGTGCATTTGGGAGAAAAAGCCCACTTGAACAGGCTGTAGGATTTTTTCTTTTCCACCTCCATCAAACCTTGTAGAATTGACAATATACAAGCTGATGTCTTCTCTTGTCTCTACAGTGAACACGACACAGCAGCTGGTGGTACCCTAGGAGGAATCCTGATGGGAAGAATGATGGAGACTACTGCTTCGTTTACACTGATGTCCTCTGGTCTGGTTCTAAAAAAGACTGAGGGATTTTATTTTTGAGGGTGTAGCCTTCCCTGTGATTATTAAAATATTCTAGCTGAGAAGTTATCCTATGTTGCTCAGCCCAAGAGGGGCCAGGACCACAATACCAAATGAAAGTTATTCTTTTGAGTGTCACTTTGGTACTTCCATTAGGAGGTGGGTGGCCAAGTACATGCTTTAGTAAATGTTTTGGAAAAGAGGACAGTACGGTACAAGGACTAGGAGATGAAAGGGGTGCATTGAAAGAACCCCCTTCCTACAAGAGCAAGATTTCTATTTTGTGTTACAGGATTCCTATTGAAGAGTGATCCATAAAAGAAAGCATCTTAAAAGCGGTACAGCTCCAAAAGCATGTCCTATCCATGGAGCAGGGAGGTCAGGGAGGGTGGGGAGAGTCTGAATAGCAGATACTGATGCAGGTCACACACTGTCAGTGGTGGCAGTGGAGCCTGGCGCTGCATCCCTGCACCACCCAGGGAACACAGCAAGTAAGGGCCAGCCTGTGGCACTGTGGCTCCTTTTCCTTTGAGCAGGCCCTGCTTTGACACCCCAACAAACAGAGGGAAACACCAGAACCATAGGCAGAAACAAGGGAAGGGGAAGAGGAAGAACCCATGGCAGCCCAGGAGTACAGCTGCCTGGAGGGGCAGACAGCAGCCCCCAGCCTGCCTGGCAGCAAGCACTCTACTTTGGAGGACACTGGCCAGCTGGTTTTGGAGCATTCTTAATAGATTAATGCTGACCTTATTGTACACTTTTGTTCATTGACTGAGAATGAATAATGTTAACATAATTGTCATTTCTGTTACATTCGTGTTATGTATTAATGCTGTGGTTACTATTAGGCTAAGCCTGTTGTGACTTAATCACTGCTATTGTTTCCATGTTGATTACTTAAAAAATAATAAAATAGTCACTTTTCTGCTCATCCTTTATTGAAAATTCAGAACTGCCTGTCACATGATTTGGCTTTAGGTGGATGTTACACCAGCTTGCTCAGTGACAGTAGTCCCTGCCCAGAGAAAACACCAAAGGCACCAAGGAGAGCAGGGAAGACACAACAAGGATGACTGAGAATGCATCTGTCTGTCTGCACAGACCTTTTGTGGATACAGCTGGTTTGAAAACTACAGCATCTGTTTGCAGGTACAGTTTCTAACTGTGTGAGTGTGGAAAAGGTACAGTAATTTTACTGGAGCATAAGAGGCCAAGCACAGGCTTGTGAGAATGGGTGGAAGAGGACAACCTGTAGGTAGAAACCTTTCAAGAGGAAGATGGTTTTGTGTCATGCAGATTGGAGTTTTAAGGCGTCATTACTAAAGCACCTGGCTCTCCAACCTACAAATCAGCAAGAGAGACCATGAGCTTACATTCCTCCTGCTTTATTCACCAGAACCCTCTCTGTGTAATAGCCATCATTCAGTAGCTGTGGTATTTCCCTGGTCCTGGGAAGCATTTCACTTTTCCAGGTTGCAAAAGGACTTGTGTGGCCACCAAGTAAAACTGCCCTGGAGCAGGTGAGCTTTCTGTCCAATATAGAGTTAGATCAGTTCCCAGTAATTCTGGGCTGTGTTCTTCTATGTGTGGAGATGGAAATGGGACAAGCTTTCTATTAAAAAAATTTAATTTCTCAACAATGAGACAAACTCAGATTTTTTGGTTTTATCTCTGATTCCCTAAATTGTAAAAAATAAAGTATGTTCACCAAAGTTTAGAAACTAGAAGATGGGTATAAAACAAATACAGCTTTCTGTGTAAACATTCTCCTAATTGGGAATACTGCTTAAATTGTGCACAGATTTGCAGACGAACAGGGCTTGAGAACACTGGACTTGTTGAGGCATAAAAATCCATCCAGGCACTTAATTTGGCGTGTCCTTTAGAAAGGTGTGTTGCTGGGGGAGCTCTCTTCCAAGTTTCCAGCAGAAAAAAATGCATTCCTATTCCTGTGCTAAAAAGGGATTGCCTACCCACTTGGGCTTCCAAAGACAGTCTGATGGAATGGTGGAAAATGCCATCAGGCTTTGTGCAAGTGGACAGTGTTCAAAAGAAGGCTCTGTAAAGAAGTTTCTGAAGCCTCTCTGGATGAGAGTCTTCTCAGGTGAACAGCTTAGACAGAGTAGAGAAGTGGGAGAAGTAGGGAGACACTACACAGTACTTGTCTCTGTGGCCAGACTGGCTGTGCCTTGGGATAGTAGAAGTGGTAACAGCAGTTGTGGGAACTTGATAGAGGTGAATATCAGAAAACTGAATTTAACAAGTAAGTCTGGTGCTTCTATTTGTTTTATTTAATTTTTAATTTCTGTCACAAAGCCTCTAGGATGATATCTACTGGTTTTACTGCCCGTGTCTTGAACCACATGAAAGCAGAACTGAACACAAGCTGCTACGTTCTCTGACATCCCTGAGCCTGAGACCCTCTTGCCAAACCAGGCACATTTCTCTGCCCTCTCTGCTGTTGTCCATCTAAGTTGGTACAGGCAGCGTGGGCAAGAGACTTGAACTGAAAGATATGAATTGTACAAAAATGTACTGATTTCCTCCAGATGTATTATCTATCTATAACCTTCCGATGTCCTTTATTTTAAGTTCTTAAAATAGCTGGAGTCTTTTTGTACTTATTTCCATGGAGACCCAGCTGTCAAAAATCCTTGAAGTTTCCAGCTACAGGATGTAATGTTGCAGAACACAGTAAGTTTTAAACCCCCCATTTCCTCCCTGCACCTGTTGCACCTAACACCAGGTCCTTCCTTGTCCTCTCAGTGCACAACCACCACAGGGCACCTTTAAGCTTTTTCCAAAGATGTTGTGGGAGACACATTTTCTTTCTGGTAAAGGTAGGGTCTTAGAGAAAATGGCTCAAGGAAGAGGGAAAACAGAAGGAAAACCAACTTAAGGTGAGTTACTCCAAAACAGCAAGGGGATAATTTTGATGTTAGAAATGTTGTTTCTTTAAGCCTGTGATCTACTAGGACCAAGAACCCTTTTTATGTACAGCTTAAAACTAACCATTTGTCACTATCCTCCCACTTGTTTTTAAAATGGAAGGTTTGCTAAAATTTTATTACCTTTTTCTGTTGTCCTTGTGATAATACAATAATAGTCCATGTGATTGAAGGGACATAATGTCCAAAAATTAACTGACTGACCCCGAGACCAAGCTCCTTATTTTTATAACATTGTGAAGGCTCAGATATTTATGTGTGAATAAACTGTGGGTGTCGGGACTAACTGACCAGGGTGACACAGGGCAGTTCCCAGAGATCTCTGAAACAGTATCAGCAGATGGATTGCAAATAGACAATAGCCAGATATTTTGCTTTTATTTACACAACCTCTGCCTGAAAGAAATCAACACTTTCCCCTGTGGGACATTTGCCAGCAAGACTCTGTCCCTGCTGTCATTTGTGATGTCCCTTGCTGATAAGACAGATCAGAGGTGCAGCTGGTGGGCTGGGCTTGGGGAAGTGATGGGTGCTGCAAAGCCTCTCGATCATCAGCTACATCAGCTACACCTGTGTGGTTCTCATGTTGTTGAAGCTGAAGTATTTAGTAACAGGGTCAATGGCTTTGCCTGTTTTCTGTGCCCAGCGGGCACTGTCTCACATGCTGGTCACACCTGCCACCAAAGGCCTGCTGCAGTCCCCAGGGCATTCCTGCAAGGCCTGTGGAAGTACTTGTTATGCAAGTGATACAGAATAATCCAAATACTCCTTTCAATGTGCAAGAAAGGTGTTAGCTGCAGAGGTACAAGATGTTCTTTCTAAATATACATGTAAGCAAACATCCAGTTATTACTCACATGAATATGAAAAAGATCCTCCGAACTCTACAGTGTGTGCATGGTGTTGTTTCAAATGAGGCTCCTAATAAAAAGTATTTTAAGATTGCATTTGTGTTAAGCTACTGAAGTTTCTCAGAAATTCTATCAGAGTTGAATCCCAGGTTGACAGAAGAGAGAGATTTCTTTCTGCCTACTGTAATTTGCTGTATTTTTTTCTGCATTATCTTATTATGCATCATCACAAAGCATTATCTCATTATGCATCACCAAATTTCCCTGAACTTCTGTTCTCAGTTCATTACCATTATTCGGTTTCATTAATTTTATTTGCAGATAATCTTTGCTCTAGCTCCCAAGTCAGCGAAACCACAGGATACTTCAGTGTACCCTTTTAGATCAAAACTAACTGACACTCTTCTGTAGCTCTCAGAAAACTGCAATCAGAACTGTTTTACAAACCCCAGTATTAGAGAAGCCATCACAAAGACCAGACATGGGTCTGCTGAATGTGGGGCTTGGACTGGAGAATCTCTAGAGGCCCATCCAGACTCAGCTATTCCATACCTGTGTTTCTATTTAACAGAGACCATTCTGTGCCAGGGATGGTAATCTGATACACATTACAGTTATTATTAACACTTTACTACATTTTTTCCCAAGGTCTGGTCTAGATTACATAGAAAATAAATTAGTCTCTCTTATCATGAAGTATTAGATTATATCATAACTAATAAAGATGGCACAGAACAGGGTAGTAAATGTTGGGCTCAAGAGAGAATGCATGGATGAAAATGGATGGTGTCCAGCAACATGCAGAAAGGTTGCAGAAAAGTAACTAATAAAGACTGTGTGGAAGGACAGGGAACCCAGCAGAAGGGAGGTGGGTAAAAGCTCTCTCTCCTAGAAACAGGTCAGACAAGGGAAGAAAGTAAAGGCAGCAAAGAGACTAGAAAATAAAAAGTGACATTTGCAACAGAAAGGATGGAGAGTTAGGACAGAATTTATATCTGCTCCATACTTCAGAGTAATTTGCATGTTGACGTTATAGCTTGAAGTACAAAGAAAGTTGCTAGGTATGGAACATGTTCCCTCTTTTCAAAGAAAAACTGAAGATCCAAAATAAAGCTGAATTTTAAAATGGTGTTTTGAATGTAACTTTAGGAAGGACACTGGTGATCAGCATCTTCCTGGAAAATGAACATTTCTGGTTCCCAGCCAGGAAGGTTTATTCTCCTTATAAATCTCCAGCAGGAGAGATTCTCACCTGCTTCAAGCAGCCTATTTCAAACCTCACCAGCTTTTACCAGCCCTTCCTCAGCTCTAATAGCCTTTTTTTTTTTTTTTTNTTAGGCCCTTTCAGTGTAATCCTGTCCCACATGAACAAGGAGATCAGGGCATTGTCTTAATTTTCTGACATGCATCTTTACATAGTGCTGTTGTGTTTCCCATAAGTCTTCTCCTTGTTGGGTAAACAATTCCAACTGCCTAAGTCTTTCTTCTGGATCAAATCTCCTATATACATTTGTCATTCCTGCTGGGCTACTTTGACATTGTCAATTCTTCCTGATATGTGCTGGCTAAAGCACACCAGAAGTCCTGCTTTTCCCTCTATGGATGTGGAGTGCAATATTCATTGGAAGCACAGTTTTTGCTTCTTCACTGCAGAAGGAACTTTCTGAAAAGCAGACTAGTTTGTTGGTAGTCTGAAAATTTTACTCCTGAATTAGAGTGTTGAACAAATTGCCAGATTTTGATGCTGCTGGTGGCAGAAAGGTGCTTCAAGTGAAGAAGCCACTTTCAGCCAGAAAAAGCTGTTTTGTCACGTGTTCTTACAGTTCTTGTGGATATAAAAGGAGAGCAGGATGACAGATGATGACATGGAGCAGGGATGTGCTATTGGAAAGACTGCCAAAAACCTCAGATATATTTAAAAATATTGTATTGGAGTGGAAAAAGCATTGTTAGCAGGTACTGTAAAAAATATCAGGATGTTCTGCCCACTAAAGAAATCACAGATTACAGATAGGTGGACCTCTGTAACACAGTGTGATTTTTATAAATTCAAACATATACAGATGACAGTTAATTAAAGTCCTTCCCTTGGAACATTTGCAGCTGCTGTAAACAGCAAAACATGCAATGTTTGAAGTAATTAATTTATCTAATGCTTGAGGACACACTTTTTTCTTTTCCATGTAATTTCTACTCACACTGATTCTTTTTCCTGCCCTGCTGAAATAAATAGGGGATAATTATTTTCCCTCCCAGTTATAGTGAGAAAAGCCTGCTCTCACAGATGAGCTGAGTGATTTTTTTCGGAGGGGCCAAAAAAAGGAAGGGGGTTAGCAGTTCAAACACAGTGAGGCACTTAGGGGCTGATTAGATATTAAAGCCAGGTAAAAGCCTCAAGAGAGGAGTTATCGAGTCTGATCCCTGTATTTCTGTATCTTTGCCTTTCCCTTTTCCTCATAATTCAGTTGCTTTCCTCTTTCTCTGCAAAGGATAAAGATGTAGAGAAGATTTGACAGGATGAATTTCTCTCAGCACTGCCCTTCAGGAGTTCAGTAACTATAGCTGTAGAATAAGGACTTAACTTTACAGTTACAGGCAATTTTAATTTTTTAAACAACTAATTTGATTTTGTGATGTATAAGTAGAATGAAATAGGTTGTGTGCTCACACTTGGCCAAATTAGCTTTAGAGAGAACACGCATAACCTCGTGCATTGTGTACTTCGTAAGACAGAGCTATCATGAGCTATTATTAACTCAACCAGCAGCACACTCTCCTCCAGTCTAATAATCTAGTGAATCATCTATTTCACACTGTTGCAATTTCATAATTGCATCTTCATTCATTTACTCAAGAGAAAAACAAAGCAATTTAGGCAGTCCGAGACAAAAAGCCTTGAGTTCTGCCCAGTTTCTAATTAAATTACAGTAATATGGTTACCTAACACATTACTTTGGAAGTTAGGCAGTTGAAAGTAGAGCAATGGAGCAAGTTGTTATGGATTTTTACATTTGCCAGAGAACGTGTGGTTTCTTCGTGCGGCTGGGAAGGAGGTGGGACTGCAGGGCGAGCTGCATAGTAGACTCTGCCGTGTTCCAAACGGAGTAGTTTTTCCTAGAAAGCCTCAAGCTCCACTTAATTTCATCACTACCCTCCTTGAAGGCTCAGCTGGGGCTGTTCAGCCTCGAGAGGGCCAGTCTGTCCCTGTCTACAGGAAGGACTCGGAGCAGCGCCCAGGCTCTGCCCCGGGGGGGATGGCACCAGAGGAACGGGAAGGGACCGATCCCAAGAAGTTCCCCCTGCACAGGAGGCAGAACTTCTTCCCTGGCCAGTGCCCGAGCCCTGAACACATTGCCCAGAGAGGGTGTGGATAGTCCTCACAGGGGATATTCCGGAGTCCTCTGGGTACAATCCTATGCCCTGTGCCCTGGGATGGCCCTGCTGGAGCACAGAGGTGGGACCAGCGGAACCACGGTGGGCTCTCCCAGCCTGACCCATCCCGTTATTCCGTGATTCCCGGCAAGCCATCAGGGAGGCAGCGGTGTCTTGTAAAGGGGGGAAGAAAGCACAAAAACCACTCAACAAATGGCACTGCAGGCGTATTGTATTTGTGTAGCGTAGTACAACACTCCCTCTGCTCTCTGTGGAGCCCTTAAAAATGTTTAATGTTCATTCACAGTAACACCCGTGTTGTAACAGTGGTAGGAAGAGGTGTGGCGGTGCCTTCAGAGCCGGACAGTCCCGTCGCTACGTGAGCACCAGCCCTTCGCCTCACCAAAGCCCTGCCAGAGTCACTGGCGTGTCACAGTACTGCCAGCCCTGCAGAGACACTGAACCGCGGGCGCGGGGACCGCCGAAACCTCGGCCTGTGCGACTCGAAGCGCTCAACCCGGCCCGGCCCGGCCCGGCCCAGCGTACTGTGCGCATGCGCTGCTGCGGGGCAGCCGGGGCCTTAACATGGCGGGTTGGCCACTCTCAAGATGACGGCTCAGGCACGCCCAAAATGCCGACAGGGACACTCTCAAGATGGCGACAGGGGACAGGGCCACGCTCAAAATGGCGCATGCATGGCGGCGTGGGGCCTCCTCTCAGAAGGTGCCCATCCCCCGCCTGAGGCCGATTCCCCACCCCCGCCCGTGCTTGCAACGCGGTCTCGCGCGGCGCTTTCCAGCCTGGGCACACGGGTGCTGGGGGGTCGGCGGTGCCGGAGGCGCGCGGACACCGTCAGGCAGTGCCGGGGCAGCCTCTGTCGCTGGCGCGGCGCGGCGCGGCGCACAGACGCGAGGGCCCCTGACGTAGCGCGGCGCCATGGGGGGTGTGGGGGCGCGGCCGCGGGCCCGGGCCTGGCTCTGGCTCTGAGGGAGCTCCCGCCGCCTCCCTGCTCCCCGCACCGCCCGCCCCGGCCCGCTCCGCCCCGGCCTAACGCGGAGATGGCGTCGGGGCTGCGCGCCGCAGGGTTCCCCCCCTGGAAGCGGCACATCGCGGAGGAGCTGCGGCGGCGGGACCGGCTGCAGCGCCAGGCTTTCGAGGAGATCATCGCCCAGTGTAAGCGGGGCCCGGCGGGGGCGCCGCCTAAGTAGCGCTTGTCTTCTTCCTTACCGATGGCCATCAGTATCTACAGGGAGACTCCGCTCAGTGGGGAGGGTGTGGAGTCTTCCTCTCTGGAGATATTCCAGAGCTGGATTCTATCCGGGGCGATGTGCTGTGGGATGACCCTGCTTGAGCAGGGAAGTGGGACCTGGTGATCAGCTGTGCTCCCTTCCAGCCCCAATCATTCTGAGATTCCTCCTCTTCTTCAAAAGTGGGAAAGCCGTGGTGGCACAGGGTCTCTGGGGCCTCGCCCGAGCCGTTTCCACAGGACTGTTTGAGACATGTTTGTAGGAACAGGAGAGCTGGAATTTATCGAGGAAAATAAGTAGTTGTTTCAGTTCTCTCAGAGGCCGAAGTGCTTTGTGTTCTGGACAGTGACTGAATGTCTGAATTGTCTGCATAATTCCCGCCCAGTTGCTTGTGGAACCGAGAACAATGGTGCTATTGACCGAGCTCATGGTTTTTTGTAAAATTTGGAGCTACCCAGCGGCCAGCACTCTCTGTTCAGGGCTTTCCTGCATCCCCCGCTCCTGCCTCAGCTGTATCAGGATGGAAGGGAGGCCCCACACTGTGGGGGAAAGCAGACACTCCTGGGCAGGACCCTGCAGAGCTGAGTTTGGCCTCCCTGCCAGGCCTGTTCTCCTGGTTGCCGTGCTTTGAGGGGCTGTAAAGAGTCTGAACTTTGAACTCTGTTTTAGTAGATAGCAATGCACCTGAGCAGTTGCTCTCTCTTTATCTATTAAGCTTTCATAAGAGCAGTCCCACACAGTATCTGGATTAATGGGGAGTTCCTGGGGTCTTAGGTGAATGATGCCTTAACCTGTTGAGATCAAAGAGGAGGGAGAACACACTGATGTGATGGAGGCTCATGTAGCATTTGGCCGTGTCAGAGTAATTAAAGGGACTAGATCACAGCTGGCAGGAGAAGATGGGAATCTGGATTTGCTTTCAGGTTGTCTTAAGTGCACTTTTTGCTCCTGCAGATAACAAGCTGCTGGAGAAGTCAGACCTTCATGCAGTGCTGGCTGATAAGCTTCAAGCAGAAAAATATGACATGCAGAGCAGGCATGAGATCAGGTATGTAGCACTCCTTTTTTGACAGCAGCTGTCTGTTGAGCACCTTGTAACCCAAACCACTGTTTGATGCCTCACACAAACAGCTCCTGGATCCCTACAGTGACTTGGCACACAAAAAACTGAAATTCTGTTAGACTAAATATAACTTAGCCTAAAGTTACAGTATGTTTAGAGTATGCAGTACAGAAAGGTCTGGCCAGGTTTGGGAAGGAAGCTGGTTTATCACAAACTCATGGAACAGAGGTGGACCACAATGAGCTGCTGCTCCTGGTCTGTGCCTTGTAATGCTTACAGTGTTTGCCTGCTCTTCCTGATGAGTATGGGATGGTTTAATTGCTTAGTTTCTTTCAATGTGTGTCATCACATGAAAGGGAGAAATAAACCATGATTGTGAAGTGTCAGTCCTAAGTAAGCACCAGATGCCAAAAGGAAGGTGTTTTCAGCCTGCTTTTTAGTAGGATGTCTTGAGAAGCTTCCTCCCTAACCTGGGAATAGCACTCTGGTGCTGAAGGCAGGGGTTGTGCTGGTTCTGCTGGTGTTTGGCTGCACAGCAAACCCATGTACCAGAATTGTTCCTTGGACAGCCTGTCTGTTCCACAGGTGAAGGCTGGCAGGCTGTGCCCTCAGTGTATCTGAAGAGAAGGCAGGGTCGAGGAGCTCAGAATTCCTTCTTCTGTAAGAATTGCTTCCTCTGTTGAGGTTCCTTTTGCTCTTGTGCTGAAACCAGAGCCCCTCTACAGGAGGACACTGTATGAGCATGTCCAGTTGGGATACAAATCAAGTCAGTATAGCAGAGAAGGAAGAACTGCTGGGTTTACAGGAGCTGCAGGCAAAACTCCAGCAGGCTGGAGTTAACACCCATGTGAAAGTTCCCAAAAGCTTTCTGATGGCTGCAGTTGTCTTGAACCATTTCAGCTTATGGGAATTGTGTTCTGGTTGAATGCCAGGACTAAGAGATGAGGCTGGGCTAAATGTGGATGAGAAGAAAGGCACAGAAGCAGCATCTGAAAGTAAATACTCAGCTGAACCCTGATACTCTGCTCAATATATGACAGGTTTTTGAAACAGAATTACTTTGCTAATTCTAGATAGCTGAGGAAAAGTATTTTTACTTTCCTCAAGGCCAAGGAGTAGTATCTAGTTCTGGCTATAGGGGTATGCATGGCTGTAGCTATAGGATGTGTTGGATATTACCACAGGCTTCCTGTCGGCACACATTGTTTTGGAAATGCAGTTAGTGCAGCATTAGTTCAGTGAGGGGTTGGTTGGTTGTTTTTTGAGATGAGCATTAGGTTACTGATATCACTGTGAGACATTTGGATAGATGATCTGTTTCCCTCTGGACTGTTACAACACAAAATGACTGCAGAAAGGGATGCAATTTTTTTTGTTTTCTCTGTTTTGTCTGATATAATGGTGTTGAAGTTAAAATAATTATTTTTTTAAAAAGCTGTAATTCAAAATATAGCTAATAATGTGCTCAGAGTCTGTGTATATGCTTTTAAAAAAGCTTGGTTTTCTCTGTTCCTGCTTTTGCTTTCAGAGACATGAGTGATAAATGTTACACTCTATAGTTGTTTGGAGCAGAGGGTGATATAAATGTTCTGATACGTAGAAATTCAAGATTATCTTACAGTAATAGTGTTGAAAAACACAGTTAGTAATGACTTCAAAACTTATGCACAAAAAGAGTGTAGTCAGAACAATGGAGAAGTGACTTGTCACACCTGGGACTGCAGTCCCAAGGGCCTGGGAATACCCCCTTGGTTTCCTGACTTTTGGTTCTGTACCCTCTTCAGACATTCTGGATCTTCAAGGTCCACCAGCTCCCTCCAGAACAAAGCAGGGTGGTAAAATACTTGTAATTGTTCCAGAATTTAGAGAATGTACTTCTAAGACACAGCTGTCTTCATGCAAATTTAGAAAAAGGGTAGTTATCTTCTGTTGGAGTTTGAATTCTGGTTTAGAAATGTACAAGTGGATCTAGTCCTCAGGAGATGTAACTCCAGTACTGTGTGATGGCCTTTTGGATGGTGAAGAGTGCAGCTGTGGCGTGGTTTGTTACGAATCACCTGTGTCCCTGGTTTACAGAGTATCCAAGGGAAGCAATTACTGGACCCTGGCAAAGGCACAGAAACAACTGGATTCTAGTTTGGGACATCTTTTCTTCTTCTCTGTCCAATTGCAGCCCAGGACATGATGGCACATGGAACGACGCTCAGCTGCAGGAACTGGCCCAGCTGAAGATAAAGCACCAAGAGGAGCTGACTGAGCTGCACAAGAAACGTGGCGAGGTTGGAAAAGTCATCTTATGTTCTCTGTGGTCCATATGTGGCCATTTGGGAGCCTGACCATGGTTTTACTAGGCTCATTAACCATAATTTTTTCCTCCTTTTGTCTAGAGCCTTTTTAAGTTTACCCAATTTTTGATGATTAAAATCAACCAGAGATGGGCTGGTCTGTAACACTGTCACCAGGAGATGAGAGCTTACATTGTCAGCATAGCATGATTTTTAAGTGCTGAATTTTCTGCTTCATTAATAGGTTTTTAGTTGTATTAGAGGAGGAACAAGCTAATCTGGGCCATGGAGCTGTATATGACCACTAGGAACTCAAAAAGACTTAGAATGAGTGGGGCACAGGGGACTGTGTGTGGCTTCCCTGGTCTCGCTTTGCAGCACCACTTCTGTGGCAGTGGACAAAGTAAACAAACACCAGCCAAGGCTGAAAGAGCCATGGTGCTAGGGTGGAAAGGGAGTGCTGGTTCAGAGCCCAGGAGTTCTGTAATGGTGACACTTGGGCCTGGAAGAGAGGAAAAGCCAGGGGATCTTGGATTTGCGCTTTGGGGTTTTTTTTTTTTTGACTAGGAAGTATGGAATTTCAGCAGCAGAATTGGGTTTTTAAAAGCACAAGCAGTGGACTGAATGAGTCTGGAAGCTGAATGAGACTGCACACTTTCATAGGGAAAAGCTGTGAATGGCCTGGAAAATGCTATTATGCTCCTTTGATCACACCCCAGTGGAGGGGTGGAGAAGCTCCAGAGTCAGCAATTCTGAGCTTTCCAAAGAGGAGAATGTTTTCTATAGGAGGTGTGCACCAAGTGGTCAGGGCACTCACAATACTTTCTTTGTTCCTAACCTGATGTCCTAAAACCACTATCACAGGCAGGCATTCTTCCCAAAAATCCATCTGCCTTCTTCCTGGGCAGCTGAGGCTGTGCTGCTGGGTAAGCTGTGTGTGGGCAGCTGCAGCTCGGCACCATTGGCCTCTGTTCCTCTGTTCCCTGGGCTCTGCAGGCACTCCAGCAGCAACTTTCTCTGTGAGAAAACTCTTGGTGACACCTGTGTTCACAATGTGAGCTGTGTGTCTTCTGAAATGGCTGTCCTGTCCACAACAGGACGATTTGTTTCTTGGTTGTCAGTACTCATTTGTTGTTAACTTACTTGACAATTTTTAGTTTCTGTATTGATTTTTCCACTATTAAAATTTCTTCCTAATATACATTCTGTTTGATCTGACTACTAATGAAACTTTTTGGGGGAACAGAGTGAGACATCAAAGGACAGCAGATTTTTGACAATTCATTTTTGAAAGAGGGTTCTCTGATTTAATGATCTATGTAGCAGATCTGCATAGAAAGCTGGGGTAAAAAAGACCTGAAAGGTGTGATCTGTGCTTTTGATGCTATATTACTTTGTGCTTGCACTGAAGGCTCTTCAGTGTATTATCCACTGACATCTGCAGTCTGTAAGGCAATTTTCTCCTCTCCCCAGCTGGCCCAGTCTGTAATTGATCTGAACAACCAAATGCAGCAGAAGGACAAAGAGATGCAGATGAATGAAGCCAAGTGAGTAAGAACTGTTTTGTCTGTGACCAGACTTCTGATGGAGTTCTTTATTAGAGTTATAATATTCTCTAGGAGTCTTAGCCCAGGGCTAAAAATGCCTTTGTGGGGCATTGTGCAACCAGCACAAGGAAGATGGCACAGGCCCCAAAGGAGGTCCTCATTGTTTTGTATGTTTTGTTGCCATTCCAGGATTGCAGAGTATTTGCAAAAGATTTCTGAACTGGAAACAGAATGCCAGGAATTGCGTAGCAAACTGCAAGATCTTGAGCGAGCTAATCAGACACTGAAAGATGAATATGATGCTCTCCAGATCACCTTCAATGCTTTGGAAGAGAAACTAAGGAAGACTACTGAAGACAACCAGGAGCTGGTCTCACGTTGGATGGCAGAGAAAGCACAAGAAGCCAATCGTTTGAATGCAGAAAATGAAAAGGATTCAAGGTGAGATCCGTGACCTCTGTTTGATAAAACTGACATATTTTTCAGTTATGAGTGCATAGGATAAAACCAGATTTAGTTTTGACATCTGAGATCTCTATTCTTGCACAACACAGTGAGAGTACAGAACTTACTGTTCCTTTTTCCAGCCAACACAGACTGATGCTTTGTGAAAACATTCCTGTCTTCTAAATGAATAAAACATGTTCTTTTGTTTCTTCAGCAACATTTAACTGTGGGCTGAAGATGATAAGTCAGATAGAGACTGGGGGGTTTTGCTGGTATTAGATTTGGACTTCTCTTGTTCATATTGCATCTTGTACTGCTACTAGTTTTATCTTTTTCTGACTTGACTAACTTCAGTGTTTTTTACATTCCTCTAGAGTAAGCATCTGCCACAAGACAGCTGTGTAAAACTTATTGCAAAAGTAGTTTGTATGGCTTTTTTTCCTTGCAAAATAATTTTTCTTCTGAATTGTTTCAGCTTACTTGCCAGCTAATGATACCTGGAGACTGAGCTATTTTACAAGTCTCACAGTAGCTGGCAGTTTTGTATTAGCTTTACTAACATAATCATCATTTTGGCAAGTTATTGCCCTCCAAAATCCATATTCATATGGATCATAAAGGGCCAAAGGCTCACTTTGCCTCATTGCCTCACTTGAGAGATCTTGTTCTTTGCTACTCACAGTAAGAAAACTGCCTCTTCTGCTTGGAGTATCTTGAAAAGCAGGATAAAATTAGAGCAGGGGACTGATTATGTTAAATCTTATGAAGCTCATCAAAACTGTGCAGGGTAGCCTTTGGAATGGGATTAAGGGAATGTTGTTGGTGGTTTTTTTTTTGATTACCTGTTGATTCTCTTTCTTAGGAGACGCCAGGCCAGGCTGCAGAAGGAGCTGGCAGAAGCTGCCAAAGAACCCTTGCCTGTTGAACCGTAAGCAGTCTTGATTTATAGAGCCTCTCTCATCAGTTCATGCCTCAGGTTTATGCAGGTGCAGGACAAATGTTATCTTTGTTATTCCTAAATTGGGTGATGTAGAGGAATGTTTGAACTTCTTGTTTAAAGTCACAAATGTGCAGTAACTCTCCCTACCTGAACTTAGAGAAGAAGGAGCTCTTTAGGACTGAAAATATACTCTTAGACTGAAAGTCCCAGTAATGGTTCATATGGTCAATAGATCTTGTTACAACAAACGTTTTTATGCTGAGATATGTGCCTTTGGGCTTTAAGATAGTTTTTCATGAAACAGTGAAGTCATGAAACAATTACTCAAGATGCCTGGATTTTAAAATGTTAGACTACAAACGTGCTCAAAGATTTCCTGTAGGAACAGATACTGAGTGAATTAACCTGAGTGAAAATACATGGCTGCCATACTGGCAGGGATTTATTGTCTAAGGGGAAAACAGTGGAGTACTTTACCTGGTAAACTGAAGAGAAATCCCTCTAGTCCCTTGTTCTTGCCCTGCTGTGCTTGGCCCTGGGTGGTGTTGGATCAGGTGGCTGAAGTGGGCAGTGGGAGCTGTGGATGCTCTGAGCTGGACTGATCAGGGTGTTTGTGTTTGCCTGGTCCAGAACAGCTGTGTCTGATGCTCTGTTCCTGGGCCCTGCTGAGCGGTGCCAGAGCAGCCTGCAGGCTTTTTCTGGAGATCTTTTCTCTTTATGTTCACATCACAGAGTCTTGTTGAGTGTTGTGCTGCAGCCCTTGTGCAGGACAGGAGCAGTGCATCCCTCTGGAAGGTGGGCTGCACAAAGGCTGGGAGGGAGAGGAAGGGCATATGAAAAGAGAGTATGAGACACCCTATAGCATAATTGCTTCTGTATACTACTCAAACTCTGCTTCAGAGATGGCTTTGGTTTCTTCTTTATGATTTTTATAATTTGAGAGGGTTTTTATTGTGTAAATGTGCTGTTTACTGAAGGGAAAAACTGCACCATTTCAGGGGTGTGCCCTGGTATTCATATTTACTTAAAAATACATTGTTAGCATAGAAATTTCTTTTGCTACACATAGTTTTAATAGCAGAAACTTCAGATTTTTAAAAATAAATATTGGCAGAACTTGATAGTATTTTATTGAAACACCACCCTGATACATTCAATCAGCGAATATATTTTCCATAGTCTTTTCATGTATACTCCCCTCCAAAATCTTGGAATTGAAAGTGCAGCTATATTCTGAAATGAGGGATTACAGATGGCTTGAACCTTTTAAATGCTTTTGCAGCTGAGTGTTATCTGATGGTACAAATCGGTTATTTAAATGCTGAATTTAAACTTGTGCTCAGTCAAATGGCATTAGCTTAGTAAAGTGTGTTTAAAAGTAGTTTGTCCTGCAAAATCAGAAGTGGAGGAAAAATCATCATTGAAGGAAAAAATACTAGACTGTCAGAGCCCATGGTGGTTAATGGGGGCAAATCTTCAGCATTCTCTCAGTAATTTAGCTGGATTAATTTGTTGTACATGGGTTGGAACCTCACACTTGTGTCCAGTTGATCACCAACATTTTAAGGGAGTGAACAAAGACAGCTCTTACACTTAATGCTGCAGCACCTAAAGTACAACAGTGTGGAAGGTATCAGGGTGTCTTTAGTGTAGGTGAAGCAGGAAAGTTCAGTCAACCTCTTGTGCTTTTTTTAACACTTGCTTGTTTTGAAACAGCAAAGAAGGTGCTGATATTCACAACATTCAGTGTTGAAAAACTCACGTTTTTCTTGTTCTGTAACTATTCCAGCTTCACTCTGTACTGAAGCCTTGCTCAGGTGTGGTGGGTTGTTACAATGCTGTATGTAGTTAGTGCTACAGGCTGAAATAGGATGCCTGTAGTAAAGCAAATCTGAAAAGGAGGTCTGAAAACAGAAACAGGGGCATGTGGAAATCCAGCCCTGCTGTCACTAAGGTGAAATTGGCAGCTGGAAAGAAAAAACCTGAAATTTAGTTTCTGCCTGTATCTGTTTTCAGACACTGTGTTGAGTTACATCTGGCAGTGGCAGCTGCATCAGTGTGTGTTATCTGGATCTACCTGTGTGTTGCTACACCTCCATATAAACCTGGGGTGGGCTGGGCATGGACAGCATCAGACCCTGGAACAGTGCCATCCACTCAGTTCATGCTGTCTGTGGCTGATTGAAAAGGAGGTTTTATCTCTCACTTCAGCAGGGATGATGATATTGAAGTGCTTGCAGATGAAACCTCCGACACAGCTGAGGAAACGTCTCCGGTGCGAGCTGTCAGCCGGACGTCCAGGTTTGTGACCAAGAGATTCTTGTGGCATGTCACTGAGGAAGAGCAAGGGGCTTAGTAGAGCTGGAACAAGATTGGGAATGTAACTTAGGTTTCTAGTTGCCTTCAGGTGGAACACAGTTTAATGCTTCTGCCAGAGCAGTAGGAAGCTCATGTGCTGTGTTCTCTGTTGCCATGCTTTAGATGTGCTGGTTTTCCTTTGCTGTTTTAACTAAATTACGCTAGTGCCGGAAAAGTCTTTGTTTAATCTTTAAAACAAATGTTTAAAAACTATATAGTCGGCAACATGGGTATTACAGTGCCTGTTGTTTTATGCCTCCATTACTCTACAAGATAGCAATGTGACTTTGCAAATAGCTGGGTTTATCTGAAACGCTGAAAATAATCTTCACCTATAGTAAATGCATCTAGTTCTTTCTCTAAAATATCAGTGAGTGGAAAGTAAGAGGTAGTTACGTGAGATCATGGATTAATTTGATTGAAACTTCAGAGTTGGCAAACTGTTGTATCTAAACCCAGCAATTCATAGGGTGAGGTTGAGGGACATTGAAGAAACTTCACCCACAAAATGTGTTCCAAGTTGCAGTTACTGATGACTTCTGCACTGATGCCTGCCTTGGTGTTCTCTGTCTCTGGGCTGGGTCTGAGGGGAGGGAGTCTTTCCAAAGACATGTTGCTGTGAAATGTGTTTGTATTGATCTTTATATGGATTCACAAGGTTTAAACCTGTCCTCCCCTCCTTCAGTAAGCGACTCTCCCAGCCAGCTGGAGGCCTTCTGGACTCTATCAGTAATATCTTTGGGTAGGTTAGAACACTTTCACCTCCTTTTTTTGTTTATTGGTTTCAATGTACACCAAAATCTTGGTGATGCAGGGAATGCGAATAAATGTTTTCTAGCTTCTAGCTTCTGCCTTTCTTTTTTTTTTCTTTTTTGTTCTCCTCAACTTCCTGTTTCTTCCATCTTGCCGTGTGCTGACCTCTGACCTTTCCCTCCAGTCTGTCTGAGTCTCCCCTTTTGGGACATCAGTCTTCTGATACTGCCAGGTGAAAACATTATCCACTCTTAGTCCAGCATGTGATTGTATTCCATTGAAGTAACATGGAACCCAGCTGCATTGTGCTGATTAGATTCTACAGTTGATAACTCTGGTTAGAAACTATTTACAGTGAGAGAGGCCATGAGCCCGTCTTTGTGGAGAGAATACATAGGGTTTGCTCTTACTTTCCACTGCACTTTGCTCCTTTAGTAAGGTTATTTAAAATAAGTTGTTGGGTTCTATGCTTAGTATCCGGAGTGGATCCAGTCCTTCTAAGCTAAGCTCTGTAGTAGGTGGATGTCTTTGCTTAGAGGGAGCAGCCCAAGCTTTGGAACAGAGCATTTTGCTGCCTGGGATGTAGTGCTGAAATGATGTTGAGTCTTCCTAGACATAACAAGGGAGCTGCAGCCAGTCCCATGTTTCTCTTCCAATCGAAATAATTAAAGCACTGCTCCAAAATGAGGTCAGTAATCGGTTCAGGTAACTTATGTAGTGAACTGTGAAATCTCTAAAGCTACAAGTGAATGTAGTGTTACATGACAAATGTAATTTTTGAAAGATGGGATAAAAAAACCACATTAAAAGCACCTTCCCCCATTTTTTACTTTCTGTACAGAGTGGTTAAGTGACAGGTACAGATCAGGATGAACTCTGGAGAAACAGTGTTCATTTCTCATTGTAAAATGTTTCTGCTTTGTTTCATGTCAGGAGGCGTTCTCTGTCCTCATTCCCTGCACCCCAGGATAATGCAGAGCCACATCCAGGTGCCAGTAAAGAAGTGAGAGTGCCCACTACTGCCATATGTGTCTTTGTGAGTACAGAAGGAGTTATCTGCTCTGCCGTTCTTTGTTCTGGTTTTGGAGGAAGAGAATCCTTAGGAACTGATATCCTGAGACTCTATTAACACTGCTGAACAGGAAAGAATTCTTGGCTTGGTAAAAGCATTCATTCAATTTAATTCTTAGCCCAGATGTTTCTCAGAGCCACTGTGCTTGATGTCTGTCTTACTGAGGTCGATGATGACAAAGAAGTTTTCTGAGGGCACAGGGAAATTCCACCCCATTACCCCCTTGGCTCCCAGCAGTCCTTATTCTATCAGGCCATAGTAGAGCTGTGATTGAGGAAGAGATTGCTGACAGTTTGGGATTAATTCAGTTCCAGTTCTCCACAGTAAAGGGAGTTGTGGCACCAAATGTAATCCAACAAACCTAGTGAAGAGGAGCTCATGGTGATGGGGTGTCCTCATTTGCTGTGCATGATCAAAGGTTTTCAAGCTGAGACCTCCTTTATGTATATGACCTCACAGAGTCAAACTTAAGATTCTGTGCGGGGTGTTGTCTTGTGATTGAAAGGAAGTTGTCTTGTAATGTGGCTGATTGTTTCAGCATGCCTCTGGAGCTTTCTTGGGCACTCCAGAGCTGGATGTGGATTTTTCCTGGATATTAAATGATTTATTTTCTTCATCCAGAGTATCAGTGTGGCTCACTGCAGCAGGGAAGCTATCTGCAAGGCAGGTGTATTCTTGCCTGCCTTGTTACCATATTCTGTAGTGGAAGTTGTGGATGGAGGGAGTAGCAATATCACCTCAAGTGAGAATAGGGTTGTGACTGAAATGGCAGGTGGAGCTGGCTTGAATAGGGGGCATCAGGAGAGGAGGTGTTAGGCTTTAGCTCCAGTGTTTTGAGCCCAGGTGGAGGGTCAAAATGTGTCTAGGTCTGGCAGAGCATTCCAGGAATTAATGCAAAGACTCTGTGGCAGAGGTTTGGCAAATGCAGGGAGCAGACTGGGCTCACCTTTGGAAAGGCAAGTAGGAGGTGGAAAAAGTAGTCACTTCAGGAATCATTCCCAGGCATAGCTTCTAGTCAAGGCATTTCACTGGGGTTTTTTTTGTGAATGGTTCCTCTGCATTTGCAGAAAGATATGATCTGAAGTGTGATAAGCCTTAAATATGAGCTGGCAGACCACATTCAAGCAACAAGTTCCATAAAAATACAAGTTTCCAGAAAAGCTGGTTTTGAAAGAGCAGTTACTAAAAACACTTAAAAAATAATTAAGATTGTGGTGGTAATACTGTGTGGGTAAGTAGTATAAAGCTGTGAAATGAATAGAGGAATAAAAAAGGAATTAATCTTAAAATTCTCATAAGTTTTAAAAGTTTAAGAATCCAGAACATTAAACTGTGAGAAGCAGGGATGCTGGGGGGTCAGTGCATCTGCACAGAGGAGGCACAGCTTAAGCCCAAGTCCTCTGCAAGCAGGTGCTGTCACACCTGTACTCGTACTGCATAATCACCAACACACCCAGTGAATGCAGTGCATCTGCTGTGCTGTTTCCTAGCTGACCTGTTCAACTCAAGCCTGACTTGAGTGTTCCATGGTTGCATGAACTGATTGGATCATGTTCCGTGGCTATCTCTAGATGGAGGAATGAAAAATTACCTTCCTTCTACAGCACATCACCCGTTACTGTTTTTAGTCCTGTCCTTTATTTTTTTTTCTGGTGTGACTTAAAAGCCTAAGCTTAGGAAGCATTGTAAGGCTTTTGGTAGTTTGTTATTACTGCTGAGTCCTTGCTGCTGTTTTTCTTTTTTTTCCCCTTCCGATTAGGACCAGTCTTTTTGCTGTCTGTGCACCACCAGCCACAGCAGAGTTTCAGTCTGTGGTTTATTTCCTATGTACTGCTGAAAGATGCACAGCTGTGATTCTGTGTAACCTTGCAGTTCTGTAGCTTTCTGATCTGTGGGGTATGGGTGTGTGCTAATTCCCTTTTGGTTGGCTGTTCTGTTCCTTCCCCTCCTCAGGATGCACATGATGGGGAGGTGAATGCAGTGCAGTTCAGCCCTGGCTCCCGGTTACTAGCAACAGGAGGCATGGACCGGAGGGTTAAGCTTTGGGAAGTCATGGGAGGTAAACCTTTTTGCTTTGGGTTATGGTGGGATGCTAAATAAACTCATATTATGGGTCACTTTGTATCAACTTCTGTTTTAATCCGTTGCTCAAGTTTTTGTTCATCTTTCTCTATGCAGATAGGTGTGAGCCCAAAGGGTCCCTCTCTGGCAGTAATGCTGGGATCACAAGCATAGAATTTGATAGTGCTGTGAGTATCTGTGGAATATCTATTGCTTGCAATTGGGAATAAATTAATGGAATTACATTCTTCTCTACTATAATTTCCATTCTAATTGAAGTTACCTAAGAAATGAGTTGAAACATAAAAGTAGCTGAAAGTGGTTAAAATAGTACAAAATATCTTTATTTGGTAAATGCAGTCTGTAATTCTGATCCTTGCTTTACAATTCAGATGATGATGTGCAGCTCACACATTGGCTGTTATGGATTTTGGTTTAGAGTAAGAAATTAGTCTTCAGCTTTCCACTGAAGCTGGCATGACAGCACAGAAGAAGCAAATACACTGAGGTTTTATTTCTGTGAAGTGTTTTTTCCATAAGTGCTTTACTGAGGTCTGTGATGAATAGTAAAAGGTCTGATTATCCCAAGACTTGCAGTTCCATGCCCTCTTCTCCCAGCAGTTTCTCCCCAGCCATGGCACAGCAATGGTGTGGCTGGCAGAGTGTTTGCTGACAGTGTGAGATGTGCTCAGGTCATGTTCACCTGGAGCAGCGGAGACATGACTGGGATCAGCATCCAACAGTCCTGCTTGAAGGAGTTTAGGGTCTTGGATTGGTCTAACTGGACATGTGATCTGACTTTTCTGCTGAGACCTCTTCCATGGCACAAAGCTGATATAATTTCTGCTGTTTGGTGATTCTGTGTACCTAAATTATGATACACACTCAAGAGGATCCTTCTTTTGGACACTGACCAGTTCATTAGAGATGTGCTGTTAATCTGCAGGAGAAACTAGTCCTGAGGTTTGGCAAGTTGCTTGAACACATTTGCAGTGAGAATTGTCTGGGTGAGATGCCAAAGGATTACAAGGATTCAGGAAGGGCTTCTGTGGTGGGCAGGAGTGCAAACATAAATTTTGTGGTGCCCATTCTCCATCATGGGTGACTTGTGGGAAACCTAAGCCTAATGTCATGAACAAATCAATTTTTCTTTCCACGGGCAGATTTAATTTTTGAAATCTTAGCTTAAAATGCTAGAATTTTAATGAAAATGGTGAGAATCAAGCTGAGACCTGAGCAGTGTGGGTAGATGATGCAGGGCTTTTTTCCTCTGAAAGAAAAAAAAAACAGAAAAGAAGAACAACTCCACAACAGATGAGGGTAAACTAGAATGTATTTTCTCACTGCAGCAGAAGGGAAAGATTAATGTCCTTTTTTTGGTCTGGTTATGGTTATAATTGTATATTGGTATACATTATTCTTGTTATAATCTATAGCCATGATTCTACAAACCCTCGCATTTTGGTGAGGTGCCATAGCCCTTTGGGAAGGGTTACATTAGCTTTCCATACTGGAATTTGCTACTGTGGTTTTGGTTTTATTCTTTTTTTCCTTTGACAAAATAGCACTAATATGGTTTTAGTGGTTTATTGGAAATACTTGAGTCTGGTTTGCACATCAATTTCAAAGGAATCTTGTGTTCACAGGGTTCTTACCTCTTAGCAGCTTCAAATGACTTTGCCAGCAGAATCTGGACAGTTGATGACAATCGATTACGGGTGAGTCTTGTGAGGCAAAGCAATTTGCAGGTTGTTTATGTCTTGTATTCCTGGTTTTGTCTAATGGGGACATTGCAATTTTGGAAGTTGGGCATTTACAGACACTTTTAATAGTTCTTTTTGTTGAGAGGATCTTTATCTCTTGAAGGTCTTCACAGCAAGACCTAAAATACAGTGTTGATCTCCACACAGCCTTGCAGGAAGCTCCAGTTACTGTGTATTTTCCCAATACAACCCCCCCACTAGAAGAACCTTGCCACATAAAGTGCCCTTTTTTGTACCCCTCTGGGGAATTTTAAATGCTTCGTAGGATTTATGGAGAGCCACCTCAATGTTTAGCCTCTCTCAAAGGACAGGCTGCTGAAAAGGACTTTGCAGAAGACAAAGAGGGACTTTTGTTTTAAGTCAGGAGCAGCATTCTTGAAAAGGAGCACTCTACCTGGCTTTCCAAGGCAGGAAGCCTCAACATATTGGACATCATCCTCGATGTCTTTTGAAAGGTTCCTCTGTTCCTCCCGAATACTTTGTACTCATCTTCTTCTCTAACATTTGGCTCTCATTTGAAAATGATCCTTTGATGGACAAAAGAAAAGTTTCACAGCTTTCCAAGAGCTTTTTTTAATTGTCATTTCCTATGTACACTTTTCCTCAACTTTTTATTTTAGTAATATGCTACTTTGATGTTCAAATCTTCGGACATTCCAGTGTTGGTTATAACCAACAGATGCACTGTAATTCATTGGGTAGTTCTCAGTGTGGAGATGTCAAGTCTCAGGAAAGCTGTGAGTATCAGTTCTTTTGCACCTTCTCCTTGGCTGCAAAACCTACTATTGGATGTGAATTTTAGTGGATTCAAGTTTAGCAGACATAGATTAGTCACTGCAAAAGGTTAGTTAAAAACATTCACATAATTTTCCTGTAATTCTTTGGAGTGCATTCATTGTTTGCTGAGATGAAATAGTGCTCTGTTTCCAGTGTGAGCAGTGCGGGCTTTTCATGGCTTTCAGGAGGCAGTAAGGCTGAAATCACTGTAAACTTGGCCAGAACTCCCTGCCTAAATGTGGATACCTGTACATGATGTCTGTACAGCAAGGGCAGAAGAGAGATGCAGAGTGGAACATAGATCCTCCTTGCTGGAGTTTGTGTTCCTTCCTTAAGGCAAGGTGGTCTTTTTGGGATGATCTTTGAGTTTGTTTTGTGTTTCAGGTTTGGGATTTTTTCCCAAACTTTGCTCCCATTTCTTTCCATTCCTAAGGGCTTTTATTTTGTGTTTCCACAAGCCCAGATTGCTTTGTGTAATTTGATACTCTGTTGAGTATTTAAAAAAATCTGTCTACAAAGATTTCTCTCTTGTTTTTCATAACTCTTACTTTAGTAATTCATTGTCTGTTTTGTGATTTAGTATGTAAATGTTGAGCAATTCTAAGTGAATGTGGTTCATGTTTTCAGCCTCCGAGAGGTTCCCTCTGCACTTACAGAAGGGAGTTGCTGAAGGGAGTTTTTCTGAAATCCCTGGTTGTCTCAGCTTTCAGGCTTTAAGATGTAATAACAGTTGGGGCTCAGTACCCTATTGTGTCCTTGAGGGAAGCTCCATATGAAAGCAGGAAGGCACAGTTTCCATTTTCAGCATGCTTTAACCCCTTCTCATTGGGTTGTCGTGCAAGGCTGTGTTGCAGTTGCCATCTGTCCATGAAATGTAGGTGTACAGAGTGTTGAGGAATGAGCTGGCAGGTTCCTGAGTAACTGGAGAAACTGCAGCAAAAGGTGACCTGTATTTCCCAGCTCCAGGCTGGACTCCAATATTTAACACTCCTACTCAGTGGTGATCTTTGTTAACTGTAATAGATGTTTTTTCTGCCAAGCAATGCAGGAGACATGCAAATTACAATTTGAACAAGTGGAAATACTCAGTTACCATGTTAATCTCCTGTCCCCAGCACACCCTGACAGGTCACAGTGGTAAAGTTCTGTCAGCCAAGTTCTTGCTGGACAATGCACGTATTGTTTCGGGAAGTCACGACCGGACCCTCAAGCTCTGGGACCTCCGCAGCAAAGTTTGTAAGGAAGCCTAACTTCTGCCTTTCATCCATGTTTTGTGCTTCTGCTGAATGCTCATGGCAGTCTGGCATCAGATCAATTATTGAATATTTTTGCCAATATGAAAATAGAAAAAGCTAGTAGTCATCCCATTTTCTGTTATTCTTTAAGTAACTGAATTCTTTCTGCCTGTTACCTGGAATAAGAAATCCTGTGTGTGCAGGAAGCACTGGTAATGCTATTACACTGAGAGCAGCTGTTTTGGGGAGTGGTCTTTGTTTACCAGTCTGTGGATGAGTATTTTAGTCTTCCACTAAAAACTTGGAGCCAGGCCAGTGTTTTAACCCTCAGGTGGATGGAAGTGTCTCTTGGAAACATACCAAAACTTTCAACATCTCAAATGGAGGAATTGCTAGGATCCAGGCTTTGCTTCAGGAGAAACACCTTATTTCTTTGTTTTTTCTCCTATTGCAGGCTCTTAAACCTGCTTGCACTGAGGAAGCATTTGAGATTCAAAGTTATACCTCATACCTTGATACCTGAATTGCAAACATAGGTCAAGGAGACAGATTAATGTTGTTTAATAGTAGCAAATTATAGCTGGCTAAATATGAAGTGGAAGTGAAGCAGCTGTCGTGGGAACATTTAAAGTCCAGCAAAGGAGATTGAGAAGGGCAGAGAGGTTGAAGACTTAATCAGGATTATTTTAAGAGAGTTTGCCCTATGCCACTCCTTGGGCACTGCTCTGTGTGGCCACTGTATGGGGTGGGAGGGTTTAGGGATTGTTTTCTGTCTCAATTTTCATCAGTTTGGAAGATGTGAATTTAAGTGTGTCACCAGTGGTTTCTCCTTTTTAGGTATAAAAACAGTGTTTGCAGGATCTAGCTGCAATGACATCGTCTGTACTGAGCAGTGTGTAATGAGTGGACATTTTGATAAGAAAATTCGTTTCTGGGACATCAGGTAAAACTATTGTAGGAGAACCTATGGTGTAGGAGTGGTTATGGGTTTGCTGTCAGATTAATCTGAAGCAGGGAAGTCTTCTTCCTGAGCTTGGCAGCTGGGGAGACTGTTGTAAAAGTGGCAAAAGGACACAAAAGAGACTTTAGTTACTACTTTTATGCTGTATGGTATTATAAGTTTGGGATTTTTTTTAGTTTTTGGTGGATGTTTTGTGAAGACAGCCTGCTTGCTGGTAAATATTTTTCATTGTTCAGTACTTGCTGTCCTAGGGTGGAGTTGTGAGGAAAGCAGTGTCTAACTACTGGAAATGCTATCCCCAGGGTGGGATTTAGCTTGGGAAAGAAACAAAATGTAAGAATAGACCAGTAATCCTTTTTCTTTTCTTCCACATTGGGACAAGTCAAAGTTTTGAGGCACTGGTTTGGCTTCTGGACCCTAATTCACTGCTTTCTTTTTTCCTTCCCTTTCTTTTTTCTCTTTCTGTCTTTAGGACTGAAAGCATAGTAAAAGAATTGGAGCTGCTTGGAAGAATCACAGCTCTGGACCTGAACCCAGAGCGAACAGAGCTTCTGACCTGTTCCCGTGATGATCTACTCAAGATCATTGATCTGCGGGTCAGTGCTGTCAAGCAGACATTCAGGTGAGTGTGCTCTTCACAGGAACACTGGGAATTTCAGAACCTTGTATTGTGGGTTACCCTCAGGGCTGGAGTGGTTTTCAGGACCTCTGTGAAGAGAGCAGTGTCCTCACTTTTTTTTTCTGCATGGGTGGTAAAGTTCTCTAGAATGTTTAGAAACAGCAAACATCTGCTCTAATGGATCTTCTCTTTAAAGAGGGCAACTTGGCTTAGAAGTGTATGTTCTAAAGGAAAGAATTTCTTCAGGTGCCATTAAGAAAAAGGTGTATGAGAAACATGAATTGGGATAACGGGATGCTTGAGTTTATTCTGAACCATGCAGGAATCCTTAGCATTGTCTTTAGTAAATACCACTTCTCATATAATGAGTTAACAGTTATCTGATTCTAACTTTCCAGTGCCCAGGGATTCAAATGTGGCTCTGACTGGACTAGAGTTGTGTTCAGGTAAGGTCAGACATAAGCACGATACCTGATAAACCTTTCCCCAGCTAAACTGAGTGATTCCTGATGCTTGGCTGCACTGGTCCCCAGTTACAACTAGAAAAACTGGGGCAGAGTTTGTAATTTGTCCAAGGTTACACTCTGGCTTGATTAAGAGGTATCTGTAGATATTGCTCCAATGTCTTGGAAATGCTCTGATTTCAAAGTGCTTTCACCTCTTAGTGTTAGCAGGTGATAACACACTTTACCTAAAAGACTATTCAGTGCCAAGTTGCTTGCTTAGGAAGTTGTAGGTGGAATGATGATGTGTGCTGAAAATTGCTGACTTGAAAATTGTTCTTTGCCCTCTGCACCTGGTCTGATCTCACAGCCCTGATGGTAACTATGTGGCTGCTGGCTCAGCTGATGGGGCCCTCTACATTTGGAATGTGCTTACTGGGAAATTGGAGAGGACGCTTGCAAAGCATCACAGGTGAGGGAAGTGGGACAAGCAGCCTAGGGTGGGGATCTAAGTTGTGGATCTTGCTGAGCTATCAAAAAGTTGGAGTTGTACAGCTTTGCAACTTTTATTGGTGTGAAGAATTATTAATATGCAAAGTCTTTGTGGATTTATGACAGTATTCTCTAGATTGAATTAGATTTGTTGTTGTTACTTTGTTAAACTGAGATATGATTTTAATAAAGCGCATTCAATACACTTTGAAGAAATTGTACCTACCTCAGACTTACTAAAAGCCCAAGTCTCTTGAGATATGAGAAAGTGGGTGGTTTTTAAATTGGTAATAGGAGTATTAAAGTATTTAATTCCAATGCTAAGTGCTGTTGTGGAATTCATCTTTTCTGTAAACTTACTCCTGCCTTCCCTTTCAGTTCTTCTATCAATGCAGTCACGTGGTCACCAGCGGGTGCCCACGTGGTCAGTGTGGACAAAGGAAACAAGGCTGTGCTGTGGTCTGAGTTTTGACTGATGGAGAGTGGAAGGCTGTGTGTGGTGGTGCTGGTCCGTGGCTGCACAGCATGGAGACCCGAGGCCAGATCCATCCGGAGTCAGGATATTGACAAGCGCATGGGCTTTGCTTTCCAGAGGGAAGTTCTAAAGCAATGGAGAAAGGAGCCTGAGTCAGAGACTTCTCATGGCCATAACTGCACTGTGGCACTTGGACTCAGCATGGGATTAGCTGTTCTGGATGGAGAATGCTACTTAGTCATGCCTTTACATGCAGTATCTATGCACCACGTGGAGCTGAAGATACTAGCGGGATTCCTCACCAGACAGCTGTGCCAAATATCCTGTCACACAAATGTATCTACAGCGCTGCTGAGGTGGAAACTTTGGAAAGAAGTCATTGTGTATGCTGACTTAAAGCATGTCTTGTCTCCTGTGTTCTGTTCTGGTGGCCAAGTTCAGGCATGGGATGAGAAGATCCTGAAACACGTCCTAGGCAGTTTGAAGTGTTGGAACAGCTTTTAAAGGGAGTCTCCCATGGCTCTGACAGCTCTGCCTTTGAGTCATCAGCTCAGTTTGGATCTGTTCTGATCCTGTCACAGGCTCTCCAGCACTATCATGTGAATTCTGTGTATCAGTTCTTGAGGCAACGGTCTCTTCTTCAGGACTTCTGTGCCCTTGTGTTGAAATGCCCTTTGACAGCTTGGGCATCACAAAATAGGAGGTTTTTAATCTTTTTATACCACAGGCTGTTTGGTTACTGGGCGTGAGGAGAGAGCTAAGCTTGTTGAGGGTGTTGCAGAAGTTGGTCTGCAGTGATGAAGAATGTAGTAATCCTGTGACTTCAGTCCTGGAATACAGGTGTTTGGTCCCTTTTTCTGTTCATCCGTCCTGTCCTGGCACTGTCAGTACACAGGGGAGCAGTGGTGTCAAATCCCAAATCCATTGTTTTGGTGCTGGCAATTCCAGGCCGCTTGCCCCGTTCTTGAGCACACGTGCAATATTCCCATTTGTGCTGGAGCCCTCTGTGGTACAGAGCGGTGTCTTAGCTCTGTCCCTGTTCTGGCACCCCAAACCATCATGTGACTGAGTGTGAGCTCCCTGGCATATCTGTATCCAGCCAAACCTTTTCACATCGTCTGGGCCTCAAGACAAGCCACCAGCGTTTTATTGCCTTTTTATTTGCACTTTATTTTCTTCTTTCCCAATAGTGTTTTACTGTGGAAGTGTGTTCTTTGGAGGGGCTTGGTCAGGGAGCTGATCTGACAGGCTCCCTCTAACCCAGCCTTTTGTTCAGACACTTTCTGCAGAGGGGAATTAGAGTATATGGGGCAAAGTTTTTATTTATTCAGCTGCCCATAAGAACTTGATTGTAAATAAACCTGTGTTCTGCTTTTAAAACCCCACACTGCTCTGATTTATTTATTCGTGCATCTGGTGTGAGATCTTGTTTGAAATGAGTGCAGAGGAGAAGCTGAAATGTCATTTTCCTGGTGAGTTGTGGGATTTGGTGTAGAGGGGGAAAGAGGATAATGCTCTTAGCTCGGGGCTAGATGTCCTGCACGTACAGCCTGGGCTTGCCCTGTCTAAGTAGTCCTGCCTTGAGACTGAAGGAAGTCATGCCTCATTGAACAAGTGCCTCTGTCTCTGTCCTTGAAAGATTGATGTATTCCTGGATGTTTTAGATAAACTACTGAACTGAGGAAATCAGGATCTGTGCTGAAAATAGGCATCTTTTTCTGCTGTGAGACTTTTTCTGCTATCTTGTCAAGTTTTTAAGTCAGGCACAGGAGTTGCACATTTCTTTAAAAACACAAAAACCCTGTTGAAGATGTTCTGTTTCCTGCTTGAGAGTAATGAAGCAAAGTCTTCAGCTCTTCAGTGTACAAATTTCATAACTAATAGCCATCACTGGCCACCCTCCATTTTTTCATAAGAAAATAAGCTTTTATCCAGCTCATGGAAGTGAGAACTGTAGCAAAAATGAAAAGTTGGCATTCTGAACAGTTTCTAAAGGCAAGATTTTTTTTTTCTGCCTGTTGCAGTGGCAGATGGTCCTTGAAAAGGCACCTACCACGAGTCCAGGTGACCTTGGTTACTGCAGGAAAGCAGATCACGAAGTGGCAAGTCAGCATGATGAAAGATTATTGGGAGATTAGCATAATAAAAACTGCAGGCTCTACTGAGGAGGATCAGAATGGGTTTAGGATGTTTATAATTTAGGCTGCTACACTTGTGTTTTTCTACAGCATAGACACAGATCTTACACAAGGGGCTTTGTTTGGCCCATTGATGCTGTTATGAAGCAGGTCAATAATGCTGAAGGATAAGTCCTTAAGTATTTTAAATTAAAGTTCCTTAGCACCAAGGTATGTAAGAAATTCTAGTGAGCAATTTTAGCTTTTCTTTTTTTCCTATATTTTCATTATTTCTGTTGCCTCCTTTTCTGCTTCAAAATGGAAAGAAGAAAAGGGAAGAAGAGCAAATGAAGGTACCTGCAGTGCAGAGGTGGCTGTAGCAGTTTTGCTGCTAGAGGTGGAGCTGCCCTTCAAGTGGATTTGGGGGTGGATTGGGCATATTTCTCTGGATTAAGGGTGCACTAGGAGCACGTGTTATGGAGAAGCTGTTTCCAAGATCCCCTGAAGATGTTTGCAATGGTACATGTACCAACAGGAATGCTCATCCTCTCCTGGAGTGGCTGCAGCAAGACTTGTACAAAACCAGCTTTCTTCCTTTTGCTTTAGTGAAGTGTGACTGAGTGGAACATCTCTGGAATTTCTTCCCTACTTCCTACAATCAGAACTTGACTTTCCTTGTGCAGCACAGGCACGTGAATTTCTGTGGTTCCCGCCTGGCTGGTTTGTGTTTGCCAGAATTGATTAGACAGAGTAGTGATTAAGCTCTCCAAATAATCCACCTCCTTAATAAAATGTTGCTGGAACCCTGAAAGAGCTGAGGAGCGTTGGTTCTGTCGTTCATTTTTTTGGAGTAATTTGTGTAACTCGGGCCACTATATTCAGGCAAATGTCTGTGATTTTTCGTGAAAAGGAAGCTTGATTTGTGACTGCAAGGTTGCTTGAGCTGAAGGGAGCTGTTAGGCTGGCTGGTGGACAGGATGTCATGTGATCCTTGTAATCAAATGAACAGCTGCAGCCAGAGGAAAGCTACAGCTGTTCCTGCAGCTCACAAGCCAAAAGTTAACACATACTGTTCTGCAAAATACCAGGGCCAAATTCACTGGTGGGGGGAAAGCTACTCTTGGAAGATTAAGGAACAGAAAAACTGAAGTTAATTGAAATATCTGTGTTTCTTAAATCCTGGATGCTGTGCTTTTGTAAGTAAATTGAGGTGGGGATTGTACAAGCCAGCAGTGTATTGTTTTGCATCAGCATGTTAGTTGGATGCTGGTGAAGCAGTAATAGATAAATTAGTGATCGTGAGAATAATGCATTGTTCTCAGTGTTTGACAGTCCATCAAAATGGCATTTTAGTGATTTATAAACTCCCTTTTTCATAAATGGGTCTTGTCTGTTCAGTCCATTACCAGGCTGGATGTCTTGCAGCCCTAGAAAAGCAGAGATAGAGCTTTAGAATAAACTGCCTTCAGTAGCTGTCCTGTGCTACCTAAGTCTGTAGTCTTTGCAAAATAGGTGAGTAGGACATTTCTTTGCTGACTGCCTGAGTGTCCTTAGGTAATGCCTTATGTTGCTGACTTAACCACTTCCCAGCTGAATCTTAGCCCAGGTGGAATATTTGCTCTTGGAGAGGGATTAATTCTTGAAATCCTGGATGGACGCAACTAGAGAAGCTTTCAAATCCCCTACAAATTGTCTTGCTTGTTTGTGAAGAGGGCAGTGATTCCCTCTGGTAGACACAAAGAAGCATAGAACCCAGCTGCCTTGGAAAATTCATCTTCAGTAATTTAGAAGTTCCCATCACTGTCTGTGGAAGCCCCTGTGCCATTTGGAACACAGCAAGGTATTTAATGTTATTTACTGGTGTGTTTCTTTCAGTCTATAGCATGAGTAGCATGTTTAGTCAGCAACAAATACTGATCTGGGCTTGAAAAACCTACTTCATAAAAATAGAAATGCTTACATATGTATGGTCTGTTTCTAATGTCTGCCTTACATTTTTTTAGCTTTCCAAGAAGCCAAGTGTTTCCTTTTTCTATGTTTTGTTGTCTGCAAAGAGATCCTAAAAACTGTTTTACTCTTGAAGCAGTTATAAAATGGGAAAGCAAGCAGATAAATAGAATGGGAGCAAACTGCAAGGACAGTCATACTCCATCAGAGCTGGGGTCTGTCTAACACAGTGCTCTCATTCACACAGCTCTGATGGTGAGGAGTGTAAGGACAGGGTATGTGTGGTGTTGTCCTTTCCTGCTGCTGCTCTTCTGCTTCAGAATTTTACAGGGTTAAGGTTGTTCCTGGATTATCGTCCAGCAGCTGCCAAAAGCCTTTTTCCCTGTGAATGTGTCTAATCCTGTGATTCAATTAATATTGGTGATTTCCAGAGCCACCTTGAATCTTTTGTTAACTGGGGAAATGCCTCACCTTATTTTAAATTTGCTGTCAGATCATTAACTGGATGCTATTTTATGACTTAAAACAAAATGAAAAGCTGATCTCTCTGCTTTGTACCACTTAGGTTTTCTGGACTTCTCTTCCTCCATGCCCTCCCTTTTCTTTCCCTCCTTATTTGTCTCCTCCTGAAGAATTTTTATTCCATATGATTTCTACCCCTCAGGTGCAAGCTGTTCCCTACCTCTAAGTATAGTTACTGCCTTTCTGGACAGGTGGCTGGACTGTTGTGTTCTTACAGTCCATTCTGGTTTGAGCTCAGTGCTGCTCTGCCCATAATGGGTTGAGGAAAATGTAGCAGGACAGATGAGTTCTTATTTGGGTGTTGGTCTGACTCTTTATCAACAAAAACCACCTTTGTAGCTTTTAGATAGAGCCACCATTTGGATGTGTGAGAGGTTCTGACACAGCACAGGAGTACAGTGCTTTACTACTGCTTTTATCTCATCCACCTATTTTTCCCAGGCATCTGGGTCAGGACATTTTGAGACAGAGAAGCTTCATTCACCCACAGTCACACCCCTATCTTTGACCATGAGCTGCCCTGAGTCTCAAAAGACCGGGATGGGTGGGAAGAATGCTGATTCTCCTCAAAAACAAATTATCTTCAGAAAAAGCACCCGTGACAAAGCTGTGAGTATGGTATTAATGGGCTTATTTGAGTTTTACCTGTAGTCAGACTGGAGACTGATTAGAAAGCCCTTTCCTGTCCCCTTTATTTTTTTCTGAAGAAGGACTGTGAGCCATATTACCACTAAGTTTGAGGAGATGATGTAAACAGTTTTTAGGGCAAACTTTTCGTGTGTTATAATACAAGAGGAAGGCAACTCACCTCCCTCTTCTCCTGGGTTGTACTTCTGCTGGTAAATGATTAAAACAAAGCTGATTCATTGTCTTTCCAACCTGACAGCACCAAAAATCTTTAAATCTACACTTCTTGTCCCATGCACAAGTATTTGTGTTGTACCTCTGGGAGTTGGTCTAGATCAGGTCTTCAGTTCTGATGTCCTGGAGCACATGAATAGTCCTGTTGAGTCTGGTGGGGGTTGCATGTTTGCTGGAAAAGAAGAAATACTCAATTTAAAATGGAATTGCTCTGATCTCTTATGTGTGTGTCCCCCTTCCTGCAACAACCACAAACATTTTGTGGTTCAGCTGTGGTCATCCTCTCCCCACAGCTGACCATCTACCTGGGAAAGCGGGACTTCATTGACAACATAGGGAATGTGGAACCTGTAGGTAAGTCCACAAGGTTATGTGCTGCTCTTCCTTCCTGCTCTCAAGCCTGCTTATCTTAATCTTGATATTTTTCCTTTCTTTCAGATGGTGTTGTGTTGGTGGATCCTGCTATTGTCAAGGGGAAAAAAGGTTTGAGGTTTTATGCAATGTATGTCTCAGAAATTGTTTGTCTTTCTGAGCGAGATGCTGAGGCAGAACCTTGTTATTCTTTTAAGGGTACAAATGTAACTCTTTTCCCCAGTGAATGGGCTTCTTATCAATGCAGTGTCTGTTGTTGAATACTCAGTGGGTTATGCAAGTGTTGGAATGAGTTTCCATGTCTCCCTGAGGCACATGTCCCCATCCCAGCCTGGCTTTACTGGTATCCTGTTGCATGTTTCTTCCCAGTGTTCGTGTCCCTCACCTGTGTGTTCCGCTATGGCCAGGAAGACATTGACGTGATTGGCCTTGCCTTCCGCCGGGACCTGTTCTTCTCCAGGGTCCAGGTGTACCCTCCTGCTGACAAGCCAGAGTCTCTCACCCTCTTGCAGGAATCTCTGCTAAAGAAGCTAGGGAAAAATGCTTATCCCTTTTTCTTTACAGTAAGTACCTCAGAAGAGCCTCTGATCCTATTCTTATCTGTACTTACCAGGCTGATGAGGCCTGGTGATGGACTGGAGATGGGAATTAATAGTGAATTCATGTTCTGCAAGTTCCAATTCTGAGTGACATGTGATGTTACTAATGTTTTTTTTTTCTTCTTGCAATCCTGAGAGGTAAAGTGCAAGAAGATCATATCTGTGCAGTGATCATAGCACTGTGAGAAATGTTTTCTTAAAAAAGACAAGGGAATTTGCAATGCCTTTATGCTAACAACAGCCCTATATATCCTTGCCTTCTCATTCCTGAGGGGCTGGAATACTTTTTACCATTGCTCCAGTGCCAAATTGTTTTCCTTTAAAAACTTTGTGGATCAAAGGAGCTGAAAAGGTCTTTACCAGATGTTGTCAGCAAATGACAGCTGACTGCCCAGTTCTAACAGGAAATCCTTTGAGTGTTATCAGTCACGTGTCTGTCCTAGTGTTCCTGAGGAAGATTCACATTGTGCATGGACTTTTTTTTTCTTTCTTGACTTTTAAAGTATTTTTGGAAGAGAGGGATATACAAGGTAAGTATAGTAGCCAGAATTTCCAAGGGTTACTTCATTACAGTGAGTGACCCCTTGTCTTCAGGACTGCTTTTGTGAGCAGTAATTTACCTAAAACATCTGTGTTCTATCACTTTGGGGCATTTCCTCTTCTTCCTCCCACAGTTTCCAGATTACCTGCCTTGCTCAGTCTGTCTGCAGCCTGCACCTCGTGATATTGATAAGGTGAGGCCAGTGGGACACTTGTGCTTATCATGGTTAAGGAAAGTCAGATGGAAAAAAATCATGTGAATTTGTGTAGCTTGAGAGTAGGAGAAGGTGATACTGATTTTACTGTGCTGTGCCACAAATGTTAGGAACTAAGTGCTACAAGTATGTGTCACAGAATTGGAGTTGAAATCTTCAAAATAAGAGAGGGAATCCAGACAAATAGCAGCAAGGCTACAAAATCTGCAGTGCTGTAGCTTCCTTAAGACTGTCACATGATTTGTGGGTTGGCTGCACATAAAATGATTGTGGTTGTGAAGCTACATGAAAGAAAAGGAGACTGAGTGACTAAAATCTCATAGATTGCTATAAATAACATGTTTTAAGACCTGCCCTGAATTAATGCAGAGAAGAGCTGGTTTATATGTATGTGTAAACAGAACAAAAATCCTGTAGTAAAAGTCACTAAATAATTGTATGTTCTGCAAGGTTTCTGATACTGTTAAAAACATTCCTTTTGTACTTGACTGGATGCTTGTCTGGACAGCAACACTAGGCAGTCAGCCATGCAAAGTGGGATGAGGGTCATAGAATCTAGTGCAAAATGTCAACCTGTGCTTTATGCCAGGAAATGATAGTCTAGCAAAAATGTCTCTGTAGAGAATTACCTGGAACTTGCACAGGTGCCCACAATGCTATAAATCTGTTAAAAGAAAGATTAGCTTGGCCTAATCACTTCCACTCCTTAGATGCTGGTTTTGGCATTACAAAGCCAGCTCAGAAATTCAGTTCAGAAACCCAGGGTGGGCCAGAGAGCATGGCACACTGGTCAGTCTTATGATGTGACCTTTCCAGCACTGGTCTCACAGGAAGCTTTTCAGGAGGAGGGATGTCATCTTTCAGAGGCTGGGATTATCAGCAGCACTGTAGAACAGGTGGATGTGCCAACACCAGTTGTCAGGGATGTCTGTGACAATGGTGGGAGGCCAGAATAATTTGCAGCTGGCTGGAGTCTGCCAGTTTCTGGTGTGCAGAAAGATACTGAAAAATCTGCAGATGTTCCTGTCTTCTGATCCTGATTTCACAGCTGCCCTCTCTTTCTCTGGCAGACTTGTGGGGTGGACTTTGAGGTGAAAGCTTTCTCAACAGAAAACGTGGAAGAGAGAATTCATAGGAGGTAATGGGATGTGTCTCTCTTCAGCTTTGCCTTAAAGGGGATGGGTGGTCCAGTGATGCACCTTGGTTGTTTGTTCAGCTTTGCCCCCCATGTCAGTGACTTCTCGGGTGTGAGCACATGGGAATGCAGAACTCCTGCCTCTGCCAAGCACCAGGTGTCACCATGTTGTCCTCTGCTGCTTCCCAGGAACTCTGCACGCCTGCTGATCCGAAAGGTGCAGTATGCTCCAGAGCAGCCAGGACCCCAGCCTTGTGCAGAGACCACCTGGCAGTTCTTCATGTCCAACAAGCCCCTGCACCTGAAAGCTTGCCTCAGTAAAGAGGTGAGGGGGCATTTGCCCCGGGGCTGGCGGTGTCATGGTATCTGCAGGCTAATGGGCAATTTGCTGCTTTCTCAGCTGAGGCTGACTTGTCCCAGCACTCAAGGGCCCTGATGTAATTTCTGTCGGTGGCCACTGCTAGGGGTGGCTGAAACCCTGGTACCAAACACATTTGAAGTTATTGATGGAAAGGTCATGAATTGCTGGGAAGGGTTTTCTTCCACTATGTGGCCTCTGTGAGGAGAACTAGAACTCTGTGGGGGAACTAGAGGGGTTTAGGGCTTGGAAGAAGTCTCCTGGCGGGATTTCTGAGCATCACATTCCTTCTAGGTATACTACCATGGTGAGCCCATTCCAGTCACTGTCACCATCAACAACAGCACAGAGAAAACAGTGAAGAAGATCAAAGTCCAGGGTATGTTTTTACTGTTGCTTGAGATTCTTTGAGCGCAATAGGACTGAAAGAGAGACAGAATTTAGTGCTTGTAACAGTTTAAGAAGGCATTTGGGGATATCAGGAATTTGTCCTCCCCCTTCTTTGCTGTTCATCAAGTGAAGTGCTGTATCTTTTTTCCTGATTCTTGTGGTTACTTGTATACCTTAATTTCAGGCACCAGATTGTCCCCCCTGGAAAAAGAGGAAGGGTCTGGCACCTGCAGTGGGCAGTGCAGGTGTGGGAAGAGTAGGGGAAAATCCACCCTTTTTGGGAGGTCAGTGGGAAGGGCTCCCTGTCACTGTGATGCTCCTGCTAACTGTGAATGTGCCTAGATCACATACAGCTTTGCCTGGTGTTCCAGAAACCTGTGGCTCTGTGAGAAACAGCCACTCTGCCAGCAACGGTGTCACTGCTCCTGAGGAAGCTGAGAGCAGGAGTTGAGCTTCATTGCTGTGCCAGTGTTTTATCTGTGACACTATGTGTTTTCATCCCACAAGCTGCAGAGCTGGGGAAGACAGTCTGAAAGACAAAGGATGGGAAAGAGAAAAGAAGGCAGGGAGGGAACAAAGTGGCTGAGGTTCCTACAGAACTATAACAGAGAAAGCTGTTTCGATGCCAGTCTGAGATGCACTGTGATTCCCAAATATTTTTTAGGCTCTCTTTTATGCCTTTGTTAGGCTTAAAAAGATCTTGTTGGTCCCACATTCTCTCTTCTTCAGTGTTTCAGTCAGAATTACCTTGGGATTTTTGTGTAGGATTGGAGAATATAAGCCATTTGTTACCGCAGGCTCTGTGCTGATGCTGTCTCTGGAATGCACATTCATGGGCTGTAGGCACACAAGAGATATCAGGACCAGGGATAAAAGCAGACTCAAATAGAAAAGGAAGAGGGACATCTTTATAATGGAAAGAAAGAATCCCAAGATACACTATGGGTTATTGACTTTCTGTTGTCTCCAAATCAAGGCCAGGTGCCTTTCAGGGAAGGCAGACTTTGCCCATTGTTGTGCTGTTGGCCTCTGTCCAGGTCAGGCTATCTGACCTGGTGGTCCCTTCAGGCTCTAAATGGATGGGGTTTCCTGCTCTCTTCACCATGTTTCCCATTCCTGGGACACAGAGTGGGGGCAGTTCTGTTGTTTGTGGTGCATGCACACACCTGAGTGTCTGCTTTCTTCTCTCTCCCTCAGTGGAGCAGGTGGCCAATGTGGTGCTGTACTCCAGTGACTTCTATACCAAAGTGGTGGCTGCTGAGGAAGCACAGTGAGTGAATGCTCCTTCTCCTTCATACCCTTTTAATTACCCTTGTCGTCAGTAATGAGAGGTTCTCATAATTACAGTCTGACAGTCTCCTGCTGTTGCAGTGCTCTCTCCTCTTACCTCATGTGTCCCACACCACTCATACTCTTTTCACAGAGCAGCAGAGATCCTCATGTTTTTTCAGGGAACAGGGATGTTGCAGAAGAGGTTGGAAGAGTAATTACCTGCTAGACAAGCTTAATGATAGTGGTGGAAGGTTTCCCATTGCTGGAAATCTTTAGACATACAATGCTTTTCTGAAAGGTGCTGCTGTTTGAGTGGAAGTCATGGACGCTCTTGCTTGAGCAAGAACGTTTCATTTGGTTTCTTCTGGCCTGAGAAAGCCCACAGAAACCTTGAAGCTGTAGATGTTACAGAGAAACACTTGCACTGGCAGTGCAGCTCTGAACCTCACACTGTGAGGAGGGCTGGGCATACCCAGGTACTTTATACTTGTCTGGTGTTCTGCTCTGTAGCTTAGGGACACGTTTTCCATTCAGTATTGGTATTCTCAACTAGGATTAATTTTGTCCAAATTCAGAGTTCTGCAGCACAGAGGATGTGGCCTCAAGTTGCACCTGGGGAGGTGTAGGTTGGATATTAGGAAAAATAGATCTCCTTTTGGGCAGCTTTGTAATCCGTTTTGGGTGTGTAACCCAACCACTGTGTAACCCAATCACAGTGTATCACTTCCCTTCTTATTTTCAGGGAAAAAGTTCAGCCCAACAGCAGCCTGACCAAGACACTGACACTTTTGCCCTTGCTTGCGAATAACCGGGAGACACGGGAAATAGCTCTGGATGGAAAACTGAAGGATGAGGACACCAACTTGGCTTCTAGTACTATGTGAGTGGAGTTTTAAATGGTCCTAGGTAGTGGGAAAGTTATAGAGAAGAGGGGAAGATGGAGGAGACACCTTTACAAAGTCCTGAGGAAAGTATCCCTGGATGGATACATGTAGCACCATTACTTATGCCATCATGTTCATTCAGGGTGAACAGTGATCACAGATCTGGGGAGGTGTTGGCTGTACCTGAGGCTTGCCTGCCCTCCCACTTTCAGGATGTTGCCCTAGTTCTTGCTCCAGGTATGTGTTGTTGCTATACTGCTGTGCTGCCTCACACTGCTCTCTGTTTTCTCTGGCAGCATTAAGGATGGAATAGACAAGACAGTGATGGGGATCCTGGTTTCCTACAAGGTCAAAGTGAAGCTCACTGTTCCAGGGTATGTGTAACACACTTTTTGCTATATCTGCCTGGTGTTAAGGGAGGGGAGTGTGTCTATGCCACTGGTGGATGAGGAGAGACCAGAGCAGTCCACCCCAAGATAAAGGGCACATGTTATATGAGGCTCCCTATAAAGCATAAATTGCCTGGAAAATAATCTTGGCCTATCCATAGAACTTGTCCTGAGCCGAAGGGTTGGTATTGCTCTCCTTAGATACCATAACTTTATGGTTGAAGTAGGAACCTCTGGTTTGCACTGTGATTTTTGTTTCAAAGCCAGAGCCTATTTTGTGAGAAATGAGGTGAAACTTCATGTGAACCTTCATGTTGGCGCTGCTGTTCTCCCAGAGCAGAAGGTGGAAATGTCTGCCTGAGAGTCATAAATACTGTAGCTCAGGTTCTGTACTCAGCCAGCTTTCTGGGTAAAGCTGATGTTATCAACATGAGCTAGTTCCAGGAACCAGTGCAAAAAAGGACATGGATAGTGGCTCTCAGTTGGTGCTAGTCACTGTTTACATTTGTATTTCATTCATCTGTCCTTCGTTCTAGTATAGAAATGCATCAAAGATTTGCCTAAAGCATGATAAAATGCCTGCTGCCTTCTGAGGTTATCCACTTGCCTTTTGGCTCTTGGAAAAAGGGCCATGCCCAAACTTGGTCAGGAGTTCAAAAACTTAGACTCTCCATGGGAATGACATGAAAAAGTAAGCCCACCTTTTTTAAAAACAAGTTCACTTGAATTTGTGGCAAGTAGAGAACAGTACATGAGGAAAGTGATTTCAGTAGTCCACCAATTAAACAGCATTTGCTGGAGCACCAGAATAGAAAGGCATTAAATATTCTTTGGTTTTCTCCTTGTTTTCTTTTGTAGCATGCTAGGAGACCTCACTTCCAGGTAAATGTCATTTTTGTTTTCAGACCATGCAGTCCTAGTTGTTAGTTCATGTTTTTATTCTCTTTCTTATTGCCATTCTCAACTCCCTAAAAAAAGTAACTGTCACTTAAGTTGTTAGAAGCAAGTAGTTTGTGGTTCTGCTGTGGAAATGAAGCTATTACAAAAATATATTTTGATTTTATATGCATACAAGTACATTCAGCACACAATAAACCCAGTCTAGGAGAAGTGGATATGACTGGGATATTTGTGGAGAAATTGGAGCTTAACTTTTTCTGAGGGGAAAATTATTAGAAAAATATGAAAGAATGGATGAAGCTGGAGTTGAGGGCTCAGGCTGGCCTAAGGAGGAAGGAGACTGAACCAGGCATGTGAGTGCAGCTGTGGATCTGATGCATTCTTTCTTCTCCCTAAAGTGAAGTGGGCACAGAGCTGCCATTTCGTCTCATGCACCCAAAACCTGAGGAAAAGAACCCAGCAGGTCAGTTACACCTAGTTTTTGCCTTTGTTCATTAACAGGCTCTGGTGAGATCTCACCATTGTAAGGCTTAGAGTGATTTGTGCGACAGGAAGCCTTCAGAGCCTGCAAGGCTCCAGTATGGAGCTGTTCTGTGTGTTTGTGTGTCTGTATATGTGTGTGTAGGTGTATGTATGTATTTATCAACTTCCAGGCACTGAATAACAGAGAACAGGGATGCTAAGATGGGAGAAAATGGAAAAGAGTCATGTTCCCTTTCATGTTTCATCTACAGAATCACAGCTCAAAGAACAGGGGTTTGAGGAAGCTCTGCACATTTAAATCTCATGACTGCAGTGCAAAATATCCTACATGAAGCTGTCAGCAGTTCCCAGCCTGATTGAAATATAAGCAAAAAAGAAAAAATCTGACATGGAAAACACCTAACACATAAGCACTGTACAAAGCCAAATACTTTTAAGCAAACTGAAGAGGTGATAGAACTACTGATGATTCTTGAGTCCCTGTTATCTTAAAGTGGCATTTGCCATGGTGTCTATGATGTGGCCTTCTTGTTCAGTGGTTATCCAAGACAAACATCTCTTCAATGTTAGCTCTCTGTGTGGAAGTGGGGGAACTCTATAACAGTGTAAGGAGCAAGCCTTATCAAGGCATCTTGAGGCTTGGGATTAGATGCCAAAACCACCGGCTGTCAGAAGCATCCTCCCACTTCCTCAGGCCCTGGCTGGCTGTTTGCCAGTGGAGAGCACCAGAGATTGCAAGGTGCTCACACTAAATCAGAAGCTCCTGTACAGCATCTGAAGCCTCTCTTGACCACCAGACACACCAGCCCTTTCATGCTGGGGCTGCTGCAGATGAGCAATCTTGTCCTATCCACTATACTGGGACAAAGTTTTATGAGCTTCAGACAAAAGCCATGGCTGCTTTTGTGCTGCTCTTTCTTTCTTTTTCTTTTTCCCTTTGTGCCCAAACTGACCTAAAGCTTCTGTTTCTAAGAAAGTGATAGTGGAGCCTTTGTCAGGAGTTATCCTAAGATAGATGCTTTGGTCTTTACCGGAAGCATTAGAAAGGGGTGATTTGAGTCCTTACTGTGGGAAATTGTTGGAGGAATGAAGTGTGAGCGATGAGAAGAGAACTGGTGGTCCACTCCACATTCAGATGCTCTGGTTGGGAATCAAGCTTTGCTAATTATGGATGTGCTGGAGTGGGCAAAGGTAGGTTTTATCTCTCCTATAACAGTTGCACTACAGGAAACTCATTTTCCCTGGGAAAGCCCCTGTTGTGAGCACTGCCAGCACATTCTCTTGGCACAGAAGTGGTGGGAGCTGGGATGGCACTGGTGATTGATTCCAGGAGTGTGGCTGCTGAGGGCCATCTAGTGCTCTGGGCAGCTCAGAAGCTTTCACGGACACCAAGGAAAGCTTGAAAACTTCTAACAAGGCTAATCCAAAAGTTTAGGCAACTTTAAAGAATTCTACATTTTTAGAGTGGTGTGAATTTTTTTTCTGTGACTTTTTTGGTGTTAAAAATGCCAACACCCCCTTTTTATTACTTTATACTTCTGGCAGAAGCATTTGTAATATGAGGAAAAATGGAAGTCAGGCAATTCTCCCTTCTAAGATAATTTCGAAGGAGGAATTATGTGCTCCTTTATACAGTGCACTCAAAAGGATGTGGGCAGAAGACTTTACAAGGAAAATGGAGACCTGCAATATTTCTCAGATTGCTTCCCCCAGCACATCCTCTTACCAGAGGCAAGGCCCACATGTTGTTTGCTACATCAAAGTCTTCTAGAAGCTTGCTGTCAGAAGTGTCAGCTATGCTCCATGCATTTTGTACAGATGGAAATACCAGGTTTCTTATAAACTGAAAAAAAAACTGCTGGTAGTTTCAGGAGATATCCCATGGGAAAGCCCTGCAAATAGTTAACTCAGGAAATAAATGCTTTCTCTTAAAAAAAGTACTCTAGAAAATTCCTCTGAAGCCTGAATAGATGACTGGAAAACTGTGCTGGAATGTGGTGTCTGAGCTTATTACAGAGAATAAAAACAGTCTCCCATATGAAGCTTGTAGACTGAAATGCTTTTCAGCCTTATTGGCTGGTAGTTTTCCATGCACTGTGCTTCATCACTTTTCCCACTTGTGAGTTCAGGCTTTTAAATTTTTTTCTTCTACCACTTTAGCTCATGAACTCTGAGAAACATAATGTGTTCATTAGTGAAATACCATCTAATTTGGAATCAAGCAAATCCAGGCTTAATTGCAGAGATGGAGCTTCAACAAACAATGTTTAGACTCTCAAAGGTCTCAAAAGATGGAATTTTTCTTTGTTGGCTTGTTCAGCAGCCTCTGCAGTGGGTGTAGGCAGAGGTGCATGCACACCTGAGTTTTGAGATCATTCCTTATCTTATTTTTCCATTCCATTTTGTTTTTCCTGACGAGTCAGTAGTGACCAGTTTGCCTAATGCACCTTCCTGCTCACTTGACTGTCTTAAGGCATAGCTGGAAGAACAGAAAGAAGTCAGAGCAATCACCTTATGGAGTTAAAGCTGGAGTGGGATTAAAAAATGCCACATACTGTGATTTATTGTGCAGTATGAGAATATCCTTTTCTCTAGCCAAGGTGATGTATGGCAGAACTAAAATGTGTAGCATCAATGCATTTAATCATGCAGGGCTGACTTGAGTATAGAGAACCTTAGAAACATAAGCTTCCCAAGAACATGGTGTAATTTTCTCAGGGCCAAGCCAGGGCAAGTGTGAGCAAGTGCTGTGTGCTCTGTTTCACAGCAGATGGCTTTGCCCTCTCTAGTTGTCTGTGAGCAAGCTCTGAAGCACTCATCACTCAGTAAACAGCAGGTCTGTCACAGTGCATGGCTATTGCTTGATCTTTCCTCCCTGTGCCTGCAGGAGACAGAATTCTAAGAAGCAGCTTGCTACTTTTCCTGCCCTGTGTTTATCGCTTCCTTCTCTTGGTCTTCTGCTAGGCCAGGATTTGCATGTTTCATATGTGCTGGTTTTGCAACTGGTTTTGGACCCATGTGGTTCACATGTGGTTATTTTTTGGCAAAGTGGCTCCTGTCACATTGGCAGCCTGTTCTGCCTGTTGACAAAAAATGTGTAGGGATCTGGTTTTTTTAAAGATAAATTCAAACTTGGTTGTGTCTCTTCATGCTTCCAAGACCTTTCCTGGTCAGCAGTTAGCCCAGAAGTTCCTGCTGGGTTTTCCTCAAGGCTGTGGTCTCAGCATGAGTTCTTTGGTCTGGGGTTTTCCTGCCATTCTTCTGATATTTTATGTTTTGTGGGCCTATGTCTTGGACACTGGCCTTTGTTTTGGCTGTTGTTCAACAAATGGTCATTTATCTGCTCCCTGATTAAACTTGCACAGAAGGGCTGTTTTCAAGTAAATCAGGAATGCTTTGTCCCTCTAAAAGCAATACCTTCCCTGTTTTGACATTATGACTTTCAGAAATTAGGAAATTGTAAAGCATTGAATGTCTTAGAGAATAATGAAACCTACTCTATTTTTTTTCCTCCCCCATCAAGTTAAGAGAGGTTAAAAGCAAGTTTATACTGAAAATTACCAGATGCTATGACTTGAATTATATGGAATAATTTCTGTGGCTGCATAATAAAAGCTTCCAGAGAACCCTCCTCTGAGAGGACAATGGTATTTTGGACCCTCATCAGTCCCCCTCCCATCCCAACCCTCAGAACAACTGCAGGAATGCTAATTGAAAGAAGCAAAAGTTTATCCATTTCCTGAGAATTTTTCAATATTATGATATTAAATAAGCCACAGGACAGCCAGAAAACTCTGGAGTGAGCCTAACTCCTGCGAGGGTGCAATTGTAGCATGTTGGAGATAGTGTTGCAGCCTGAAGGTGAAGTGGTGCATTTTTGAATGTAATCTTCCATTTGAGGTATGAGCACTACTCTGCTGCCACACTATCTGTGTATTGTCTCAGTAATCATTTATCTGACAGTTAAATATATGCCCAATTGAAACAACACCTATTTTCCCCTCACTCCATTTTGTAAAGTTGGTTTCAAACCACTGGTGGGGATCACGCTCAGCTTCACCCACATCACTGATATCACTCTTCCCATAGTAATGAAAGTACTTCCAAGAGGAGAAAGAGAGCAGACTGAGCAATAAAAATTGGAGGGAAAATGGAATGAGAATGATGCTTTCTATGCTGAAAATTTTAGAGATTCTAAATGTTTCATATTAAATCCATTTCTATCAGGCATACATGCCCTGAGACTTTCCAGACTTCATCTGGGCTTCTGTGAGTAGAGGAAACCATCCTGGTCTGGAGAGATGCTATCAGGAGTGTCTTTATTTGAGCCATCCTTTGAGGCTTTTTGGATGGAGTGACCCCCTTTGGCACACGTTTAATGCTGACTTTTCCAGCAATGCTTGTTGCCCTTGATTACAGTGTGTGTTGTGGATGGGAAATCTCCAGGTAGTGAGTTATCCAGTCACTGAAGTGCCCCAGATCCCTGCTGACTTCTGTAGAACCAGGGTGCTTTGCTCTCTGACCCAAAGCCATGAGAAGTAAACCAGTGAAGTGATTATGCCTTGCTAAAATAACTGTGAGAACAACAAAATCCCTGCAAATACAGTCTTCTGCTTATTTTAGCGTTAGGGCATGGGTTGGACTCAATGATCTTAAAGGTCTCTTCCAACCTAGTGATTCTGTGATTCATTGAACAAGAGCATTGTCTTCTCATCAGCTGACTTCTTCAATCACAGTGACAGAGCAATTAAAGCTGACATCATGTCATGCAAGCACTGTCAGCTCGGAGTCCAGATGTGTGCACAGATGTCTCCCACAGCTGTGACCACCAGCAAGCATAGATGGGAAAATCTGTCTTTGTTCCTCAGCCCTTCAGATAGCTTGGGCAGTGTTGCTGGAATGCTTTTTCATTTGGGAGATCAAGTTTTGCCTCATCAGGGACACATATGCACATTTTGAGACTTTCTGGAATTTTACTTTTACTGAGGCAAATCCTGCTTCTTGTCAGTGCTCTGACTTGTCAGTCTATACATTTTTCATTAAACATTTTGTAAATGTTCTGTTCTGACTAGCCAGTGTGTCTTTTTTCCTCCTTTGCTACATGCTCATGACTGCAGGGAAGGATGGGTAAGTTTCTTTTAGTATTTCACATTCTAGCTACACTTGTGCATTGACTCTTTTTAAAACTCCTCAAAACTATCCAAAAATCCCCAGCTTAAAATCCAAAGTGAGCAAGTTACTGTGGCCTGACAAATGACTGCTCTGAGTTAAACAGCAGTGACTGACCATGTGAAGATAGATTAAGAGATCATGTTTTGCCTAACAGCACAGGAGAGGTGTGTTTGTGTTCAGCTGATGCCCTATAGCTGGAAGTGTAAGGAACTTAATAGGTTTGACCACGTGCCTCTATTTTAGTATAGAAGGAATAACGATGAAAGGTTCCACATTTTATTCCTGGACAAAGCCCCTGGCAGACTCTAAGCTGTTCAGCTAGCTGATAAATATGTATCTGGAATGGGCATGATTCAGCACAGATGAAAACATCCTCAGTTTGTGCCTTGACTTGCTCAATCAACTACTTTTTATTTTAGCTAGAATAATACCAGTGAAGATGGTGCCTGTGGGAATGTGATCCAAATCCCTTTAGAGACAAAAGAAACACTACCAATCTGCTCCAGGCTTCTCTTCTTCCTCCTATGTGTTGCCTCTAGTCTACTGGTGTAAAAATAGGGTAACATCATTTTGAAAGACCTGTGTTTCTTCCATTGCAGTGAAGCAGAGCTGGTATTTGAGGAGTTTGCTCGTCAGCAGCTAAAAAATACACCTGATGAAGAGGACAAGAATTCACCCTCAACTGATGAGTGATTAAAAGAATAGGCTGACAGAGGACATGTGTTGTCTGGCTTCAATTACAAATGTAGGACATTAATTTCTAGTAATCTGCAAGTTCTCGGTTCATGCATGGTCTTCCAGGGATCAGCCCTGAAGTCAGTGGACATGGTATCAGGAATCTCTATTGCTTGTTACAAGATTAACCTCTGGAGGAATGTGGCAAACACAACACCCAGTTCTTACTCGAGCTACCAGAAGAGGACAGGATGTCTGCCATGTCATGACTTCTGCTTTCAGGGCTGCCTAAGAAAAATGTTGGTTGCTTTCAGCACTGGTGAGAGCTTAAATGAGGGCTTATGCACCCTGCCTGGACTTATTCAGTGTTGGAGGCTGTGACTTTGAAGTGCCAGTGAACCAAATCCTAGCCTGGAAGGCTGGCTTGCAGCCGTGGGTGATTCATCAGAGTTTCTCAGCAGACTGTACAAAACTGATTTTATTTCCTTTTGGTTGCTTTTGCATTGATGCTTTACCAAATTCACCGAGTGAGTTTTATCAGTGCTTGCACTGTCCCCGTATGGCTTTTACATTCACTGCCTGTACCAGTAAATGTCTTGCAAGTTGTCTCCCACAGCAGAGACAATGCTGATAACACAGTATTAGCTTTCTAGCAATATGCTTAATAACCACGTTATTAAAGATGAGATAAATGTGCACTGTCCATGAATTACTTAAAGCTCCCTATATACAACACTAAACATGAATACAAGTCCAGACAGAGCCTGTATTTAATCTAGTTTCCTGTAGGCAACTGCTTCAAAAGCAGGTGCAGGAAAATTAAGGAGGAAATTATGATGCAGCCTTCCCTGAGGAGCCTTTCCCAACATCCATCTGCCAGCAGTTGGTTTATGCTCTAAGAAATGAGGCTGCATTCTGCCAACTTTGTTTTCTCTTGTTGACCTGGATATTTTCATTATCCATGTAAATGTCAGATATTTTCCTGAGTCTCATTTAGGTTTCTGCTGAAGTGAGTTAATCAGCTAATTACAATTTGCATGTAAAACAACTGGTGTTTTGTTCTCATTTTTGCTTTAAATCTGCTTTTCAGTGTCCCTGGTTTAAATTCTCCTGAATGCAGTCTGAATGCAGGGCCTACATTTATTAATATAGACTTACATTTCCCACACTACACTCTGGAAAATAGAATTTAGAACTTCACATTTATATCTGTTTGCTTCTGTAAACTCATCTTGATTAAGATGCTGGAAGCAGTTAATTAAGACCACAGCTGACTTCAGGGGTCCATCAGTGCTCTCCCCTAATACACCTCAGTGCTGTCCATTAGTCACAGGTGTCTCACCTTTGCTTGAATTGCAAGAGGCACAATGTTTGCTCTGCACTGGATGCTTTGCTGCTAAAGGAACCTGGCCAGTTCCAGGTGCTGGTGATCAGGATAATTTCTGTGTGATTGCAGCTGTGGGGGAGCATCAGGTATTTGTACCTGGATGTCTGGGAAGGCTTTTCCCTGGTATTTTTATTACTAATTTTTTGGTGGCTGGAGAACACACAGAAGATACAGTAAAGTTGAACAAATTGCTGGTTGTGAAGATGCTGGTCTTAGCAGGAGTTCAGAAAATCCTTTAATGATCTAAGAGAAGGAGGGGGAACAGCATCCCCCTTGTGTTACTTCAAAGTGCATTTGTCTCCACAAAGGTGTTTCCTTCAGTATTTCTGGCTACTGGACCTGTAAGTATGGGACTAGTAAACTCAGAGATCTGATTCATTTTTTTTTTCCTTTCTAAAAAATTTCTTACATGGCAACTTTCTGAAGGGCCTCTGTTGCTGCCTGAGTTTCCTCTCAAATTCAGCTATGGTGATGACTTCTGTAAGCTAGGTGTGACAAAATCACAGTGCACTCTGTTGTGCAGTGGGGAGGAAATGGTTGTTAAATGGTTATTAAATCTTTTCTTTTGTCTGGGCTTGGGAAAGTACTTTGAGACACTATTTGTTTAGCTTATGCTGGACGTTTGCTCAGAGAGCAATGAGAGCTTTCTGCTGTTTCCTGCAGTTCCCTGTCCTGCAGGACAAGCTAGTCGTTTATTCTCTGGCCCTTCAGCCAGCAGATGCTGACTTCTGTCAGCAGAAAATAGGTCTCTAGCTAGAACTGTTTGCCTTTTATCTTCCCTGTCTTGTGGCTCTGGTGTTATGTTGATCTACCGAGTCAGACCTGTGGCCTGCTCCTCCTGTTTACCGCTGGGGGAGAGCAGATCCAATTTCCTGACTCCGTGGCTTTGATGTGGTGGGACTCTGTAGCGATCTCGCCAGCTCCCGGAGAGGGTGCGCTCTGGGAGCAATGGCATCTCTGGACCTGCTGTGTTTGAAGACAGCTTGGAGCAAATGTACGACAGGACGGTTTGGTGACAGACGCTTTCCCCGGGCTCCGTGAGAGCCCAGCGGGAACACGACGCTGCCCGTAGCTGATGGGTGTTAGAGAGGCGGGGGGCGGGGGGTTACTTGGCCATTGCGAATGGAGCGGGGCCGGGCTCGGCAGTGGGAGCGGCCCAACCCTCGCCCTCAGTGGGGCCCGGCCTCAGCGCCCCATAAGTGCCCTTCGGGGCGGGGGCTGCACAGCAGGTGGAGCCTGGGCAGTAGGTTGTGCTCGCAGCATTTCATTAAATTCTGGGGGCACGGGGAGGATTTTGGGAGCAGTTGGAGTACTCGTCCGTGGAGGTGTTCAAGGAACGACGGGACATGGCACTCGGTGCTCTGGTCTGGTTGACAAGGTGGTGTTCGGTTATAGATTGGACTCGATGTCAGAGGTCTTTTCTAACCCAAATGATTCTGTTATTCTGTGCTGCAGTAGCCACGAAGAATGGGGAGGAATGGGGACCGCGGTCCGGGCTGTCAGGCTCGCCTCAGCGGGGACGGCTGCGCTGCACACCTTTGTCCAGGCTCCAAGTAGCCATGGCCAGGCCGGTACGATCGGCGTTCGGGCGGTTCGAAGGGGGCGGCGGAGGGGCAGGGTGGCCGTGACCGTCCCGTTANGCAGCATGGCGGCGGCGGGGGCTGAGCAGACACAGCCGGAGCCGGCCGCCGGCGCCGCGCCCGAGGAGTCGTCGGACAGCGAGCCGGAGCAGGAGCCCGGCTCCCTGCAGAAGCTCATCCGCAAAGTGTCGACGTCCGGCCAGATCCGCCAGAAGGTGCGTGCGGCGGGAGGGGGGCGCGGGCNGGCGGCGCTGCGGCCGGCGCAGCCTCCTCGTTACGCTCGGTGCCGCCGCCTCTCCCTCCCGCCCGGCACGGTCCGCGCCGCCACCAGCCCGGTCCGCCGCTTTGGGAGTTGCCAGAGATCCCCGAAGCTTTCTCCGGGGGCCTGCCACCGAGCTCGTCCCTGAGGGAGCTGCTGGCGATCCCCCACACATCCCGCTCCTCTCCCCTCACAACAACCCCTCAGGGATCTGCCTGTGACCACCTCACATCCGCCAAAGCGCCCCTCAGGGACTCGGCCATTTCTCCCTTTCCCCCTGTTGGGAAAATCTTTAATTGTAACGAATAGTGTCTGAGTTAGAGAGGTTTATCTATGCCGTCGTTTTCGGTGACAGCCCAACCGCTCCTCCGGGTCTTGCTGGCGACCCCCAACCCACACCACAGAAACCCCCTGACAACACCCCCAACAGCTTTCCAGGAAGTTCTGAACCCTAAAATGCCCCTCAGGGATGCCCATAATTAACTGCTTCTCAGGTGCCCGTTAACAGCTGCCCCCTAAATGCCCTTCAGCGTCTGCCAGCGCCCCACAGACTGCCCTCAGGGGCTCCTGGAGTTGCCCCCTGGTGCCTCTGAATCTCTCCAGTTCCCCTCCCCAGTAGCCCAGCTTAGGCCACCTTCTTCCCAGTGCAAAGTTCAGACTTTCCAGGGAGCTTTACCCAGCTCAGTGATCAGTGTACCCAGGCTCAGCAGGATCCCGTCTTACTTCTTTCCTTCCATACCCTCTTTCCCTGCAGTATTTTCTTGGTCATGGGGGTCAGGTCTGGACTCCTTCTCCCTAGTGCTGCTTCATTTACCTGGTATTTGAATCCTCAAGGGCATCCTCACCCTGTGAACCTGCATCTCCCCTTTCCTCCTCATGTCACAGTTGCCATTGGCTCCTTCCTCACTTCCCCATGCCTCCCCTGAGAACCTCTGCACATCCCAGCCACAGTTCCCTGTCACATTATTCCATTATCACTTTCCCACACCTTCCTATTCCGTGGTCTTTTTGTACTTGGCACAAGTCACTGTCTCATCATCAGAGCTCTGCTCTGGATGGTGCAGCCCTTGTTATTCCTCACAGTCACTGTGTATGCCTCCCTCAGCATCTTCCCATGCTTTTTATGCATCCTGATTTTCCCCATCTCACACTGTGCTGTTTTACCTTTCTGTAGCCAAAAAGCAATATTTAGCTTTCTGTCTGGTCAAGCAGTGATCTTACAGCTGGTTACTCTTTGTTCCCAGCTTTGTCTGTCCTACTTTGACCTCCTGGTAAGGTAACAGTCCTTTCCACCCAGATTCCCTTGGCCCAGTCATATTTTATCCCTCTGTGGCTCATCTTGGAACAATAACACCATTTTTAGGGGCAGTGACAACATTCTGCAATTACAGCCACAACTGTAATTCTTCTGTATTGTTACTGTAAAAGAAGATGTGAAGGTTTTCTTCAGCCTTAGCCTGGGAACCACCCATAGGGAGTTTCCCTTTTCTGTACTATTTTTATTATAGCAGCATGATTTTTCTTTGTAGCCACTAAGCTCCTGTGTAACTCTTGGACTGTTGTGTCATGTGTTTCTGCTTAGAAATACCAGGTTAGTTATTCTGCCATCACTTGCCTTGTGCTCGCCTTGTCTCTGCAGCATGGACAAGCACAGTGCAGCTGTGGGGGTGCAAAAGCTCGCTCAGCACTGGTGCTGCAGCTCAGTGTTGCTTCTCATGTACTCATAGCAAAGGAGAGTAAATGTCTCTGCATGGTGCAGTGTCTGAAGCGTTGTTCAAAGGCTTCTATTTTGTGCTGGCTGGCTTGCCCTGCTTTCAAACACAGTACCTGCCATCATTCTGCGGTGCTTCATTGTTTGGCTGCGTTGGTCCCAGTTGGAACGCCCTGTGACAAAGTGCAGTCATACGTGAGGACCATGACGGGGCTGCTTTCTCCATCTCTGAGGTGCTGCTGGCACTGCCACTGGCTTCTTGGGCTGAGGCACTGTGAGATGTGTGTGGGGCTGGGCTGTGAGGTGGCTCTTTTGACCACGCCAGGAAACCCTGGAGCCCTCTAAACCTGTTGATGTCCTCTATCAAGTGGATTTCAACTGTGCTGTAGCACCAGGTGACTTAAGCCAGTCTGTTATTCTGCTGTGAAAAAACATAAGCCTTTTGAGATATTTTCCTGTATCCAGAGTGCTGAATATTAAGAATTTGGTTTGCTGCAGATTGGATGAACCTTGGGATTTATTAACAGCCCTTGTGGCAGGGGTCTCATGGAAAGGAAGGAAGGATGCTATAGCCTGTCTCCATGGTGGTGTTTGTGATGAGAGCAGAGATGCAAAAACTTTCCCAGTGCTAGAGTGGGAACTCTTGCTTATAGCAGGATGTTAGAGATGCTAAGGGGAAAGGTGCATTGGGTTGTATTTTTGTTTGAATATAGCAGAACACATCCTCCTGTCCCTGCTTAATAATTTTCCCTGTTTTACATCACTCCCCATGTCAGCATGGCTGGAAAAAGACGAAACCAGCTGCTTGTAAATGCAAACACAGGCGTATTAAGAACAAGGATTATAAACAGATATTGTCTACAACTATTAAGCATTCTGTGTGTTAACCTGCCAAAAGCCTTTGACTAAATTGTGTCAAATTTTCCAAGTAAGCCCAGGTATTATGGTATTCAGGATTGATTTGTTCTGTTGCTCGTTGATGTAATTTTGGTTTGTCGTTGTCTTTTCTACATGCTGCTGCATGTATACTATTTCCTTGCCCTCAGGGCAAGGAGCAAAGACAACTTTGTGGGTAATCATGGTTTTGATGAGATTTTGAGGAGCTGGCTTCCTTTGTAAAGGCAGACCTAATTCAGAATTTGTCTGTTGAATGATAGAGTGCAGACTACTGTAAGCAGTAGAAGCTGTTGGACAGGTCCGTTGGTGACTGTAAGAAATGCAGGGAGACTTTTACTATGGCCTGAGGATATGAATCTCTTTTGACCACATCTTTTGCAGCAGTTAGCTTAAGACCATGCCTCAAAGTACAGCTACATCACCATGGAAGCTTACTGTTATCACAGCTTGAGTATGAAATCTGTTGTGGCCATGGAATTCCTCAGAATTTACTTGTTTGTCGCAGTTGCAAAGACTTTGAAGGTATGTTTTCCTTCCTCTGGTCCTGCCATCTGTTTTCCTAAGGAATGCTGTAATGTAAAGTTGCTTGCTTGCTTGCAAGACCATAAAACTTCTGTAGATTTGTCTCAAAGCCCAGAGACTGTCCAGATGTGTTTGACTGAAGTATCTTGGTGTGGTAGTAGTGGGGAAAGTGGAATTGTTTGGATGTTTAAGGACTGAAGTGTTGATGTGCACGGTCTAAAAACAAATCACAGGTAACATCTCTTCAGCTAAAAAATCTGTCCCTTGTGAGGCAGAGGGCAGGGGAAGAAGTGGAAGGCTTAGTGTTTGGAAAGTGAAGTACTGTGTTCTAACATACTTATTGTTTTGTTTAGCTAGAAAGAATTTTTGAGGCAGAGAAGAAGGTGTAAGGGAAGCATGTTTAGCAGTCTTTTAATGATTATTATTATTATTATGATGGAGAAAGAATAAAGCCTCACATGATCAGGTATAGCAGGTAATGTGAGTGCTCTTGTCTCAGCTGGCCAAGAAGCAGAGGCTGAATTGTGTGCTTGATCAGCCATGTCAAGACCTGTCAGACTTGTACCAGCATAAGGCTTCAGAGCACACGGCTTTTAGCTCCTCTCTGGTCTTGGGCTGGTGTTGGTGCAGCTGGCAGAAACTATTGGTCAGCTCAGATTAAGTACTTTTGAATGGATAGGAATTATGAAAGAGATGAAATGAACTAAGAGAAGGAAGGTGTGTGTGAGGAAAGGCAACAGCAGGACCTTACTGCCACCTCCTAAGCAGTGCTGAGACTTCAGCTGAACCAGCTGAAGGTGTAATGTCATCTCATTTTCACTCAGCATAGACTGAGGCACAGGAACAGCCAAAGTGGTCCTGGGAGCTCAGGGTGTGAAACCGAGGAGCACAGCACCGTTTATAAGCTCTGACAGTGAAGTGTGCTTCTTGCTTTGAACTTGACCTTTCATTTCCAGCATCACATTACAACCCTCAAAAAGCTGGAGGGTGGATGAAAGGGCCATCTTTCCATTTCATTCATCAGTTCTGTGGGATTTCCAGCCTGCAGCTTTTGGTATGTTGAGCTCTCAGTTTGTTTACCAGACAGGATTTCAGCAGCATCCTTGGGTGGCATCAGGAGAACTTCTTGTTTAGACTAGTTCAGTCTAAAAGTTCTATTTACTTTCACAAGCAATTTCTCTGGAATATTTTTATTTTTGTAAGCATTTATCATTGCCTTGAACTTTTTAAGACAAGTTTGCAGCAAATATTTCACCAGAGTTACAAACAGAATGAGCAGCTCTCCAAACTTTCTGGGAAGCCATGTAGCTCTTGTAGCAGAGATATGTCAAGTTCATTTATATTCTGAAAAGCAGTGCAGATGAACTGGTGTTGAGCTTTATGCTGCAGTGGACAGACTGTTGAGTATCTGAACTACCACATTTTCCTTCTCTGTGCTGTTTACCAGGTATAGGTGATGCCTTTTGTACTATGGGAAATTGTGATTATCTTTCTGGCCAGTAGCCTTGAGGTCTTGGAACCACCCTGCAGCATAAAGGCAGAAAAACAGGGGGAAGCAAAATGTTTCTCCTGGTTTTTGTGCAAGTTTCCAGAGCCTACTATGCTGAGTTCTCAGACATATGGTGGGCAGCATGGGCAACTGAAGAAAGCTTATTTTGTTTCTTCTTGTATTGCCTATTAGATAAAATGTCTATTTTATAGGTAAAGAAGTGTTATTTTTTACTTCTGGAGGGCAAATATATTTAAGGTTTCCTCAGATTAGAGTGAGGAAAATGAGAAGTTTATTAGGTTGAAATACATGTATTAAAATAAGTATTATGATAAGAAGCAAAGCAACATTGTAAAAGAAATAAGCAAGAAATGAGGAAGAAATTTTCAGGAATTTGTGACTTAATTCATGTTCTGTCTGTGGCATCTTTCACCAAAACACGTTAAAATATCTGGTTTTGTTTTGCTGCCTTCTAACAGGCTGTCTGAAAGAGGACATTTTAGGATTGTCATAAATTGTGGTAGTTTATGCTTTAATCGAGGTAGAAACTGGGAACTCTTCACCTAAAAAGAGGAGAACTGTTACAAAAGAGAAATTTTTGTGATTGAACTGAAACTGAATGTCTTGAGCTTAAGGACGTGAATTTTCTTGGATTGTAACAGCATGGACATACTAGTTTCTTCTCTAAGCACTAAGGACAAAGGTAGGATTTTAGGCTGTACGAATGTTTCTGTCCCTTAATCTACATTCTGTTTCGCGTGCACTTCAGACTTAGCTGTTTTGGGAAGCCTTCCAGCACTGTTTCCACTGGTGTACTGTAAGTTTGCCTTGCTGCTGGAGAGTTTTGGATGATGTATGAAAGCAACAGCTGTTACTTCCTTGTTAAAAAATAAAACAAAAACCAACAAACCCAAACTTAAAAAACCCCACTGCACAACAAAACAAAGCACAAAACCACACACACTTGAAACATTTCTCATTCTTTCTAACTATAGATCAGGTTCCAAGAACTAAGGAGCTAACATTAAACTTTTGCATGTTTTGAGAGCATGGATTTACTTAGACCACATCACTAAGAAGTTTCCAGTCTACTAATTATTCTCTCTAATAAAATTAGAGACAAAATAAAATAGGTATTGAATGTTTTGGTTTGATTACTTGGTTTTTAAAAATAAAACTTAAGTTAGATATTTAGAGTATTTTCCCCTACCCAAAACCTCTTGTTACAGAAAAATTACTGAGTTTTTACTTTGGAGGAGTATAGGATTATAAATAAAAACTGTGAAATGTCTATCTCCAGATTACCTGATTAGGAAATCCAGTATACTGTGTAAGACACTGCGTAACTTTACCTTCTTTAATTAGAAATCCAGTCTGATTCGTTCTGAAATAGCAGCTATACCTGCACACGTAAGAGAAAGCACACATGAGATAGAGTTTTTCCCTATTCCTGGAAAGCTTAAGGTTTGCCCTAGATATTGACACAGCATCATTGGAAATTTCACAGCATGCTGTTGTCCCAAGTGAACATGTGCTCCTCTTGAAACATGTTTTTTTCAGATCTCAAATGCACCAACCGTTATTTAAAGGATATTTTATTAACTCTCCACTGTCCCTGTGTTTTCTTGGCTAAGTGGTTATTGCTTCTTGTTTCACTAAGAATTTATGTGTCTCTTAAAGAAAGAAGATGTTTCTGTTTGGTACTGCAGCAACGTGGGATCGTTACCCAGAGGTAGCTGAGCTTCAGGCAGAGTAGCTGAGGCAGCAGCACTGTTCCACAGCAGCTGCCATGGTTTGTGGTCCCTCTTCACACATTTTATATAAAACACTTCAGAAGGTAATGAGCTTATCGTGCATGCCCTGTTCAGTAGTGCTGCACCTCTGCAGCAGCAATGCAGTGCTTCTGCAGGGTATTGGAGCTTGCAGTTGCAGGCCCTGGGGAGCTGAGAGAAAGCAGAACACTTACATGGAGGAGGAGGTCTAAAGCTGGCTGGCATCCTCTCATCCAGAGAGGAAAAAGTTGGCTTGTGGCTACATTTACCACTTCTGAGTTAGGCAATTGATTAGTACAGGATTGCTTAATTTGGTTTTAGAGGAGAACTTCTTGTTTCCTCGTCGTCTTATTACTAAGTTGCAAAGTTTTGCATCTGATCGCTGTTCTGATGTTGTGGTTTGCCTTTTTTGAGAAAGGAAATGCCCTCTTGATCACATAATGCTTGCGCTATAGCATATTGCACTTGAGACTTGCCAGTTTTAATAAATTTATTAATGTAATTTTCTAGTGAGGAGAGGTGATACCACCTGCAGTTTCCTATAGGGAAAATGTAGATACATACTTGTATAAAATGCACGAAATCACCCAGGGCATCCCCAGAACTGGGAATTGAGGCAGGTGATGCAAGCTCCAGGTAGTGTCTTACCCTGTGGGACAGCTGCCTTCAGTGATCTTTGAATGGCAGAAATATGTCTGATAAAACAGGGATAGTGAGCTGCCTGCTCTTGCAACTGGTCTCAGCTGAGGCAGGGCGGAGCACTTTCTAGAATGTGTAGATCTATCATTGAGGTTTTGTTAAAAATCATTGTTCTGGGAACTTGCACCAGCTCCTTCTGTTCTGTTTAGCTGAAAGTTAACAAAACGGTGTTCCCAGGGCTGTGCTCATCTTCTTTGTTGTTGCTGGTACTGATCAAGAAGTCTTGGCATGGTCAAAGGTATTTGCAGGACATTAAAACAGGGAAAGTGGAAAAACAAATGAAAACTTTGCAGTATCCTTTAAAAACTATGTTAAATAGATGAGGAAAAAAAAACTTAAAAGCATAGGTTGTTTAATACATAAATATGGAAAATCTGATTACAACAGTTGTTACAGATGAGACAAAAATAAATTCTAAGATACCTAAGTATTACTTAAATGGCCAAAGGCCAAAAGCCGCTTTCTACTCTCAACCTATTTGAATACCAGTTGGAGTAAAAGGATGAGGTTTTGGCTCTGCATCTACCAGTCCCTACTAAACAAGGATCCTTGCAGAATTCAGTAGCAGATGTGATGGGAATCGAGACACGGTGGGAGGAAGCTGTCTTTCTTTCAACCTCCTCAACACAAGGGCAAAGGATTCAGTTTTCCTCCTCAAGGTATAGCTTTCACTCTCCCATATCCTGAAGGTCTCTTATCTGTACTTTCTGCCGACTTTCCTTCCTACTTGGCCAAGGTCTCCATGGTGTTCAGTGGTGTGGGAAGGATGGGGTGGTTATGAGTGTGAGGATGACATCCGCAGCTGTATTTTGCATGTGCTTTCCCATACATTCGCTGTTCTGTGCTCACACTGGTTGCACTTCCCAGCCTGGTACTCTCATGTCAAATTGTCCTGACAGCCCACTATGGTGAGTGCCTGGCTCCTTCTGCCTGCTGGTGAAGTGGATGGGGGGCTTAGACGTGTTTTTTGGTAGTAAGTTGTCTCTCTGGATGAATAAGAGTGTGACTTAAGCTGTGGTGGTGGGGCTGCAGCATTAGAGGGTTCTGTGCACAAGCTGTGATTCCAGATGAGGTTCTATTGCTGCACCCCAGCAGCAGAGCCACATGCTTCTGAGTTCATACAGGGGATTCTGTGGTGCTGGTGCATACCTTGTGACAGGCATGTCTCAAAAGGTTTTACAGTAGATAGTGTGTTTTGACATTTTTTGTATATGGGGAAAATGCCCGAGGAAGGGATGCAGTCATGTATGTGTAATTTTAAATGGTAGAAAAAATAACAGTCAAACTTGTAATGTTTGTCCTTAAATTTATAAAGTTCACATTTAATTAGTACCCTTTACAAATTTATTCCATTCCAAAATGTTCAGGTAGCTATTAAACTGTTGCCTTTTTGGCTTTAGTTGTCTCTGTGGATGGGTTTGAGCCCTTATCTTCCAGCTTTGCTATAATTTGACTGGTGTTTTGTGCTCAATTTCCCTCTTGTGATAAATGTATTTGGGAAGGATGCCGGGAGCCTATGGAAAGCATCCTGACGCTTAAGCAGTTGGTGTGCCAGGAGTTGTCCGACTCCTAACTCATCCTGAATCAGTGTACTGGTATGTTTTTCATTCTCCCTTCTAAGTAGCTGACCAGAGTATTCATCTGTTTTAGTGCTTTTCTTGGAGCTCTCTGGCATAGCTCACTTTACCAAGGAGCTGTGCGTTGATACACTGTATGTTGTATTTCCTTCCCTATATACATTTTTGCGTGCTCTTAAATTGTTTTTCATTTGGTAATTTGTTCACTTTAGGTCTGTGACTCTGTGTCCCTTTTAGGAGAGTCGTTCATAATAGTAGCAGCTGAATTGAAAGAAGCTGATTCAAAGACCTGTTCTTTGTTTATTGGCTGCAGCATCAACTAATGAAGAATGAAGTGTTTGACCGTTTATTGGTGCCAAGGCAAATTAAAGCCTTTTCAGTATTTATTTGATACAAACTCCTTTTTTTTACTGTGGATCTGGAGAAAGAGCTTACGTTACCTGTTTTCGTGACTTCTCAGCTACTCTATGGATAGGTTGCTGTGCTCTGCTGTGGATTCTGCTCTCTGGGGAGTTGCAGGGAGGCTGTAGGAGAGCTGTCGGCAGTGCTTGTCCCAGTCTCTCACTGAGTGTGCCAAGTCAAGCTCATTCAGCCAGGCTGGAGGTTACAAAAGAGAAGAATTGGGAGAATGTTTGTTAGGAGAGTTTTCTCAGGCTTTCCCATGTGCTTGTACAAAGGTCTGTGCTGTAACCCCCTTTGTCAGTTGTAGTGCTCGGCTTCTGTTACTGGTCCTCTGACTCAGTGCCCCAGCTTCTATTTTGACATTTGATTCCAGCTCTGATTTTCTTTTCTTTTTCTCCTCTTCTGGAGTCCTTTTTTTTGCAGTGAGCTCTTATAATGTCTTGCTCTTTTGATACCAGATTTACCCTGTGAAAAAAATCTTAATGCGATTTTCACTTTTTCAAGAACAAAGTGTAGTTAATGTAGAACTCCTGAACAGGGCTATGCAACCTGTAATTACCTTGTGCTCCCCTATAGATCTGTATAGCTCTCTGTGTGTTGCATCGTTAGAATTGCTTTACTGATCCAGATTTCCCCTCTCCAAGCTTCCTGGAGTTCATTTCCAGGGTGTGACCACTGTCTGGTGGAAGGATGTTGCTCTCAGATTAGCTTGTTAACCCCTACCCTTTTGACCTTTCATGTCTTATTCTATGGGATTGGTTAGATTTATTCCTGTAGTTTCTTTGTTGGATTTACTGTGCTTTATTTGATTTCAAAATATTAATTAGTTTCATGTTTATGACCATGGAGAGCTTTTATGACACAGCTATTGAAACTGTTTTACCTACATCAAGCTACAGCACTCAGATTTGTACCTGCCCTAGCACGGCGAGACTGTTTGGCCATGTTTGAGCGCCTACAGACCTACTCCTATCCCTTCTGCCATGGCTTACTCAAAATCATTGACCAGATGAGGTTGTTTGGTCCCTGGGGTTCAGGTGCCTGTAAAATTCCCTAGTAAGCATCTGTAAAGATAGCCCTGTTCTTCATATGCTTTTGCATTTTGTTTTTTCCTCTCTGCATTTGGTGCTTTGTTTAGTCAATTATTTTTTGTTTGGCATCAGTGTCTTGTGGTACATACAAATAAAAACAGTGTGTGTCCTAAAGTTTTTACATTCTGTAGACACATGGAAAACAGAGAAATCCAGATGCTGAGGACTTCGGGTTTGGGATTCTTTAATTGCTATTTAGATAGCTTTGTATCATTTTGCTGTTACCTTGTACATAGTTCTTTTTCTGCATTGGAAAGACATGTCGGTAGAGCATAATTCTTGTTTTAGATATGCTGCACTGAGTAATTGCCCCTAAGAATATGTTATGATCTCAGCAGTGAAATAAGTTGCATTGTTCTTCCTCTGTCTCTATCAAATATGGTTTGGAGCCTCCCTGTGCCGAGGGACACTTGCCAGCCTGACAGCTGGACACACTTGATAGTCACCCTTAGTCTGGCTAATAGGGCTTGTTTTCCAGATTAGGAAATTAGTTTTATCAAGAGCTCTATTTCCAAATGGGGCAATACGTTTAAGGAAAGTATTGTCTGCTCCTGTGTTTCATTTGGTGAGCAGTACTATGTGCAGGAGAACAAGGGATGTAATCTGAAAGTAGGTGAAATCTGACATGGTCCTTCCTAACTTTTAGTAGAATAACTTGTGTTATCTGTGTAGAAAGCACTTAATCTGTGTAGGCTGTCTCTGACCTCTTGACGTGGGTTACTGGGTGCAGAGACACCTCGGATGAGCAGTGCTGCCAAAAACACAACTGTGTCCTGCTGGTTTTCTGAACAGCTCCTCTTACTCTTTTGGTTTCTTGTTCTTACAAGGCAGGAAGGGGAAGCAGTGAAGCACAAGGCTCTCTTTTAAGTTCTTTTTTTTAAGTCCTCTGAGTTGTTTGAAGCCATTCCTGTTGAGATCAGTGGCAAAACTTTTCTTTTGTCAGTTCAGGATTAGGCCTGAACCCTGCACCCATTTTGACAGGAGAAATTTGAGAACATATTATTGCTCTTCCTAAATGTCAAGTTTTGAAAGGGGATGAGCTGGGAAGAGGGTTGTGTATTGCTTGCCATGAACTGAATTTTTTTCTGCAGGAAGTTGCTGTTCTTCAAGGCCAAAGATAAATACTAAAATGTTAGAAATTTCCTAGGCCTTGCATTTCAGCTGTCTAATCTTGTTCTTATCAAACTTCTTAAGATACTCTGCTATGTGCAGTGTTGCTTTAAATTGTCAGTTTGTTCAGTAACCTTTTTTACACTGACTTGCAATATGATAAAAGGGGTCAGTGTTGAAACCAGTAGCACATCATTTTACACTTGATCCAAGAATGTAATTCATTTTTTTTTGTAGCGTTATCTGCCCATGGAATGCCATGCCACAGGACACCACACTGAAAAGGGACTCAGCTGGATAGAAAACAGTCTGCACAGTTCCATTGCAAATAATTTTAGTATTTATCCTGGATAGGATGCACATAATTAAATCTCATAACATTTCAAGGCAGTAGCTTTTCCCATAGGATCCAATATATGATACTAAAAATAGATTTAACACTCCCTTTTCATTATGGGAGAAGCATTTTCACTTTTATCTTGATGAATTACATGCCCAGTAATCTGATCAGAGTAGATCTTCAATTAAAAATCTGTGCTCTGGGGAGCAGAAGTAACTGTTCACCTCCCCTGCTTTATTTCATTTGTGTCACTTTGCAGTCAGGTCCTTTCCCCAGTTCATTTTCTGCAGCTGCATTCCTCTGCAAGTAACAAGTCCTTTGGCTGTAAAGTCAGAATAGAGGAGGAGAAAGTCAGTGATGTCTACATCATTTTATAAAGTCATCTTGATCTTATCTTCAGCCCTTTCCACCCAAACCCACCAAACTGTGCTGAGCTGAGTGCCTATAAATAGCCTGGCTGCTCTCGTACAGAGATGGGCAGTGCTGAACCAGAGGCGTGTTTGCTGTGAGCAGAACGAGCGCTTCTGCTCTGGCCTTTCATGTCTGAGCTGGGTAGCTGTGAGGTTTTCTATAGATAGAGCCTGGCAATGACAGAAACTGCTGCTTAAAGCAGGGGTGACCTCTGCAAGTGTTGCCTTTTGGTTAAAAAAAAAAAAAAAAAAAAGGGTTTAAAAGAGGAATGGAAGAATGCACGTCTTGTGCAGAGGTGAGTGAGCCCAACTGAGGTGAGGGAGCAGTGGGAGCTGAGAGAAAGCAGAAGCATTGTTTTACTGAGGGTTACTGTGCTGGTGGGCTGGGCAAGAGTTTGGCTGAAATGATGCTGCCTGAACCTGGGGTGTGTAAGGGCTCTTCTGGCTGACCCCAGTTTAACCATAGCTGTAAATAAGCATAGCAACAGAACTCTGAAATCTCCTGAAAGTTGCTGGTTTTTGATCAGCCTCCTGGCTGATTTGGTATCTTTGGGCTTTTCATACCAGGAGTCTTCCCCAGGATTTTTAGTTCCTCTCTGATTTTGGTTCGGGGCTTTCCAGAGTTCAGTACCTGCTTTCTCTGTCTCATTTTTTATTTATGTGTTTTTTTTCTAGGGAATGCAAAAATCACTCCATGTTTCTGTCTTAAGCTGGAAAATCTCCTGCCACTTTCCCATTTTCTTTCCTATAGAAAAATGTACTGCAGAAATGTCTGATTTCTTTAGCGTAGTAATTTGGATGCTGGTACTTTACATTACTCTTTGATACTCAGGTGCTGGAGGTTAAAATAACTTGTAAGAGAAATACATATTTTAGTCGGTTTCTACAGAGTTGGCAAGTGCTCTTTGTTCCACTTGACAGATGGGGGATGGAGACACACAGAGTGAAAATTGCTTTATTGGGAACTCATAAAAAGTCCATGGCAGAGTAGGAGTATGAATGCCTATTTCCCGGTTCCAGGTAGTGCCTTCAGCTCTGACCTCGCCTTCAGGGTTGTTTCAGCAAGGGATGCTGTTTGGACAGTCTTTGCACTCCATTTTCTCTTATGCTGAAGCTTCAGCGAAGATAATGTCTGAATTTTGGATTATTTATGTAACACCACCTCTAAGGTGGTTTAACATTTTGTTTCTGGGTATTGCTATAGTGTGTTTAACTTCTGGACCCTAAAGCCACTCCCAGATGCTTTATGGCTTCTTAGAGTGTATTCCTACTGCTGTGTCCTGTGAAAACGAGTGCCAGGATGCCTTTCAGTGACTGCTTCAGAGCTGTGGGGAGCTGATGTGGGAAACAGCCATTTTCGTATAGGAGCTTAATCCTCAGTTGTGCATTTTTGTTTTCTCTTTTCATTCTGCTGGAAGTTCCGTGGAGTTTGGCAATTCCCAGTTGAAGCAGGCACACTAAGTTGGTGTTTGCCTGAGCACTGGCAGGTATTTCTGCCAGTGTGCAGGTGGCGTTGTGAAACAGACCACTGGGAAGCGTTGAGGCTTGGGGTTTGCTAACCTTGGAGCTGATCAGGGCCGAGCATCCAAGGTAGATGATGTTCTTCCAGTAGACAGGGGAGCTCTCCCCCTTTTCACTCTCCCAACACAGTGGAGGAAGATTACGGTGGCATCTATATCTGACAGCTCTCTTTAGGATCTGGTGGAATGTGGAGCCTGATCTTTCCCAGCTGATTTGTGAGTAGAGGCTTCACTATGGTGGTCCAGACCCTGTGATCTCTCAGTCCAGTTTGAGGATAGCTCAGTCTAGCAAAAGAGAAGCATATATTGTCAGACGGATGTTTCTCCTTATAGTCAGCATTTTTTTCGAAGTGGTGTTTGAGGAAGCTTTGAGCTTGGCAAGGGCCAGTGTATGTGGAACCTATTAAAATCCGCAGCTGTTCCAAAAACTAAAGGCACACATTAGAAATATATATAGCATTTTAAAAGCAGGTTTAGTGCCCTGGAAAAGAGTTCTAAAGTGAACTAAACCCTGTGGATCAGTTAGAGTATTTATTTTGTGTGCTGTAGTAGCCTGGCAGTGTCCATTTAGTGCTGTGTTTGTGAATTAATTGATACATATCAGCAGCTTGACTGTAACAAACCTGAATTCCACTGAGACCTCTGGTATGTTAAAGCTGTGTCATTTTCCTGGCACCGAGATACAGAATAACCTGTCTTACAAGATTGTCAGACTATTTGTGTCCTATGTTTTAACTGTGTTTATTGAGTTGACCTCTCTCAGCAAGAAGTAGGTTCCTGCAACTCTTTTGGGGAGAGAAGTAGGTTTCTTGTGGTACCAAGGCATGACATAGCACTGCTTATAACTCCTAGACAGTATTTACAATCAGGAATTTGAGGTTGGACACTCAGCCCTGACTTTTTTTTTGCCTTTTGTCTTTCTGAGCTGCAGTTTCTGAGATTATTTTCATGTAGCTGTTGGTATTCAAACCTGTCCTCAGCAAAGGAGTCAAATGTATTTGACAATGCACAATGAAGTGCATGTGGATTAAATCCATACTCCCACATATGCACAGTATATGAACGAGCATATGAGCCTGTGTATTTTGGTATGTCAGTCTACTTATAAAGCAGTTAAACAAAAAAAGTCAGTGTGTGTAGACAGTTTTGGCACTGCAGCCCTGGGAAATGGCAGCTGGCCAGAGAGAACGGAGGCAGGGCCAAGACTATCTGAAGAATACCAAATGCTGACGTTGGATATAGCTCCTTCTTTGCTCTGGTTTCACTCTTCATCCCCTGGACTTGTGGCTTGCCACCTCTGTGCCAGGTAGAAACTGGTTCACAAGGCACAGCTGGAGGTAGAGACAGATATCCTGGGTGTGTATGTGCTGGTTATCAGATGCCAATTAAATGAAAGGTGCAATTACCTGTGATTGAAATCCAACTTCGGTGAGTTTAACTGTTACACTCCCCGAGTCACTGTTAGATTCGAAATGCTCATTCAGTTTTAAGTTATTTAATCTTCTTTGGTATCGTGATAGCACTGAAGACAAGGGTAAAACCGCACCACAGTGTGGGTTGTTTTCATGTGTATTCATGAGAGTTTTATCTTGTGAAGGCTGCTCAGTTTTACTGAATGAAGCTGTGAAACGCTTCCAGCAGAGGGCACTGAGGTTACTCATCTCCAACTCCATTTGTTCCCCTACAAGTGTGTGCGGGGGGGAGCAGAAAAGGTGCCTGTCAGTATAACCTGTGCTTCACCCCTCTCCTCTGATGCTTTTGTAGACTGTCATAAAAGAGGGGATGCTGATGAAACAGACCAGCTCCTTCCAGCGCTGGAAGAGACGATACTTTAAGCTGCGAGGACGAACACTCTACTATGCAAAAACTGCTAAGGTAAGGTCCTGACAGTACCTGTGAGGCCAAGGGAGGAAGTCAGTGGAGGGGCTTTGGAGACAGATGGGTGTCAGTGTGGAGGCAACCCTCAGCAGAGAAAAGAGCTCCTTAAGCACTGGTCTTCAGCCTTTGTAGCTACTAGAAGATCCCTGTGTTTTGCCTCATACTTTGAAATCCTTGGTTTTGAAGTGAAGCATCATGCTATGATAGTGATTTTTCCACCTTTTTTCCCCCTTTGGTGCATGTTAGTAGGGAATGGACTCTGAATCAATAGAAGGAAGAGAATGTGAATGAAAAGAAAGTGCAGTAGCCAAGCAATGCTAGAATTTATCAAATCAGAGCTGCTATGCATCTGGTTTAGTATGTTGATAATCAACTAGATATAAAACTGTCTCCTTTCACAAGAATAAAACCTACAGTTATTTCGTGTTCTTTTTAAATAATCCTTTAATGAAAATAAAGTCATTGTGCTCACTGTCTCAAGACAGGCCAAAGTGATCCCCAGTGTATGGAACTGGACTTCCAGGTCCTTGATGTTGTTGGTTCTGTGTCTTTCCTTCAAATCATAAAAGGCTGTGATATGGAGCATGCTAGGCAGACTCTCTTTGAGTCTCCTGCTTATACATTGGATTCAAGAATTTATTGGGATTTTGAATTTTTTCTTTCCAGTCCATTATTTTTGATGAGGTGGATCTGACAGATGCCAGTGTGGCAGAATCCAGCACAAAGAATGTCAACAACAGCTTCACGGTAGGATTTTTGCATTACTTTCTGTGCTTCTTGCATCTTTTCCCCACATCTTGTCACTTTTGCAGAATTGAAAAACACCTGAACAATCTTCACAGCCTCTTTCACAAAAAAAAATAATCAAACTGACTTTTGTTTATAATATGATAACTCATATTTGTGCACCTGGGAAATTAGCTCAGGTTACTATGTATTGTGCTAAGACTTGGCATTCAATGATTTTCTTCCCTATAAGCCGGGACGGTTTGATACAACCTGTTTGCACAGTGGGACAGAAAAATTTGTTCTGCTGAGGGAGTTAGAGTTTATGCTGGAGATCTTGCTAAAGGAATTTAGTTTTTCCCATAGGCATTAAAATATGTAAACTTCTTTCTCTGACTTTGTGTGTGTCTGTGTGTGTGTTTATATACACATGCTATATATAGTGGGAAAGCAAAAAGAGGAACAGAAAGAAATAGCACAGAAATAACTGTGGGATTGGTTCAGGATACTTGTTAGATGTGGAATGTGTGCTAAGTAGTTGCAGTCTGGAAATGTGGTGGTGTCCCTGCCTCATTTTCTCCAGGCTCAGGAATTAGGAGGAAAAATGATTGTATTTCTAAGGTGCA
>VZTR01010929.1:299616-380603 GCA_013400775.1 Chaetops frenatus
CAAGCTCCAATTTGGGGGAGCACCTGGTGTGCAGAAAAAAAGGCATTAATGTCAACCCTGCAGAGTGAATGTTGAGCTGGTGAACAGCAACAAACTGCCACACAGCTCCTAAGGGGCTCAGTAGGGAGGAGAAGGAGGGTCTGGGGAAAGGAAGTGTGCTCTAAGGCAAGGTGAAGAGGGGAGGAATCCAGATGGAGGGAGGAATCGTTCCAGATCCTGCAGGTGGTGACCAACACTGAGCAGTGTGCCTTGTGCTGCAGCAGGAGTGACCTGCTGCTTTAAACATCTGCCAAAGGGAATTTCTGTTGTGTAGCTGTAGCTTTTGGCTTTGCAGTGCCTGTGTCCAGATAAAACCCAACACCTTCCCAAAGCATGAAAGCTTTCTACATCCATAGTTGGACAGGTAGGAGGTACATCTGGGTATGGTAAGTAAATATTGGTATCAGATGTCAATGTGGGAGTACAGAGAGAAGGTTTATGCAGTGATTTGAGTGAGGGATATGTTTTAAAAAATGTGATGTTATTTACCTGTTAATAAAGCATTTTTCCTACATCTTGCTTCAGTTTTCTCAAATATAAATAAAGACTGATTTTTCAGGTAAGTGTACTGTTACTGTGCTGCTTACTGTTGTAGTTGGGAGAGATCTAATATCCATCAGGAAGACTGTGTTAGGGACAGAAGGAGGCAGTGTATTTGCTCTTTCAGATTGCCCCATCCGAGAGAAACAGTGAAGAGTTATTTCCAAGACTCTGGTATCAGGCTCTGCTAGTCCCTGCCTTGCCTACCTGATAAAAGGTAGAGGGTTACTTTGAAATTCAAGCAGGTACAGTTTGCACTGCCTCCAGCTGAGCAGTGTATCATGGTGCTTAGGTAAATTCAAGAAAAACTTGTTTCCTCTAAATTTCTCTCTGCTCTTTCTATTGTGGCTTATGGAGTGCTTGACTCGTTTACCTTGAGCTCTGAAAACACTCAGGAAATCAGAAAGTTGCCTACAGTCTTGCTGCTGTTTGCTTTGTTGCATCATTGCTGTCAGTGCTTTGGATTCCTTGCAGTCACGCAGTTTTCTCTTGGTTTTCTTTGACACCACTCTGCTTCCCCTCTGTATCATCCTTTCTAAAATTTTGAGTTCTTTGATGCATTTTTTCTCTGTGTTTCAAGTCAGTGGGTCATACGATTTGAGTTTTTCTCCTAAACTGAAAATATATAGCATTTGGTGTTATAAGCAGAGTTTTAGATGTTCTGGGGGTTTTTTTTTGGTTTTCTGTTTTCTTCAATGGAGACTGGTGCTTGTGCATTTATAAAAGAATGGTTTCTTTTTGAAAAAACTCAGCCTATGTCCAGGCTAATGTACTGCCTAATGTATAGATTCTGCAGGTCAAGTTGCCTGAATGACACCCCTAAGGTCCTGACATAACGACAAGCAACAAAAACATCAGATAAACTGCTTAGAGGAGCAATGTGTATCTGAAACAAAGAGGTAATAAGGGCTGACCAGTGAGAAGAGAAACTTTTTAAAGTGCATTGAGGAGCATGGCGAGGCAGCATCATGAAAGGTAAAAACCAGAGCATAAAGCCAGCAAAAGTTGTGCTGCATGGATAGAGGAGTAAGGTTAAAAAATAGCTGCCAGTAAACCTTTTACATAGGACATGGCTGACAGGTAATTTGTTTACTCTCAGCAGGAAGGAGAGGGAGAAAAGTGAGTTTTAAGACTCCTCCTCTAAAAAAAAGTGTGTAATAACAAATTCCACCGTGATTTACTTGTTTGAGCTTGCACAGATTTCCTCAGTAAGTGTATCCTGTTTGCAATGGGGATAGTTTTCAGGACTGCTACCCATAGTTAATGGATAGATGACTAGAATGGGCTGGGAGCATTTGACATGAGGCATTCTTTAGCATAAGATGTACAACTCCATTCCCTGATGTGTAATGAAAAGCTTTATGTTTAGCTTTGTTCCTTTAGGTCAGGCAGTGTGGCTGCAGAGGTATTTAATAAGAAGCTATGGGAACAAATCTTACAGCAGCCTCATGCCAGAGCTCTCTTCTCTCTTTAGGCCTCTAGGTGTGGTATTTGCTGGTTCTGTCACATGTCTGCCATCTCTGTCTTTGAGAGTCAGCTGTCTACAAGGTCAGTTCTTCTGGGATGTCTGGGCTGTGATAGGTCCTTTGGTCCCTTGGTACCTGGTGCAGAGATCTCTCTCCAGTGCTTTTCCTAGGATTACTCTCTTGCATGGGGCCTTAGAGAAGACCTTTTGTGGCACAATGCAATGATAACTGTGTTGTCCTGATAGTTCAGGACTCTTTATTTCAAAGAGAGCCGTCAACTTTTAGCCTGGATTCTTGTCATCAGTGTGTGGTATTTGTACTCCTAACAAAATAGAGATCAGCAGCACTGAATGGGTGAGGTCAGAGCCTGGCCCTGATTTCTGAGCAGTGCTTTTTTAGCCATATCCTCAAAACTTCTTGTGATTTCTAAAAAGCAGATGATTTGGGATCACACTGGGTGCATTGGGTCTTCCCAGTGAGACTTTAGCTCTTTCTATGAACAGTTTTTTCTTGGACGGTGCAGTTTTGCAGTAACGTGATTTGTTAAGGGGCCCACCACATGATGGACTAGTCTGCAGTTCTGTGAGGAGCATTAAAACAAAATCTGCAGTGAGGATGAGTTCCATACTTTAACCTGGAATAGTGCTTTCTCAAGATGATGATGGAAAGCCTAGATTTTACTGATCTCTGTCTCAAAATGATCTGCATCATGGACCTGAGCCATCCATCATGCCTTTTTTTTCCCTGCGACATCTGCAAGGTCTGAAGGACACCAGTCGCTCTCTTGCCTGTTGCTCAGGTCAACACTTTGCCATCACACTTGTCCCCTCAAAAAGTCTTTGGAAAGACTTCAGATCATCTCCTTTGGCCCAGTTTTGTAAATGTTTGTGTGGTGAACAAATTCCTCCTCCTCAGACTGGTATGTGGGCTGAAGATCTGCTCTTTTCTAGAAGGTGCCAGCTGAGTTAAGCCTGCTGCCTTCAGTGTAGTTGGTACAGTTAAAGAAGTGATTCCTTATCAGTTCATTGACCCTTTTGCTGCTTTGTGGAGGATTTGTATAAAGATAAGGTATGTATTCTTTAATACTAGTCAAAAATGCCTGTCATTGTCAGGAGAGGGCCTGGAAAGGACTAATATGTGTCCAGGTACATATTTTGTGTTCCAATATGATTCTCACATGGTGATTTGGTAAATGTTTTTCAGTTATTGCTACCAAATAGTGGTGCAGACTTTCACCCTCATTCACGTAACATGAATTACAACATTTAGTTTTATCCTATCTGACTCAGAGCTTTGAGATCCCACAGGAGAAATATCGTTTGTGTGGAGAGGGAATTTTGTGTAGTTTGGTTTCTTCTTTCTGGTGCTTTAGTGAAATGGAAGCTGTTTCAGAGCACATTTTTGAGTGCCAGGAGCCATGCTAGTGATCCCTCCTCCATAGTTAAAGCTCTTCACTGGAAGAGGTGGAGCTTGAGCTCCTGAGCTCCTGTAAACCCTTTTTTATTGGGAAGTACCTCTCAGCTGAGCCGCAGACAGGAAACAGCATATTATTACAGTCAGCGCCTGCCTCTCCGCTTCATTGCCGTCAGAAGGAAACTTATCCCAGCTCCTCCTTAAGCAGGCAGCTAATCAGCTTGTGGCAAGTGGAGCGTAGCTCAGAGAGACTGACCACAGACGAGACTAATCCTATTAATTGCATGTCAAGCAATCTGTTCAGGTTTTTTTCCTGAGGGAGTAGGCTGCTCTGGACACTAGTTTAGAGGAAGATTGAACATGAAAGGTAAGAGCAGGAGTGTGAGTTTTCTGAATTGAGCACTGGGAAACATGGCACCTGTGCCAGCATAACAGATATCAGCAGCTCAGGTTCTTTGGAATATGTTTGCTTCGAGCTCTTACTGTTCAGGTGTTATCTCATGAGTGGATTTATGTAGAGGTATTCTCTAGAACAGGAGTAAAGAGAAATGTGCCTGCGGTGCTGTTGGAAGTGCTGCACCCAGTTAAGAAATACTATTTATTAACTGATGATTCACCCTGACCAATGTCCCAGGAGAGAGGAAGTATTGCGGTTAGAATAATACCTCTCTTCCAGAGCACTTGCATGACTGGAGGCAACAGTGATTGTGGTAGGCTGAGGAGCGGGGAGTTGCTGATTCCCCTGAATGAGAGAGTGCAGTCATCTCTGAAAAGAGTGTGGATGTCATTCTCCAGCTGTATGGAAGCCTGAGGTGTGCTACAATTTTTTCTTATTGTAGACTTGTTACTTAGTACTGACTCTATCCAGCAGCAAAGTTGCCAGTTTCTGTCTTGCGAAGAAGTTTTACATTACTGATCTCCTCCAGAGTGTGTATTTTTGCTGTATTGTCCTAGGGCTTTATTGACGCTGTGGAGAAATAGCATGAATTTTCATTTCTGGGTATGTAACCTTTCCTATAAACAGAGGGCAAAGTGCTTGAACTTGGGTAAAAAAATCAAATTGCTGTCAGCCCTTCCTGATGGGGAGAGTATGTTGTTGATGTTAGCAGGTTCATTCACAATGAAGTGAAAGTGCCTTTGTGTCTTCATGATTTTGTGTCAAGTTGAATTATTTGAGTAGGTACTTTTAAGTTAAAGTATATCCTTTTCAGCAGAAAAGGCAGTGAAGTCTTCTCTGAAGAGTTTGGTTTTGAAAGAAAAGAAGAGCTGCTGAAGCTACAGAAAGTTTGCTGCTCATGCTTAGCACAGGAACTGTGTGCCTGTAAGGCACTTTTGGAACAAGAGGAACCCAGATCAGCCAGATCAGAGGTTGGTTGTGCTGGTTTGAAATACAGGCTCCAAGAAAGAGCATGTGACTTATTTTTATGAGGAGAAAGAATATAAGAACTTCTGTTCCAAGCTGTTTGCAGGAAGTTATAGTTGGACTTCAAGCTTTGGCTGATAGAGATCAGGAAAATCTGTGTGGTTTGACACTTGCAGAGTTTCCCAAAACTGCCCTCTAAAGAAAGTGGAGTTGAACATATGCTCCAGGGAGTCACTGGGCTTCCTAGCAAAGGAGAGGATTTTCCTCCCCTGCTTCCTCAACAGGGGGCTAAAGGGACCCAGAGAGAAGGCATCAGCTGGGCAAAATGACTGACTGATCTGGTGAGACAGTGACACAGGGCAGTCCCAGGTATCCTGAATTCTCGCAGTCATGGATTGCCCTGGTAATGTTGGGAAAAGGGAAAGATTAGAAAAGAGGGACTTCTGAGCAGGATGCTTCTTTCTTCCTTGTTTTTAAACTCTCTTCTCTAAACTGGGCAAAATTGGAGCACATGTTGGAAATTCAGTTTTTGCTGGGGGTTGTTGTCTTTTCCATACCCATATGTGTACACGTTCAGGAATTGTACACTCTTTGCTAGTGCTTGTACTCTGTTTATATTGGCAGCTGTCAGAATTTCCTTTATAAGTAAGTGAAAAGATGAGTAGAGCTGTGTATTGCCGTCTCTAGAATTGCTCTGCTGGTTTTCCACCTCACTTCATTAAGTGCAGTTCAGTCCCCATTTCCTGTCAGAACCACTGCAGTTTCAAAATACTTTGCTATTTTAGTAGTTCGTAATCCAGACTTCAGTGCAGTTTTTTTCTCCTTGAGAAAAGGCCCTTTGGTAAACAGACCATTCTGAGTCACTGTTAGTCAGTGAAAAGAGTCATTTTAAAATCCTTTCATGTCAAGGATTTTTGAGACTCTTAATCCAGCCTCCTGTGGGAGCTGGTCATTAGTCTGCTGTCACAAAAGAAGGAAAAATCTGGAGAAAAACTACCAGAGAGAAGATAAACATGGAAGAAGATTTAGAGAATCTGGAAGAAGTTGCTGTGGGTGGAGAGATCTGGTGATTGCTACTGTACGTTACAGAGTGACTCAAAAATATATTGGAGGTTTTGAGAGAGATGAAACTACTGTAAGAAGAAGTCGGGCTGAGCGTTATCTGTTTTACTGTGGGACAGGATAGATAGGGAGCTGAAAAGTGAAGGAGACTGTGAAGAGCTTTTGTTTTCCTAGAGGGAAGTTTACAGCTTTGAAATTTGTGTCTGCCCTTGTGCCTGAACAGTAGAAGCTTTTGTTTGATAATCTTTGCTCTTTGTAACCGTCGTGCTGAATTGGGGTTTCACCTACCTTCCTGAGCAAGACTGCAGGTTTCAACATCCTCTCCACTTACAGGTGAAGGCACAAAGAGCAATGTCTGGTCATTTGAGAACATGTTCATCTTTACATGGAAGGTGCTCTAGAAGGAAAAGACTCCTTTTTATGCAGGGATATGCTTGCTAGCATTAGTTGCAGAAATGCTGCCTCCCTATTTCTGATGCTTGTGATGGTGCATGAACAGGACTTGTCTTAGCCTGGTGGCCCAGTAAGGAAAGCTCCTGGGTTCATCAAGCTGTTGAAAGCTATTAATTTCCTTTTGTGCTAGCTACCAGCCTCCATTCAACACTGCTGAAGTTAGGGGACTGTGAGGAGCTGCTACTAATAATAAACTATCAGTAATAGGTCATTTTCCTACCACAGATAAGAGATTTTATTGCCCAGTGCTGTGATTTTCTGGGTGCCAGCCTTGCCATGTGTGAGCCCACTGAGACAGCAGCTCTGCTACTGGGGAACAGTCCTGCCCCTCTGTTCTTCATCGGTTTGCTTCTGTTTGAGTGAGTAGGAAGCTTTCTCTGAAATATCCTTTACCTTCCTAAGTGGGCTGCCCTTCTGAACAGAGGGGTTCTGTTTAGGAACTCTTCCTGGCAGGACTGTGTCCTTTGGAAAACAGGTAAAGGGATACATGTGCATCTGCTGCATGAAGTAGAGGGTGTGTGAGTAATGGAGCTGTCTAAGATGTTTTGGCACTTGGTACAGCTACCCTATCCACTCCCACTGGGTACTGCTCTATCGATGGACATCTCTAGGGATTAACAAGCCTGAACTACCAGGATAGTTGCATTTCTTAACTGCTAACAGTGACTTGCATGCTCTAGCTTTTGACATCTATTAAGTTGTTGCTAAAGTCTTAAAATCCTCTTCTTGTACTGTGCTCCTCTTACCAATTGCCAAGAACAGGAATGTGCCTTGTTTAGGAACAGTTTCCAGAAGCCTGTAGGAATGTGACCCTGGTATGAGAGATGATAATTTTCCCAGGGATAAGGCTCTGTCTGGTCTAGTTTCCCGCTGCAGCATGGGGGAGGATAGGGACTGGGAGAATTCCCAGATGGAGGGTCAGCACGAGTTGAACTTGACCTGCGGCACAGCATAGCACAGTAAGTGCCAGTGCTTAGAGAAGATACACTGCTGCCCTGGCTCAGGAGGGACAGTTTGCAAGGTGTGTGAACCTGATAATGTAAAAATGGTCCTTAAGAGACCACAACGCATGCTGGACCTGCTTTCCTATGGAAATGAGCTATCCTGGATTTTATGGATTGAAAATGAAGGTAAAACAGCCACATGGAAGTTGGGGATATAATAACTGGTGTATTGTGAACAGAGATTTGGGCACTTAGGGCTTTGAGGAAAATCTTGTTATTGCTATTTAAAAAAAAAAAGGGAAAGGAATTTGGCACAACTGTGAGAACGTTATTGACTTGCTTTATTTGGTGGAAATGAGAGTTTCCGTAGGTGGAAGATGATAATTTTAGCAGGAAATTAAGAGCTTGCATTATAAAAAAACCATACAAAACTGGTGCATTTCTCCAGAGTTATATAAAAAGCTACTTTTTCTTTCTCATATCATCCAGATATCAGATCTCATCCAGGTTTGGGAGGAAGAGAATTGGTGTAGTTCTAGAGAGCTCTAACTGACCTCTGCAGGGAGTTAATGGGATGGGATTTGTTGGCAAAACTGGGTGAAAGCTGAACTGCAAAATAGAATAGGGCTGTAGTCTGTGGAGGAAGGCAAGGCTTGGACCCTTATGAGTCTTTGATACTCATATTATTGATCTCTTCCAAACTGTAGAGACCTACTAAAGTCGTACTGACTCCCTGCCTAAGGCTTTGCTGGCCTGATACTGAGCTCCAGTTTGTTTCAGAAACAAACATCAGTGAGACAGACGTTAAAGATTTTAAGTGTTAAGGGCTGGTTTGAATCTCAAACTTGTGTTTTCTTCTCCCTTTTTAACAGTCTTCTTTTTTGTGTATTTGCTGAGGGAGTAGCACTTGCTAATCCAAACTTAATCCATTTTGCCCTGAGTGAGTTCAGTAATTGTGTTTGAAACACAGTGGATTTGCTGGTTTGTGAACCTTGCTGATGAATACAGGTGAGGTGTTTTACTATATTCCAGTGTTCATTTTGCTACTGCTGTCACTGAAACAGCACCCAAAGTGGAAAAATGTCTGGGTCCTCATTACAATCTCACTCAGTTTTCCTTCCTGAGTCTTGGGCTCTCAGGATGCCAAGATCATTCTCCACCATACAGAGCAGACATAGCAGTTAACTACAGGTGGGGGATGGTTTCCCTACCTTTGCCATATGTGATCAAACAGAAGGTTTTGCAGCTTTTTAAAATTTGTTTCTAGTTTCTAGGTCTCTAGAGCTCCAGAAATTCCCGTTGTCTCTACTGAAGTCATCAACTGTTTGGAATAATGCAGGATCTCTTAGGGGAGTTTATGGGTAGCACCTCTGAATGTAAGTCTATATTTGAACAGGATATGAGTAAAAGGAAGCAGTCAGAATGAGCAGGTGTTCTCATACCCCCACTTTTGGCCATTCTGAGAAATGTACACATCAGGAAAATTATATTTAGCAAAGTTCAATGTCCCCCCACCCTGTCTCCCCCCGCAGCATTTCTTCTGTCAGCTCTGTCATTGGACCAGTGTGATGTTAACTTTCTTTGCCATCTTTTGTGGTCACTGAGCTCACCAGATCTACTCTGATAGCAAACAGACCCAGGGCATGCTTGGCTAGACTGCTACTTTGTTGCTGAGAAGTTTCTGGGCAGCCAGAAAATGCCCCAAGTGAGCAGAGATGATAAAGTTGTCTTGGGTGGCCGCAAGACAAGAGGATGAAGTTTATGCTCCAGCTGTTGGGGAGGGGAAGGTTGCTCAGTACAACAAAGGGTGAAGTATATCAGATTTCTGTTTATAATTTGGTCTAATATAGTAGTCTTTTTCTGGACTGCCTTTCAATCTGATTATTCACAGCTGTTCATCAGGGAAGGACATCCAGGGACATTAGTCCATTTTTAGAACATGAAATGAGGAGTTTTCTTTGGTTGGCTCTGTTGTTTGTTAGCTGGCTGGATTTGAAATGTCAGTAAACTGGTGTTAGTTTTGGACAGAGGAGTATGGGTCAACATGAGAGGTGGGGGCTAACAGCTGGTAAGAAGGAATGGCCATGTGAGAGAGAGACAGAGGAGATAAATCTAAATTTTCAGTGTCAAGAGTGTCTGTGTTTGCACAAGACAGCCAGTGAAGGCATGATTTTTTTTAGATTTAGAGTGGGCAAGCTTCAAAATTGAGAATTTCTCTAATAGACTTGAAATGACTTATAGAGGGCACATAACTACTTGCTGGGGACCTGACTATGACTCCCATTTCTGCAAAATGTATTTCAGGGGTTTAATATGCAGTGAGAAGTTCATAATTAACCTGTAATAATGATTTTCCTGATTTGAAATGTCTTTAACCCTTCCTGCCATTCCTGTGTTCCTTATGACTCTCCAGGAGTGATTAAAGGGATTGGCAGTCTTTTTTTTCCCCTATGACTGTGGAGCTCTTTTTCTGGTCAGGATTAGGTGTCAGTTATATCACCATGTGGTGAGCATTGGGCACCCAGTTTCTACTAATGAGTGAAATCTAAAGAAGCACACCCCAAAGTTCAGTAGCATTTAGGGTCAAAAATATTTTTAATATTCACTTTTTTAGGCAGAACAAGCACTTTTAATTTGCATAATTGCTCATATCTAGATACAGTTCTGAGCTGTTTTGAGGCAGGAACGCTCAGAGTTCTGCCAATCCCCAAAGAGGCCAAAAATCTATGAGATTAAAAATACATCTGAACACTTTTTATTGTTTTAGTTTTTTTTAACTCCTAGTAAGGCAGCCCTCATCCTAACTCAGAAGTAATCAGATCATTGTTTTTGTGCTCTCCGTTTATGAGAACAAGAGGTCACTGGATGACATTACTGCTTTGTAAATTTAGAACAAATAAAAGGAAATGCTACTTCACCTAGTACGTCGTCATCCTGTGGAATATACTGTTCCAGGATGTTAGTTAAAAGCTGTAGCTGGAACATAAAAAAATAGCTGGACCATGCTCATTTGTAGCCATGTTCACCAACAGGAATAATCACGGCTTGTGTTCCAGAGTAGCTGAGAGTGAACTCCCTGAACTCCTGGCTGGGAAAGGACAGATTTCCAGGGGGAAGATTGGTGTGGCTTCTTTTGAGATGACAAGAATTATTTTATTTTTGTTCAAGATGTTAAATTGATCATCGCTCTTGCCTGGATAGCGCAGTGTATGTAACAGCCTTGCCCCTCTGTCAGTATCCTTCAGCAGGTGGATGTCTGGAGCTAAAATAGCTGGTGCAAGGAGAGAGAGGGAACAGTGGCAGGAGGAGCAGGAGTGAGAGTTTTTGTTGCTCAGCCCAGTGCTGTAGCACACGTGCTGCCCAGCAGCCTGCACAGGAAGGAGCCGGCGGCTGCTGCGCTACAGGGCAGGCACGAGGGGCTGATGCTCCCCAGGTACCCAGGCTGGGCTGGGGGGTGTGGGGTGTGTGACCAGCAGAGCTGCTGAGGAAGGGGCCCTATTAACACATTTCTGGATTCCTGATTATCCTTGTTAAGATGTTTAACTGTAATACCACTGCATATTAATCAGGAAAACAGGTTTGTATGGTTTCTTCATTTCCCTAAATAATTTCTGCACTAGTTGCATTAAAATCTTGTCTGTCCTTCATAGTGAAGTCTGAATTGTCACAGTTTGTTCTCCTTAGGAGCAAGCTTTTTCAAGAGATTTATTCTTTTATTTCCCATCTCTGGCAGTACCAATAAATCCCAGTGCAGATGTTGCTTTCGAACTGAGTAATGGGGAGTACTCTTAATATATTTATCCTGCGCAGTTACATTTTATTTGCAGTTTTGTAGTTACACAATAGACGCTTTATTTTAGTTCTGTGACTCTTTGGATGATTCATGTATGAAAATCTTTTGATCTCTTTATTTATCCTCTTGCCTTATAAACCTTGACTTTGTTCTTTGAACAGAGGCTTCTCTAACACTAAATGTGGGGATTTTTAAGCTGATACAGTAGGTGACTTAAGAAGGATTCAGTTGTTTTCTGTATTGGATGATCTATTCAATGATCCAGGAAGTCAGTAACCTCAGAAATTAATTCTTATCAAAGGAGTGTCTGCATTTCTGTATGTTATGTCTATATATTAAATTTCTTGTCTTCCAATGTGATTAAAAACTATGCTATAGTTTGCATTTTCCTTCTGTCCCCACAAAAAGGCAGAAAAATAGGAAAAGGGACAGCATTGAATAGGAATGTTCTGAAGCTGTTCTTCCCCAGTGCTCCAGAGCATGCCAGTAACTCAAATGAACTGGTGGTTCCTTACAGAATTCAGCTGGTTTTACAGTTATGAAAGGTCCTTGGATGCTTCATACTAGGATGTTTGGATTTTATGTATGCCACTGTTGCATGTATGCAACTATAGATGTTCTTGGCCATATTACCAGGAAGAAAGTGAGGCTCAGTGGTGTCTGAACAAATTAGTTAACCTTGGTTTTACTTCCAGGGAAAAAGCTGCTTCCTCTTAGCAGGACTCAGACATGCCCCTTGTTCTTCTCAGCTTCAGACTGATTTATGCATCAGTGTTTCTTACTCTGGAAAAGGTTTATCTAGGGTAGCCATTCTTACATAGCACAGTTTTTGATGGAAATATATTTAACTAAACACTTCCCTGCTTTTCCAAGGAAGAAGAAACATTCCTGTGATTACCTTCTTTGGAAATAAACTTTTTCAAAGCTGGAAATGTTTAAAGGAAAGTGAGGGAAGAGAGAAGGAGTTCTTCAAAGTTTTATTTTTAGAATAGTGTAAATATTTACTTTTGTGTGCTTACAGTTGATACATATCAGGTCATTTTGTCCAAGATAGAATGTTCCAGATGCTAAAACTGTGTTTCTAATATCAGTGGTCAGCCCTTTCTTTAAAAAGGGATTTAGCTCCTTTCATTGCCTACTTAATGTGTCTGTAGCACTGATTTCTAGTTACTGGTTGTGCCTCTGGGTAAGGTGGTGTTTCACCTTAGGTGGATCTGCAGTCTGTCCATGAACAGAAATACAGCTTGAAAATTGAAGACCTTAAAATAGAGCAGAACTTTCCAGGTGTATCTTTTTGTTGACATTACATCCACGTTTCTTGGTGGATGCTCCGAGGCACTTCAACATCAACTAAAAGTTTGGTGTTCAACTTCAGTGGCTTTTATTTTTAATCTGTTTTATGAATGAGATGATGAGGAGAGAAGTGAGAAGCAGACTGGAAAATGGGGATCATGTATTGGGGTAATGTGTGTGGGTGTTTTAGTGTTCATTAACAAAACTTTGGCTGAATGGCTGGGCCTCATGAGATTGATACAATCCTAGTTTATTTTAATCCATTCCTTCAGATGTTAGGTACAATTTGCTTGAAAAGCAGATGATGTAGACAAATTTTTTTTCATGTACAGTATGTAGAGGGGTGCAGGAGAGTCTGGACTGCTGGAATTTTTAGAATTGACATAAAAGGGAACCTTTTGATTTGTGTTAACAGTGCTCAACCTTAATGCAGCTTTTCTTGCAAACACTTCAGTATTGGTCTAATTTAAGTCAGCTTGATGGAAATCAATACAGGTGTGCACAAAGAGACAGTGAGATAACTACACTGTGGGGAAGAAAGACTTTTGTCTTAGGAAGAATACAGGTGGATATATAGTCAAGTCTAGACACCAGCTGAATGGGCAGCCCTGAGAACAGCAGACATGGTCCTCTGAAAAGCAGAGAGCTTTTATTTCTCTCTGGTGCCACCAGCTGACTGAAGGAGAGGGAGTTGGTGGTAGAGGACTCAGGGACCTGGTGCCTCCCTGGGCAGAGGGAAACTTTGGCCACCCTGCATGTCTTCTGCTGGTTTGTTAAAACATTGTTTATTTACCGCAGGGCAACTAGTGCATGGGAATTAGCCCAGGGTACAAACACACTGAAGACAGGATTGCTAGAGAAAGGCAAAGTCACTAAAGCCTCAGCCTGATAGGGGAACATTAGTTGGAATATCTTTTAGGTATGTAGAACAAGCCCTCAGGAATCTTGAGGGTTCCAGTTACTTATTTTGTTTTATTTCTCCCCTCCCCATGAAGGAGACTAAACAAATTAATGTGACTAAGCAAATTTTTAGTAAGATATTGTAGAGTATGTTATCTGATTCATTAATTGCTGGAAACTGGTATATTATGCTATTAACAAATTGTCTTAATGTTCTTACCAGTTTTAAAAGTACAGTAAGTCCTTTAAAAAGACTTATGCAAGGTCTGCACATAATTACTCCTGCTGCTCTGCTTGATTTCTGTTGTGGTGTTTTTTTAGGTATGAGAGATTTCTTTACTCAGTTCAATATTGGGATGACAGGTAAAATCTTGGTGGCTCTGTGCATTTAGGAAGAAATTAAGGTGTGCTGTGGTGAAGGAGAAACACGGTTCAAAGGTGCAAATAACTTCTGTTGTGCAGCTCTGAAAATAGCTTCAACAGACTGCACTAGTGGTAAGGTGTTCTCCTGCTGTCTCTCACTGACATGTCCACTCCTCATTTTTTCTCTCTTCAGATTATCACTCCATGTCGGAAGCTCATCCTTTGTGCTGATAACAGAAAAGAAATGGAAGATTGGATTGCAGCACTGAAGACTGTACAAAACCGTGAACATTTTGAGGTAGTAGGAAAATGTGTTCCTTTGTATTCTGTGCTTCATCTGCTAAATTGCAGCTTGTTTTGAGAGTCAGCTTCCAGTGAAGCTAAGAGACATAATTTTATTGACTATAATGGGTAATAGTGTTAAGACCTACTGTAAAATGGATCCCAAATACATTGAAGTGATTCTCCAAAGAATGTTTGGCTTTGTATATTCTCCCTTGGGAGTTTGGAGAGAACTTCTCAGAGCATGGATAGGTTATGAAGCAAAGTTCCCCTCCCATTGTCTCTTCCTTCTTCAATTATCCTCCCTGTCCTAATTCACATCTTGCCTGCTTGGTATTCTGCCAGATTCAGTGCATCTGCCTGCTTCCTGGGGCTGAGTGAGACCAGCAGTGCCACCACAAGAAGCTGTCCTGTGTTTTCCCCACTCTGATGCTTGCCTCCCTTATGTTGGCACAAGCATTTCTCTGCTACACAATGAGCCAGGCTGGGGAACTGATCTTTCTGAAAATTTAATCCAACCAAAAAATGGGGATAAATTCTCCAGCAGATAAATTCTCCAGTTCATTTCCCCAGACATGCTTGTAGTAAGACAAGGATTAGAGTGATACAAGAGCTGTAATGAAGGTTTGGCTTCTTCAGGTAGTCTCTTTTGCCTTAGACCTTCTTGAGTTGCAACTAATGTGTACAAACTGCATGTGGCCCAGCCCACTCTTTCCTAGTAAAAAAGTGTTCTGTTTCTGCTTTTTCTGACTGCTTTATGTAAGTCTTCAGAGGAAAAAAAAGTCTTGTTACTCTACTTTAGACCTTGCTGTAATACATTTATGTCGTCAGTCTACCCAGTACAGCATGGACCATTTCTCAGGGATGCATAACTGGTACGCCTGCTCCCATGCCCGCCCAACGTACTGCAATGTATGTCGGGAGGCCTTGTCTGGGGTCACGTCACATGGGCTGTCCTGTGAAGGTAAGTTTGCCCTCATCTTCTGCCTGGGGAGGGACAGCCTCATTTTATTTCTGGTTTTGCCCATATACCCAAATACTGTCATCTTTTATTATAAAAGTCATGTGTCTGCATGAGCAGATACACACTTCTGAGGTATCTGAGAGAATATTCATAAGAAGACTCCTATTCACGAGAATAATTGTATTTGTAATAACATCCTTGTTAAATGTTTGAGTGCCAGGAGGTTATTCTTTCTCAGCTTTGGCTTAGTAAAAATGCCTGGCTGTGCACAGCTCATGCTTCTGACATGAATGCGGTAACAGCCTATGCTGTGTAAAACGATGGAGGAGTGTGCAACTATGTAAATGTTAAATTTAACAAGGTGATCACTAAGCTTTGTACAAGCAACTGGCAAGAATTAATAGCTAGATCAGAACACTTACAGCTGATCATTTTGGCGGTGCTAAAAACAATAGAGTGTGCCCATGCTTTCTTCTGAAGCCAAATATTCACTGCCACATTAGACCTCCTGAGGCAGGATTAATTAATACATTCTTCTCTTCCTCCCTAGTGTGCAAGTTTAAAGCCCACAAGCGCTGTGCTGTGCGAGCAACCAACAACTGCAAGTGGACAACTCTGGCCTCTATCGGGAAGGATATCATTGAGGATGAAGATGGGGTTAGTCTGAACTCTTCCAGTCTTACCTTGATATGGAAGCAAGGCATTGTGTTCTTGTAGCTTTTTTTTCACTTAATGAGTAGCAGATTCTGCCTCTTCATGGAAAAGATTTCTACTGTCAGAGCTTGAGATTCTGTGTGAGAAGTCCAACCAGGATAGAAAGAGACTCCCTAGTTGGAGTAAACTGCTATGGACTGAGGGAGTTGAGATGAAATAATTGGAGGCATGAGGAACTTGATCTAAGTTCTGGCAAAAGAAAAATAAATGAGTGTTTGGAACAGCACCTTAGCATATTGGGATGTTAAATGCAAGTCAGTGTTTCCTGGGTAGCCTGAGGTGAGTCACCTGGACTCTTTGTGCTTGAGCATGATGTAAAATGCCAGAATTGGTCCTCAGGTGTTTTCTAGAACTTGGCTTTGTTGTCCTTAAACAGTGCATATGAAGAGTTGCTTCTTCATGTATCTCAGAGTCATGATGCCTCCTGTACCTTTAAGCTTCTGTCCCTCTCTACCTTTTGCAGATCTCAATGCCCCATCAGTGGCTGGAAGGAAACCTGCCCGTGAGTGCCAAGTGCACTGTGTGTGATAAAACCTGTGGCAGTGTCCTGCGTTTGCAAGACTGGCGCTGCCTGTGGTGCAAAGCCATGGTGAGTTGAATAAGTGTGATCATTTCAGTAAGAGGACAGTTTTTGATCAGCTCTGTGGTATGTTCTTTTAATGATATTTGCTTAGAATAAAATCTCTAAACCATGCTGTCAGTGTTTGCCGTGAAGGATTTTATTGTTCTGCAAGAAATAGAAATTTAATTTGTACTCAAAAGTGTTGCCGTGATACATAAAAGCAAGACCTGAAAAGAGTATCCAGCTTCTAGCCAAGCTCATTTATTTTGAAAGTGAGCTTTCATAGACGAATCTAATAACAATAGACATGAATCAAAGCTTCAGTCATGGACTGTGCTGGATATTAAGGAGCCATTATTTGTTATTTCTACAGGTTGAAAAGGTGCAACAAACAATAAAGAATACTCAGCTATTTTAATAATAGCAATTTCCCTTCCATTGCAATAGATTGCTCTTGCCTAACCACTGAAATGTTGCAGATCTTGCTATGTTTCCAGTTTTCTGTAATACTAGTAAGAGAAGTATCACAAAATGTGTTTTTAGAAAGGAGGGTTCAAATGCCAAGCAAACAATCTATCTTGCAGTCTTTATGTACCAGAAAAGCCCTACTCTACTTTGTATTTACTTTTTTGGGTGGCTTCGTTAATCTCTTCTTCTCTTACTTCTTATGTCCCTCATGTCTTCCTGCTTTGTTTTTTTTGGGTTTTTTTTGTCCCTGCTATTTCAGATCTCTCAGCTGTGGCTGGGATTTTGAAAGCAGAATGCCTGAAGGCTCCTAGAGCCACAGAATCTGGTATCTGGTTCTCTCAGCACTCAAAGTGCTGGTCTCATAAGTTCAGATGGCAGGAAAGTACATACTAATGAAAAGAAGAGAATTAGTAGAAGGCTCTGATTAGATCATTCTTAAAATAACTTTATCAATAAATTAATCAATTGACCTTTTTTGGTCATTTCACCCCCTCTGCCTTTCTTCCTCTTACAACTTCTTTTGGGTGGCTTTAGGAGTTATACCACAGTGTCCAAAAGAGTCTGAATTACTCTTTTTTGGTTTTGTTTCCAGGTACACACAGCATGTAAAGAGTTGTTGCCAAACAAGTGCCCTCTTGGGCTCTGCAAAGTCTCTGTCATTCCTCCTACTGCTCTTAACAGCATTGATTCAGATGGTAAGTATTCCTAGTAAGGAGCACTTCTTTCTCTTCCTCTCAGTCACAGTCACTTCAGCTGGCACTATTAATGCCAAGTTCTGTCAGCTGAAAATTCTGCTTTTGCTGTTGCTGAAACTCACCACTGGAAGCCATTGCTGAGTATGGCAGTGAACTGTTTGCTTCACTTTTGCTTTCAGTTTATCTCTACAATATCAGTATTTGTTGAGCTGCAGCCGATTGAATTTATTGACAATAACTATGTTGCCGAAGCAGTTTGGGAAGGTTGGGGAAGCTGAAAATTTTGGCCTACTGCTAGGAGATAAGTGTGACCTTTGGCAGCATGAGGTATGGTTCATGCTGGATTCAGGGCTATGCACATTTTGCATTCACCCAGTGAATCCCATAAGCACAAGGAGAATATTAGCTGCTTCATAGCTGGGCTGTGGACTGTTGGTTTTTCTCTCCTTCCATCCCCACGGGCAGTTTCACATTTCTTGGCTTTTCCTTTCTCGCTCTTCCTTTTGCCACAACAGGTTTCTGGAAAGCTACTTGTCCCCCTTCTTGCACAAGCCCTTTGTTGGTCTTTGTCAACTCAAAAAGTGGAGACAACCAAGGTGTAAAATTTCTACGAAGATTCAAACAACTGCTGAATCCAGCCCAGGTCTTTGACCTAATGAATGGAGGACCTCACCTTGGGTAGGCAGATATTCTATGGAAACAAAAATTCCTTGTAAATACCCAGAAAGTGCTTGATTAAGCTCATCCTCAAATATGGTCAAGATGAGATTTACTGAGAAATAACTTACCTGAGAAGTCTGTGAGACTTCCATCCCTCAAAGACTCTGTGGTAATATTGTAGAAAGATCTTTTATATGAGTGTGTTTGGTAAAGTTGGTTCTGCCCTAGGATCTAAGTTACATTTCAGACTTTTTGCCAGATTATCCTAGAATATCTGTGGATATAAAAAAAAAAGTGAGTGCTTTGAAATAAATTTCTTTTGTGTATTTCTGCAACTCTCACTTTAAAAAAAAGTTTGGTCTTTAGTTTTCCCACTTCCAAATGTTTTTCTGTTGCATCAGATTTGAGTAATTTTGTCATTAATTGGTGCTCCTTATAGTAAGAGCTGACACAAGGTGAATTTCCCTTGTCTTTTCCTCACAGTGACTCCAAGTGTTTGACTACATCTGTAGATGAAGGGGGCTAAATCTGGGAGTGTCCATTCCTGGATGAGTGGTCATTGGGTTCTGCTGTATTTATAATCCCTTAATTATAACCATTTTAATTCATCTGTAATCTGGCAGTGACCTGTATTCACTGCAAAATAAGTGCCTACTTTAAGCAAAGTTGCCATGTTTATTACCTAGATTGGAATTATCATTTCTTTCTGTAACAGCTGATTGTTTTTCGCTCTTGCTTTTTTCTTTCTCTTCTCTGTAGTTTACGCTTATTCCAGAAATTTGACACTTTCCGGATTCTAGTTTGTGGTGGGGACGGAAGTGTTGGCTGGGTTCTCTCTGAAATTGATAGCCTCAACCTTCACAAGCAGGTACCTGCCCCAAGAGCTTGGTTGGATGAAGGAATGAAGTAACAACAGCATAGGCTGAAGAGGACTTTCCGTGGTCATGCAGATGTCATTTGCCCCAGGACTGAAGCTGCTGAAAGCTTACCATAGCTGTGCTCTTGCACTAGTTTTCTTCAAGGATTGAATCCAGTTATGGATTAATTCTTTATTTCTGTCTCCAGTGTTCCTCCACAAGATCCAGCTTTTGGAGTAGCTCTGAGTACTCCTGCTCTATTGTGAGCAGAGATATGCTCTGAAAGGGCTGTGGTTAACCAGAAAACTTGGGAGTTCCCTTTAATTCTTGTGGTGTAGTATCTGAGCCTTAGGGATAGGCTGAAACTTCACTGGGGTAGAGATATCATACAGTGTTTTGCCTGGGAGCTGTCTGTGCTAATTTTACAGAAATACAATGGCACCACCTGATGGCTAAATATTAACCTCTAGGAAGTTTACTATACTGAGGTGCTCCTTGAGATGGTAGCTGTAAAATGCTCCTCTCTCAATTCACAACCAAATGTAGAGGAAATTTTTCCCTAATTGTATGCTCTTCTGGCTGTTTTCCCCATCCAGTTATTTTCTCCCACCCTAGGATTAGCTGTTTCCCAGTGACTGGTGTGTGAAGGAATCAGTCATGTTTCTCATGGTGGTTCCTGGCTTGTGTTTCTCCATTTGAATATTACTTTTGTTTTCCTTTTCTCTAATGCAGTGCCAGCTGGGAGTGTTGCCCTTGGGAACAGGGAATGACCTTGCCCGTGTTTTAGGGTGGGGTTCTGCTTGTGATGATGATACCCAGCTCCCACAGATCCTAGAGAAGCTGGAGAGGGCCAGTACCAAAATGCTGGACAGGTGAGTAACCATCACTAACATTATCTGGTCTCCAAGAGTTGTGTGAAGATACCCTTCCAGGAGAACAGGGCAGTCCTGACTCTGCCAAGCTTCTGGACTTCTTACTAATGCCAGATAACATTTTGTCATTGATAATCTACTCTCACCCTCTAGAGAGAAAGAGAAAGTGGTCTGGCTTTCCACGTCTCTGCTGCAGAACAGTAACAAGTGAAATTATTTGGTGTCCAGTGTCCTCTCTTCTGTACCAGAGTCCTCATCAATTGAATTTGTCAGCCTTTGTACTAGTTTGAAAACAAGCTTAGGTTGTAACCTAAGACAGCCTTAAAGTCATGACTTTTTTTTTTTTTTTTTAAGCAGTTTCTTCTTGGTAAATCTAAACCAATTTATCTTGAGCTTGTCTTAGAAATTAAAGCCAAATGCAGAAGTGAATGTCTACCCTTGGTATTGATACCTCCTGTATATATCTTCGTACGTTTAAAGGTGTCTCATGTCTTTAGAATTACATCTTGGCATCTCTTATGTTGAATCAAGTAATGCCAATGGGATTTTTGTGGAGAGGGAAAAAGTACAGAGATGTTCCCTGTGGTGTAGAATACTTGTTCATAGTGTCATCCTTCCTTCTTCCCAGTTCAGCCCTTGTGTATTTCCATTGCCACTCTGGCTTCTTTATATCAGTGACGGCTCCCTAAAGTGCAGTTTGTTTTGCTTTAAGGTTCTAACCTGTTACGTTTGGATAACAGAGGAAACCATCTGCATTGTAGTGACAAGTATGATTTTCAACAGGTGGAGCATCATGGTGTATGAAACCAAACTCCCTCGCCAGGCCTCCACTTCCACAGTCACTGAAGATTGCAGTGAGAATTCAGAGGTACCTCTCAGGATGCAGAGGGCAGGGGACTGGAGTACCAGCCTTGGAGCACAAGAGATAGGAGGCAGTGGCTGAGCTCCAGTGTAGCAGAGCTGAGCCATAGGTGTAGCCAGAGCTGCAAAGATCTGGGGCTTTAAGTCAATGAAGTATTATGGAGAAAAATGGAGGTTGAGTTACCAGAGTCAACAACCATAATGAGGGATGAGGAGAAGATACTTTGGAATGGGACGGAAAAGGAAATTACTGCCTTTTATTTGCTTCATGACATCAAGCTATTGAAATAGTGGCAAGCTGCATAGCAATCACAAAAAACCCCAGTGCCTTTAGATTTGCAGTTGATCAGAGAATCTAAAACTGCTTTACTGATGATTTGTAGGTTCAGAATTAGTTTCTTCATCAGATTCAGGTCTTTAGTGAGTAACAGAGCCCTGGACTCTGGAACTTTTTCAGGGCAAAAAGAATCTATAGAGTGATAGGTACTATCCGAGGAGCCAGGATTTCACAGCCTATGTTGTAATGCTGGGAAGCAGCACCCCAGTGGCTTCTTTCTGACTGTCAACAGGTGCAGAAGATTCTCTGCTATGAAGATTCTGTGGCTGCTCATTTGTCCAAAATTTTGACTTCTGACCAGCACTCAGTGGTGATCTCCTCAGCCAAGTGAGTACTTAGAGAACAACTGCTCTAAATTGGACTGTGAAAATCCTGTGACTATCCTTGCATGATTTTGTTTTCCTCCTTTGTCTAGAGTTCTTTGTGAGACAGTGAAGGATTTTGTGGCTCGAGTAGGGAAAGCCTATGAGAAGGCAACAGAAAGTTCAGAGGAGTCAGAGGTCATGGCCAGGAAGGTAAAATTTGAAAAAATGTTCGAGTTTCTACTTCTGCAGTGTAAAACTGCTATGTTTTCAGAGAACTGGGATAGCAGCAGTTCAGTTAGCACTAGAAGATTGAGCTACCCAGGCAACTGTTCTACTCAAATGTTGTTCTTCTTCATGTAGTGCTCTGTGCTGAAAGAGAAGCTGGACTCCTTGCTGAAGACACTGAATGATGAATCTCAAGCATCTTCCTCTCTGCCCAACCCTCCTCCCACCATTGCAGAGGAGACGGAGGATGGGGATGGGTCGGGCAGTGCTGGGGACTCCTCAAGCGAGCGCTCGGTGGGCTCGGCATGCACTGCACGGCCCCAGATATTCCGTCCCCGAGAGCAGCTCATGCTGAGAGCCAACAGCTTGAAAAAAGCCATTCGCCAGATAATAGAGCATGCAGAGAAAGGTAACCCGTCAGGGAGTCCTGCTTCTCACTTCCTACAGCCTCTTAAGAAGTATAAATTTCCTTTATTCTGGGGGGCAGCAGGCTTCTTGATTGAAAGCAGCTTTCCTGAGCTAGAGAAGCTATTCAGTAAGCCTGGCCACTTAGTTTCAGTGTCATCTCTGCCATGCCCACCTTTTGGAAACATTGCTTGGTAAATGAGTCTGAAGTTCAAGGTGTGTTCTCTTCCAGCGGGCTGGTTTAGGAAGTTCCTACCTTCCCACACTGTTAATTTGCATTTCCTGTCAGTCCCCACCCATACCTCAATTGTGTCAGTGCAGCTCTTTGTGTGGCCTTGCTGTAAAACAAATCTGAAAATACTTGGAAAGAAAGGATTTTAAGTATTTTAACTTTAATAGTTTCAATCTCTTTATAGCAGAGCCCAGCAAAACACTGCTGTGGTACAACTGCAGGAGAGGGTAGAAACTTCTTAATTGAGCTTTGTCCCTGCGAAAAACTTAAAATACTGCACTTTGTTGCAAGTCAGTTCTGTTCTAACATTAACTTCTTAGGCAGGTGACCCTCTTCTCCACATCTTGACCCTTGTCTCTCTCCAGACGCACACCCCCAATCCTCCAAGTTTCTTTTCCTTTGAAAGGCGTCAATCTCCAGGTGTTAGTCATAAAGTCAGGGGTTAACTGAGACCAAAGGAAGTACTTAACAAATTGTTACTGGAGATAAAAGCATTGAAGTTGCAGATGTAACATCCATGCACACCCAGATGTGCACTCTGAACAACTGTGTAGTAAGTTACAAATCATTGCAATGTTGCTTGGATTTCCAGCACTGCAGCATTATATACAACCTTTGCTGAAGGTGAATAGTGGAAGTCCAGCAAACAGCTTGCTTCTGCTGAAGTAGGAGGCCTTGACCTCACTGTTCTCTCACTTAGGTGCTGCTTACCATAGGCCAGTTTGATATTTGTAGAGATTTTTTGGAGCCCAAGCAATTTGCTTAATCCAGCCAGAAATGTTGCTATTTTTGCTGTACCAGTGGGTTGGATTACTTCGTGGGCAGTTCTGATGAACTACAGGGTCAGCACAAGGGAGAGGAAGAGACTGAAAGAAGGGGGTCAGCTGTGCAGGCAGTGAGCTGGTAGAGCAGCTGAGGGCATTCAGAACTCTGCCCTGGCAGGGGCTTCTGGGGAGGAAAGACCTGTTGATTGCATGCAGAGGAAGTTTTGATTTCTTTAGGCAGCGTGCAAGCATTTAAATCTTACCAACTCTCGAGCAAACTCTGGTTACATTTCAGATGTATTTGTTCAACTTTTCCAAACTGTTTTTCTTCTTCCAAAGTGTGCAGTCTGATTCTTTCCTCTGTATTTGTTTTTACTGACTGCTATGTTCTTCCTTTTCCTTTATATGTGTTTAAGTTCCCTTTTTGAATGCCTTATGTTATTGCACCACTGCAGATTAAACAAATAGGAAATTCATTAATCCTTTCATGTCCATCTGCTTAGAATTCCTGGCAACATCTAAATGAAAATAAATGGAAGCCCATCACCTCTGGCACAGTTTATATCTCAGGATGCCTAAGTACCTGTGGCATTAAAAACAGACACTTCTATTTAGAGCTTCACTGCTAAAGAGCTTGTCAAAGTAAACAAGGAGGCTGAGCCAGCCTGGTTCCAAAAGCTCTCCAGAGCAGAGCTGAGAGAAATGATAAAGGAAAGCTTTGTGTTATTCCTGTTCTTTCCTTTAAGGAATTGGGACATTTAGAGTCCCATCCTGTTGTTATTTACATGAGTGGGAGGTATTCCTTGCCAGAAGAGCTGTGAGGTACTCACCTACTTTCTCTCTTCATACAGCTGTAGATGAGCAGAATGCCCAGACCCAAGAGCAAGAGGGCTTCCTCCTTAGTCTCTCAGCATCTGAGGAGGGCAAAGAGCTGAGGAACGAGGACAAGATTTCTATGCAGTCATCACACAGCAGCGGCTATGGAGTGTCCAAGGGGAGGAGCCAGAGGAAAGGTACTGCCCTGGGGCTGACACCATACAGGTCTTGCCTGTGGATTACCATTCTGGTAGTTGTAACAAGGGAAGGAGGTATTATGTGTATTACTTCTGTGTTCTGTTCTTCTCAAATTTTTGCATTACTGCTCTTCAGGCCTTGCACATTTCTGTGTTCTAGCCTGTGCATTATGCATCCCATTTTTTGCTACATCTCTCATGGCTGGTCCATGATAGCATATGAAGCCTAGGATTCAGAAATTTTCTTGCATCTTAGCCAGTAGTCTGGGTTCTCTTGGCTTTCAGTGCTTGGACGAGGATAGTCTTGAGCACTTTTCATGTCATCCTTTGCAGATGACAGAGAACAGCAGCCAGTATGCTTTAATAACTATGATGTGAGTAATTTTTTAGAGATCCCTGATCAATGCAGATACATTTGGAACTTCCCTGACTATTGATTTGGAGCCAAATATGCTGTCTGTTGTGCTGCTGGCACCAGCTTTTTCTCATCTCTATTTGTAATATTTTTCATGTGGCATTTTGGTACTTCCTGTCTGTGGGATTTTCCAGCAGCACATATGTGACCTCTGTCTCTTAATGACTGGTTCTGTCAATTCATTGTTTTCCAAGGGCTCAAGTGTTTTGCTGTTGAGTGATTCCTAACACAGTCTTGCTGCTTGGCCTGTGCTGGTGTGAATCACAGCACTATGTTTGTCAATAGCCAAGTTTGTGTTGTGTTTTACAGCCTCCAAGTCTCCTTGTGAAAGACTAATAAACAAAGGAAGTTTGTCGCTGGGCAGCTCTGCATCCCTTCCTCCCCAGACAGGAAACCGGGACAACTTGCCAATGCTGAACACAAAAATCCTCTACCCAAGTAAGTGTAACACCCACCACTTCCCACCAAGGCAGCCAACTGGAGCATGGGTGACTGCAGCACAGGCTGCAGTCCCCACGTGAAAACATGAACATTGTCCTTCCAGATGCCCTTTCATGCAGGGTCGACCATGAGAGAAATCCTTTTGGGGATAACTGCAAGTGGAGGCTTGGAATAAGCTGTAGTAGTTTCCAGTTTGTAGCTAAGACTTAGACACAGATTTTTATTAATGCCATGAAGTGGCAGAATTTAGATGCCAATTGCAAGGAGATACTGGTCTCAAAGTAACCATGAGAAGGAGGAGGTGATGCTGTTGAGAAAGGTTTCTGAAGAATGAGAACCATAGGTTGGAAGCAGCAGTTCCTTTATATGAAAGCTGAAGTGACTGGAAGTGCACAGACCCAGCAGAATTCCCACCTCCCACATGATATGCATTAACTTCTCCCCATCACTGTGGCAGTATCTTTCCATCTCTTCCCCCAAATTACTTGTTCAAATTGCTCCTTCTGGAAGCAGGTGATTTCCTTTCTCTCTGACAAACCTACTATTTTTGGGTCACCAGTTAATAATTTAAGAAGCAGGAGACAGTAATTCTTGACTTGGATCATAGCTTCAGTCCTGCTCCTTTCTCACTGTATCAGGGATATTGCATGTCTCACCCTGGAACAAAAAAAGCTGCTACAGAGAGTACACTTCTATTTCCCTTTTCCGTGTTTTTATACAACTGTGCTGCTAGCCTTAGGCAGTACACTGTCATTTAGAAACCCTGCAGGCAGCTTCAGAAACCCTTCTTGTTGTCAAAGGAACTAACCTCTGGAGTGAAAGAAAGCACTAATGCTATTTGCTTTCTTCATGAATGACAGAGGAAAATGTATCAACTCTTGTTATCTTCTCTTTGAGATTGAAGTTACGTGTTTTCTGCTTATTGTTAGTCATATTCTTCTCCATGGTCAATTTTCCTACAGATATCCGTGCTGGCATGTCAGGTTCTTTGCCTGGGAGCTCTGTCATCAGCCGATTGTTGATCCATGCTGATCCCTTTAACTCTGAGCCTGAAAATCTGTGAGTATGCTCAGGAGCTTGAAGGAAGGGAGTGGGCATTTGCAAACAGACCTCAGCAGAAAGGGGGATTAGTTTATGGACCAAAGTAATGGACTGCAGCAGCCTGGAGTTACATAAATGGATCCATGTGCTGGATTCTAGGGCTTAAGGATCAGCTTCTGGAGTTACACATGCAGTGACACATCTGACACAGGCTTGGTGGTCTTTTTCAACCTAAATGATTCTGTGATTTTGTGTGAGATATGCACCAAGTGGTACTGAGACTTATGAGTGGAAGTTTTGTTCTTCTGTTTGGCAGTGAATGTTACACAGAGAAGTGTGTAATGAACAATTACTTTGGAATTGGATTGGATGCAAAGATTTCTTTGGACTTCAACAACAAACGTGATGAGCACCCAGAGAAATGCAGGTGGGTTTGGTTTTAAATGACCTTTGGATTGATACCAAAAGTGACTGAACCATTTCATGCTTCTGTGTGGTTTTGAAGCTGATTGTGTACAATGTGCTGAATAGGTGTATTGTCTACGTAATGCTCCTTCAAGGCTTGAAATCATGATGGAAAAGATAAGTTACTGATTTATTACCGATTCATTATGCTGTAAGGTATTTAAGTAGCTACATTGGTGCAGATTTAGCACATTGGTTCTGTTTATGTCATCTCACTCACAGATTTTTCTCCTGGGCTTGCTATTTAGCTATGAGAGAAGCACATCTCAATTCTAAATGCCACGGAGGCTGATTTTGGCATTGATGCTGTCTCAATACAAACCACAGGTTTGGCCTTTTGAATACCTGAGCAACTACAGGATGCTTTGAGTAGCCTGGGATTGGCTACATTTGCTGTGTATAAGCTAATACAGCTGAGCACTGTTGATATCCTGGTGTATGAGATGGACAAGTTCTGTGCCAGGGCAGTCTGTATGTGTTTCTGGTAGTGTCTTTTACTCATGCTTGATTCCTACCTGATATTTATTTAAAGGGAAGTAGTTTCCTAGCACAAACAATGACCACTTGGAGTGCTTGACCCTTTTGGAAGCAAAGCACCTTTGTGTTTTAGGATGTAGCAGGTACCATTTCAGTGTGAAATTTTTATTCCTTCTTAGTGAAAGGGTAAATGTCTGTGCTGACTTTTTATCTTTTTGTTTGCCCCCTTAGAAGTCGTACTAAGAACATGATGTGGTACGGAGTATTGGGGACCAAGGAGCTGCTGCACAGAACATATAAAAACCTGGAGCAGAAGGTCTTGCTGGAGGTGAGGAATTAGCATGCTCTTCTGTTCCTAAGACTGGGAGTTCCATCTCCTTCAGGCACTGTGACTTTGGTGTGGTGATTTGGCTTGGTGACATTTGCCTGCCTGAAGCAATGTACTTGCTATATGTCACCCTGAGCTGACTAAAAGTGGCTTTTCCTGGTTCTGGAGCATAAGTTGTATTCTCAGCTCATAAGGGAAGAAGTATCATCCTGCTGGAAAGTATTTGCTGTTCCTAATGCAGTGTTCAGCATGGATAAGATTGTTATGTTCCATGTGGTATCTCACGTGAACACATCATTTTACATGGTGGGTGCAGTGGAAAGCTCTGGATTTAACTGTGCTATAATGTGCATCCAACTGGAAAATAAAAATTTTTGTGTAGGTCATGTACAACATAAACAGATAAGTTGCAGGAGAAGACCCTCATCACATGGATGTTTCAGGAGTTTTATTCCGCTTTCTTGAGAAATAAATCAAGAGGCTTTCCAAAGCCTCTCAGGTATGCCCTGTTCCTGTTAGAGGAAAAGAAGTAAGAGTATCTCTCTAAAATCTGTGTCTGCCAGAAGATGTGTGGCTCATGAGGCTTGAGTGGATACCTTCTATTCTTCTAGGCCAAGAATGAACAGGAAGAAACCTGAATTAATGTATTACTAAGATGGTGCTGGCTATTTTCTGTTCACAGAGCATGTGCTCTGGCAGGAGGGTCTCTCTCCTGCTGGGCTGAGAGTAGTGTTGCCTTCATTTCTGTGCAGTGCGATGGGAGGCCAATCCCTCTGCCCAGTCTCCAGGGGATTGCTGTACTCAACATTCCCAGCTATGCAGGAGGCACCAACTTCTGGGGGGGAACCAAGGAAGATGATGTGAGTATTCTCTAAGACCATCCAGAAAATACTTCTATTTACTGTTGCTTTTGAGGTTACTGCCACTGAAAATAGTGCTTGGAAGAAGAAGGCAAAGGGCCTGTCTGCATGCACTTTCTGTTGGAAATGGCTGAGATACTGAAATCCAGCCTTGAGCAGCTTTCATACCCAGGCAGTCTGTAATGATTCAGAAAAAACTCCACCAGAGCATTTGCACCTGCAGGAAATTCTTTAGGTTGACCTTGTCCCCACAGAGAAGTAAAGAGAAGTAAAACCCTTTGGTGGCAAAGGCAGCTAGATTCACTGAGAAACATTCTGTTTTTTGGAAATGGAGTGTCTACTCTCAAAAGAATAATTATTGCCTTGTGGCCTGTGGTCTTCATGTCTGCATTATACTTCAGCCATTGGAAGCCTCCTTTTTCTCCCTCCTAGCTCATTTCAGATCTTCACCTTCTAGCCTTGTTGTTAATTTTATATAGATTAAAGAGCACAATTGAAAGCCAACCCCCCGGTCGGCACCAATAGTGGGTAAAGGAAACCTCTCCAGCCGAGTAGTGCCTCAGCTGAATTCTCTCTCTCTTGTATATGGCAGACATTTACAGCCCCTTCCTTCGATGACAAGATTTTGGAGGTGGTAGCTGTGTTTGGTAGCATGCAGATGGCAGTGTCACGTGTGATAAACCTACAGCATCACCGGATTGCACAGGTATCAGCTGCTTTTGTAAGCTTTTCCTGCCTGCCCCCTCTCCAGCTGGTAACTTNGACTTTGTAAAGCACTTCTTTCTGCTCTCTCTGCTCCATGGAAAGAGCATCCACCAGGGCTGGAAATGGACGTTCTCGGGGCAATTTGAGTATGCAATTGTTTGCTGGCATTCACTGTTAGACCAACAACTCAAATACAGATTAGTCCAAAGACAAAGCAGGTGTTCCCTGCTGCTCAAGGGTGAAGTGTGTCCTGCTGCCCAGATATGTGTGCCTCAAATAGCACCAAAGCTACAGCATCTAGGAAGGGGCTTTGGAAAGACAGAGAATGGCTTATGCTTTTGGGAAATCAACATTTTAAAGCTTTTCTGACCCACTCACTCCTTGCAGTGTCGGACAGTAAAGATAGCAATCCTTGGAGAAGAGGGAGTTCCTGTGCAAGTTGATGGAGAAGCTTGGATCCAGCCTCCAGGTTACATCTGGATTGTTCATAAGAACAGGGCACAGACCCTCACCCGAGACAGGGTAAGAGTATCCTGAATTCCCTGTGCAGTACGCATGTGTTTCGATGTCACCTATTTCTGGAGAGCATTGCAAGGGCCACATGTGAACATTATCTTAGTGAATGAAAGAAGCATATTTTATTACACACCATAAACTTTTTGGGAAAGAGTGTGATTAAACTTGCATTCACCAGTTGGGAAGTGACATAAATAAGGTTGTTTATGCAAGCTTATTTTACTTCCTTTTCTAGGTGCCTTGTGACTGTGTTTCTTAATGTGCTTGCATGCTGTTTTTTCCACAGGATGCCTGCCTCACCAAGTGCTGTGGATTGTCTAGATTCAGACGGTCAATGTTTTAATTTCTCATTATTCTTCAGTATGTGGCTTATACCTCATTGACCATGTAAAACAGTGTCTTATGCCTTGTTCAGAAGTGCGTGTCGGTCTCATCTCATAATTTTCAAATATATTTGATGAGTACCAGCAGATAAGGAAGCCTCCTTGCTCTTTTGCTGTATGATTGAGCAGTGGTCAGACAAAGGAAAGGATAAAGGCCCTGCTGTGGCACAGACAAGCTTTATGAGTCCTCCCAGCTCTGTGACTGTCCATGCATAAAAAGTTCAGTTGATAGCAGCTCTTCATACTTTCCAGCATAGCACCCCTTTACTGAGCTTCCAGAGCAAATCAAGGTCCTTTGCAGAGGACTCAGCTGCTGAATCACAAGAAGTACAACAAAGGGAAAAAGGGAAAGCAGCCTGATACAGGCCTCAGATACACTGCCTGGCAGGGAATAAAAAAGATGACAGTATGAAAAGAAAGCAAAAGTGGGCATATGAAGCCCCTGTCATGGTAGGACGGGACACCAGAGACCTCTTAGCTGGGAAAGCAGTGTATGTTGATCATAGAACCACAGCATGGTTTGGGTTGGAAGGGACTTTAAAGGTCATCTAGTCCAAACCCCTGCCTTGGGGAAGGACACTTTCCACTACACCAGGTTGCTTAAAGCTCCATCCAGCCTGTGGTCTAAATGTTGCCAAAGATGGGGCATCCACCACTTCTCTGGGCAACCTGTGCAAGTGTTTCATCCCCTTCATCGTGTAAAATCCTTCTTTGTATCTAGCTGAATCTATCCTCTTTTGAGTTCAAAGACTGTCCTGTCAGCTCTGATGTGAATGTTGTGGAGAGGAGACAGGAATAGTGCAGACAATCTTTTGTGAAGGGTAAGAGAGCTTCTGCAGCATCACACTGACACTTGGAGGGAGAGTCACTGAAGGAGATAGCACAGAGAGCAAGAGAGAACAGGATTGCTGCTGTAAAGGTAAAGGGAGGGGAAAAAATGAGAGGCAACCTCTATGTGGGCATGGTGGGAAAGGTGGCACAAGAGATAGAGAGGACAAAGTAGTCCCTTGTGAGTGTGCTGTGTGTTGGCCATCTGAAGCCATAGCTATGATTGTGCCAGCCCATTCCTAATTGCCTGCCAACTTGATTTTACAGTCATGGTATTGCTGCTGAGGAAGAGGTTCCACTTCTGTAGTTGCACACTCAACTTAGTCTCAGCTTATCCTTGTTTTTCCTGCTGTCCTTTTAAAGGTCATTGCATGCCCCTTCTTTCACAGAGCAAGCCTGTCCTATTCAATTGAAGTGGAGTCCTCCCTTCATGCATGTGACCTTGTACCTTTGGTAACATTTTTCAAATGTGATTTGGGATATATAGTTTCCTAAACTGAAGATGAAAAAATTCAAATTCCCTTATTTGGCCTAATCTGGACCACTGAAGAGTCATCAGCAAGAGTGGGATCAGCAGGTAGCTGGCATTGAGCTGACAGAGCTGATTTTCCAGTATCAGCAGCCATAGGGGAAGGGAGTGCTTTACCACAGGGCTTCATAGTTTTCATTCTCACCATATTCAATATTGATCCTTCTACATTGGATCTGTTTTGCTTCTTCCCACACCAGCTGCTAGCTGCTGCCCACAGGAATATCAGTCAGGTTGCAAATGGGACAGGTCCTAGCTCTGAGTTCAACTACTTGGCCCACCAGTTCCTAGGGAAGCCCAGTTTACTTCCAGATAAGGAGGAGCCTTGAACATTTTTAATTTCAAGCTCGGAAGGGTCACAGTAATACTGAAGTGTAGAGGTGCTCAGAGAAAAGCCTGCCACCAGTTGGGAACTGTTGGATTTTCCGAACTGGCCCAGTAATTTTGACTAAAACGATGCTTAAGCAAAAATTCAGCCAAGGCAAGCATGTGGCATGGAAGACTTCATCCCAGCCAGCTAGTTAGCAAAGTTATAAACAACTAAACTACTGGGTCCTGCAGTGAAAAGTGCCTGTAGGAGATCTACATGTTTTACAAGCACAGGCACAGTCACTGGGTTTTTATAGGAGCTTTACAAGGTAGCTTATAGTTTGCTTGCTGTGTTTCTAGGCATTTGAGAGCACCCTGAAGTCTTGGGAGGACAAACAGAAGTGTGAGTTGTCACGACCCTCCTCTTTCTCTCTGCAACCAGAGATCATGTCTGAAGAAGAATCCACCCAGATCATCCAGTTTGGTCAAGCTGCAGGTGCTCTGATTCACAGGTGTGACTCGACTTGCTTTTGGTCAATAGAGCCTCCATTAGGGCCTGAAGTTCTTGTCCTGCTTCCAGTTTCTGGGGATATTTCCGTTCAGTCTTCCCTGCTGCATTGCTTGTCCATGTCACTGGGAGTAGCATCATTCATTGTTCTGTGTCCCAACTAAACAAGGACTGAAGCTGAATAAACTTTCTTAGGCCATTCTGAACAAAAAATATTACTTTCATGAGCAAGTATGGATCCTTTAATCCTGAAAGAACCTGTTACCTTTGAGTATAAATTAGTTTTTTTCAGAAAAGAAACAAAAGCCTCTCAAGGAGCTCAGACGACAACCTGGGTTCTTGTAACCCTAATGCCCAGCAGAAATTTTTGTACAATGCCCAGAATGTATGCTTACCTGCTCATCCTTTAGTCAGGCATTCCTTTGGGCTTCTGAGAGAAAATTCCCAGAGTCACTAGAGAAGGTTGCTGTAAGTGCAGCTGCCTTTCACATCACTCTGGTCATACTAAAATGTCTGGGTTATATTTCAAACTGATCCCAGTTTGTTTGCAGAATTGAACATGTTGTGCCTGTGAGAGCTGCATTTCCCTGCTTGTGCATGCTCAGTGTGGCAGGAGAACTACCCTGCTTTGCCAGAGGCTGTGCCCCTGCCATGATCCTGGCTTGTCACTTGGATGGGTGTTAAAATGGGATACCCAGTCAGGAGAGATCTCCTGCTTTGAGCATATGCTGATGCAATCTGTAATTGTCTCTTTAGCATTCGGGAAATAGCTCAATCCTATCAGGACATGGAACAGGAGCTTGCCCATGCTGTCAATGCCAGCTCCAAGTCTATGGACAAAGTCTACGCTAAATCCAAGTCTACAGAGGTACTGCACTCACTTGGCATCTCCCCTTTTGTCCTTGCTCGAGAGCTCTTGGTTTTCCATTCTGACTGACCAAAAGTAGGCATTGCTAATCTAAGACTTCTTCCTTTTGACTGCTCAGACTCCTGTACTTCCAAGCTTAACTTGTGCATGAATTGCTTCCCTGCAGGGTCTGAACTGCAGCCTTGTTGTAGAGATGGTGAATAATGTCAAAGCCCTGCACAATGAGACAGAGCTGCTGCTTGCAGGCAAGATGGCACTGGTAAGGAGCACAAAGCAGGAGGAAGAAGCAGCCTCTCACTTCCTCCCCTCTCCACCTATTGCCTTGGCCTAGCATTTTGCTTGTCTTGGACTCTTAAGTCAGTTTAGATGTTGTCATCCAGGAATCATTTGCTACAGAAAATTTTGGTACATGGGCATGCTGTGGAGCTTGGAGCTCAGGAAACATAGGAATTGTTCACTTGGTCTGGGCAAAGTACCTGCTCTACACTTCCTTTCAAAAGGAGGAACTGCTTTGTTAGCTGGGAATTTCAAGGCAGGGACCTGGCTATGTGTTCTACTGTGAGGCTTTTAACTCTGCCTTCCTTCTATTCCTGATCCAGCAATTAGATCCTCCACAGAAGGAGCAGCTCCAGGCAGCCCTGGCAGACATGGACCTCCAGCTGAGGAAACTGGCAGACATCCCTTGGCTGTGGCAGCTTATGGAGCCATGTGATGAGGAGGTAAGGAGGACCAAGGCAATTTTTCCCTAGCTGTTCTCTCTTCCGTACTTGGCTCTGTGTGTTCGACTTCCTTGGACTATATGTCTGATGTGAGAAAAAATTATTAAGAAAGAAACTTGACTCCCTAGGGCTAAAGAAAGTAATTTCCTGCTAAGATCCCTTGCCTAACATGGGATCAATCAGCTTTCTCTGCTTGTTTTTCTGTCTTGATCAGAATGAGTTTTCCTTTTTTTCCTTTCTTACAAGATTGTGGAGCTGAGGTTGACAGTGCTTGTTGCTCTTAGTCCATTCCAATCAGTTTATGACTGTGTGCTTGATTTTCCCTTTCTGTTCTTGCAGAACCAGATGCTGGATTATTCTAAACGCAGCCGCAGTGGCAAATTCCGCCTGGTGACCAAGTTTAAAAAGGAGAAGAACAACAAAAATAAGGAGACTCACAGTAGCATGGGATTGCCGGGTACCACGTCTGATCATTCGTTGTGTCTTTTTGTAACATCAGTGTGGTCACACCACTACCTGTTCTCGGTCTGTTTCCTCACACACCCTCTCCTTCTGTTTCTGCATCTGCCTCGTCTTGCAGGTCTAGTCAATCTTTTCCATGTGGCAGAGTAGCTTATTGCTCCTTCTGAGTCATGGTCCCCCTGTACCATGCAAACATTCCTGAGCAGGAACAGGAGGTACCCTCTGAAGAATTCTCCCATACACTGTACAGGAACAGGAGGTACCCTCTGAAGAATTCTCCCCTACACTTTACAGATTTTCAAGGATATTTCAGAGGGTGCTTAGAGAATTGAATTTGAGGATTTTGGCATTTTAAGTATAAAAAATGACTGCGGGGCCCAAGTCCATGTAACTCCAGTCTTTTCACTGCTTGTTCTCTATGATACAGAAAATGATATTTTTCTCATTGATTCACCTTCAGGCTTTAATCAAGTTTCATTTCTAATTGGCTGGAGATCAGCATCACTGCACCTTTAATCCTATTGGTCAGTAGATAAAAACTGGCCATGAATCAACAAATTGTCATTCAAGACACTTCTTCTCTAAATTAGTCCAATTGATTTTTGGTTTATGCTCTCCTTATGAAGACTTTTTTCCAAAATTCAGAAGTATGACCTGTTCTTTTGGCTTTCGGGTCCTGTCCTCTGCCATGGGGCTGTGGGTATAACCTCCTGTCTGACAGGCTGGTGTTCATTCACTGCCTCCTAGAACTGGGAAATTTTATTATTCTCTTACTTAGAGACTCTGCAAGAAGGTGGAAGTCTAAACTCTTCCTCTCTCCCTCAGACAAGGGGGAGAGAGGTTCCTCTCTCCCTCAGACAAGGGGGAGAGAGGTTGCCATTTTGTTTACTGAGCACGAGTAGTTGTACATAATAATGCGCAAACTGATCTGTGCTGTGATTCTCCATCATATATTTTACAAATCTGTTGTTTTGTACACAGAATTTACACAATGAATTTACTCTTCTTAAACATGGGGGTGAACTTTTTAATGTTATCCGTATCAAAAGATATCATATCCCTTCAAAACATATATGCACTTCCTCCTGGTTGTACTGCAGCAGGCCTCTTCTTAAGAGAACATCTCTTACCTTTTTTTGCCCTACCTCCTTAATTCAAGGTTGAAGGTTGTGCTGCCCTCCCCTTAGTTAGAAGGCTATGGTCCTGCTTGCCCTCTTCCTCTGGCACTGAGTGCTGTGGCGTCCTCATCTCTCCCTGTCTCCTGGGATTCTGGGTACTGAATGCACTCCTGCTTTTCCATCTCTAACAGTTCACCTCTGGGGAACGGAGGAGGTTGCAACGTGGCTTGAGCACCTCAGTCTTTGTGAGTATAAGGATATCTTCATCCGGCATGACGTCCGGGGCTCTGAGCTCCTGCACCTCGAACGGAGGGACCTCAAGGTACTTTCACGGTCAGCTCATGAGAAGTAGCCAGCTGCATCTGCATGACCTTCTGTGCTGAATGTGCTTGGAAGTGGTCTGCCCACTGTTCATTCCAGGTGCCTTGGCAAGATGAACAGGTTCACTACAGCCTCATTTTATTTTCTCGCCGTTTTGGATCATCTGATTTTTAATAGCAGGGAGGTGGAAGAGGTGCATGAGGGACCAACTGTCCAGTTCTGCCACAGCTTCCTGGAGATGTGATATAGTCCAGCACACAGATCACTAATAGTGTTCTTGAGAGTCTCTGATTTTAATGATGGAAGTTTTTCTCAGCTACTGTACCATCTTTGCAGAAGGTGCTGTACTTGGGAAGATTTGGTTCTAACCATGCAGTGACTGGACAAACAGATCATCACACTTCTTTGTTACAAGAAAAAGCACTTGGATGAGGCTTATGGATGGAGAGAATCTTTTTTAAGAGGGCCTAGCAACCACATTGCACAGCTTTTCATCTCCTCACTAGGAGGCATTGTTTCTGCTGAGAGAAGTTGAAAGTGGTGGTTCTTTACATGTGCAAAAGGCTTGTGTCATCATTCTGGTGACTTGTGTAGAGCAGGAAAACACTTTTTTTTTGAAGTAGTGTGTGGCTTTTGTTTGATGCCCCTTGAATCTTTATTTATCATTTTGACCATCTTCCCATGGTGGGGTTTGCTGTAATGGATGTAGCTGACCCCTCTGCATGTCATCCACCTACAGCTTGTGTTTGTTGCATGGTACCCAGTTATCAAATGTGACTGGTTAGTTCTTCCTGCATGTTTTGGCTACTAGCTTAGGTCCCTGACATTTGTGTGCTCTTTCTGTTCTCACAGCCTTTGACAGCCAAAGCAATTTGTGTTTCTGGCTAGCAGTCCACAGTTTTTTCTCTGCAATGCTCTGTGCCCACTCTGCATTTCTTAGTAGCTTTTTGACATGTGGTTTGAGGCTCTGTATATAACCCTCAGGTCTGGAATTTTTCTGGTTGGTTTCCTCCTCTCTTTGTAGCTGGCTGACTAGTTTGTAACCATTGCTTGGCCACCTGGAGTTTCCCTCTGCCTTTCTCTTAATGTAAGGTTTTCTTTTTTCTTCCAGGACCTGGGTGTGACCAAAGTGGGTCACATGAAGAGGATACTGCATGGGATCAAGGAGCTGAGCCGGAGTACTCCTGCCAGCGAGGCCTAGCCTCTGTTTTCACAGCCTGTGTCTACCATTCTCCCTAACTGCACAGCAGTCACCTCACAAAGCAGATGTGCTCACAACTATCTCTGCTGAACAGCCAAATTTTAGCTGTTCAGAGCTCATATCAACCAAGCATGGTGCTACTTTTTTCCTGTGGTGTATGGCTGCATCCAGTGGAGAGGCACTTCCTCTGCAATTGGCAGAGCCTCCTGGAGACAACTCACTTGCTGTTTGAAGAGCCATGTCCTCTGTTGTGGGAAGTTCTGGTTCCAGGGACAGTGCAGGACTCCTGAGAACTGCAACACAGCTACCTTTACTGTATAACTTCATCACAGTAGAATCATTCAGGGCAAAAGATGTATTGGCCAGTCTTAGTTCAGGAGCGTCTGACAGTCTTTTCAGACCCAAAATTTTCCTGCTCATCTGTGTGTCACACCTGTGTTTAGCATATTTAAGTAGGACAAAGCCTCTCCCTGTGTCTTACTAATCCCTTTTTAAATGCATCTGAAATTCAAAGCCAGTGCTGACCTCTTCCGATGAATATCCAGTGATTCTCACTCACTCACACCTTTGCAACAAACAGTGCATGTGCTTCAGACAGTGTTTGCACCAGCTTGCAGGGCCTTCTGCTGGCCCTGCTCTCCTCTTCCAGCCAGGAGTAATGGTACAACCTTTAGGTTTTCATAAAAAATGTGGTGCCGAGTCATCATGGACAATTGTTCAGAAATTCCTGGCAGTAAGAAAAGAAAATTCTGGAGAGCCAGATGGTTACAGGAGATGAGCTCTGACATTCCTTCTTCTGAATTCATCTTTGGGAGACCAGATAAAAGGGAGAGGAAAGCTAATGAGCTGTTTGGGCTGCACAAGAAAGGAGATGTAGGACAACTTGCTTTATCTTGGGGGACAGAGCTGCATGACTGGCAATGGCATGTTTAGTGCCACTTCTTTGGCCACAAACACGACAGCTGTTTCTTTACTTCAGCTTGCAGTGTAGAAAACAACTTCTGTCGCAAAACACGTGATTTAAATCTAGTACTTCTATCTGTTCACCTGTCTTGGTTTTAGTAGCTTTTCCATCTTGCTTCTCTTTCTTGGTGTCTTGCTTCTTCACTCCAGGGTGATACAAAAAATTGAAGTAGTTCAGTTCTCCTGGGCTGTACCCCTAAGAGAGATTCCTTATGCTGTCAAACATTGGAGCTCCTGTAAGAGCACTGAGAGGAGGAGGATTGTTACCGAGCAAATGAGCATAATGAAAACTGGAATATGTTGATAAATTGCCTTTGGTACCAGCAGCAGTCGAGCATGAAAAAGTTAGTGCCTCTGAATCAAAGTTTCTAGATGGCTGACCCCAGTTGGGTGGCTGTTAAAGCCCAAGACCAGGATGCACAGTTACATCACCATCTTTATCACTGCAAAGGGAATTTGCCAACAGTGCTGTAAAACTCAAGAGACAGCAGAAATTTTTAATTACTCTGTCGTTTTCTGTGTATTTATTTTTTTGTTGTTAGAGTGGCACCTGTCTGACTATGGCTGCAGACAGAAAAGCCCACATACCCAGTGGCATAAAAGATAATTTGTTGAGGACATAATTCTTTTTTTTTTTTTTTACTTCTAAGGATTTTTATCAAATTGATATCACTTCTCTACTCTAACAGCAGTCAAGTTAGTTTATGTAAAGATTTTTCAGCTTATAAAGGCTCTGGGCTGATTTTGTTTCAGCTGGGCAAACTCCATTGAATTCCCGAGTATTCCACCAAGGGTTATTCAGACTCTGCCTGTCTCTTCTAACCAGACACATTCACCCATGTGTCTCCTCTCAGCCTGGCAAGTGAAAGGGTTTGCTCATGAGAAGGTAAAAGAAGACTAAACATGATCCAGCTAGGAACTGTGGGGCCTGAGCAGGAAATATGTGCAGCACTGCCCTGAATGTATTTCTCCTATGTGTATGTTGACAGTTGCTTCCATAGCTGTGTGCTTTATTTATCAGTACTGACCCCCTCTTACTATATTGAATTCCTGAGGTATCAGGTAAGTAAGAATTGCAGACATACTGTATTGTCCCACTTGCTTGTTGAGGCACACAGCAGTGTCTGGATGAAAATGAGGCGAAACCTCCTTAGGAGAGCCCCAGGATGCAGCCATCCTCAGTGGTGGTGTGCAGTGACCTCGGAGTGTGTGCATCCCACTGTCTATTGCAGAATTGTGCGTGGCTGGGACATCCATGTGCCTTCCCAGGAGAGTGCAGCAGTGAGGTGGGGCAGGTGATAACTCAGGAGAAGTGAGATCTGTTTGTTCCTGTATGTAGTGAAGGAGCTGTTCTGTGAACTTTCCCCAGGCAGCCTCATGGTTAAAGATGCATAAACAATAAGCACTTGCCTTGCATAATCCTTGAGGGGTTAAATTCTTGCTTCCATAGAAACAGCTCCTCTCTACTCTTCCTGCCCAGAGGAACACAGGAATCCAAAGAGTTTTTACATTCAGGTGCGTTCCTTAACTCATGCCATATCTATCAAGACCTGATGACCATTAGCCATCTGCATGAGTGATGAGGCCTGCACAGACCTGTCTTCATTTCTTTTGCTTTTATGATCCATGTGTCAATGCCTTCAAATCCTTGTTGTGCACATGCACATTTATCAAAGGGTTGACAGCCACTATATTCCTGTCTGTTACTTATCAGAGGCAGGGAGTTCTACCCTCTTTTAAGAGCAGAAAATGCGATCTGCATTTAACCTGAGTGCCTTTGAATATTTATTGAGGTATAGCTCTAAAAAACCCCAAAGGGTTGTAGTTCTGTGTGTCTCACTGGGAATAGTGCAGATTTCTGCTGGTGAGATTTTTCTGAATAGATGAAGACAATTTGTGCTGAACATCAGTGACTGCTATCTGCAAAGTAGGGAGCCAGGTAGAACTCCTGGCTGCATTATTCTGAGTTTCTCTTCTGACATCTGATAATTTTTTTGTGGGAGAGAAACTCAGGAAAGACAATTAGTAAAAAATGTGCTGCTTTGCCAAAAAGAGACTGTCCAGCAGTCTCAGGAACACCAGCCTGAGAGAAGCTAGAACTGCACATATCACACAGGTGTTTAGTCCCTGAAGAAAAACAAGTCCTGTGAAAGCTGTGCAGCACCTTCTGTTCACATCCTTCACCCCTGGCAGTGGCTGCAGTGAGCTGGGCAGGGGGTTTCTTCTGCTTGGAAGAGCTTCAGTCTGTTCTCTCACATTCTGGCACCATCCTGGGTATTTAATGGCAAATTCTGGGGAATGATGGTTGGGGCTAAGTGAGATTGCATGTAGTGGAGACTGGAGGGAGGTTTGGCTGTTGGCAGTGGGCTGCCCTTGGCAGGGCTGGTACAGTCTGCCTGCTGTAGCTTGTGGGATGTCAGCAGGAGCCAGCTCAGTGGCCAAGGGTAGCTGTGCCATTGGGTGCCTGGAGGTGCTGGCCTGGTGCCTGGGAGCCTCCAGCTCTGCTAAGGCCTTCAGTGCCAGTGCTGTGACTGCTTCTGCACCCAAACTGTATGGAAAGCTTTGTTCATTGTTTTAGTGTTATTTAAAAATGTACATAATAGCGATGTGATTTAAAAACAGATTGTTTACAAGACATATTTTGTATCTTAAGATGTGTGTACTGTAAAAAAAAAAAAAAAGGAAAGGATGAAAAATGATGTTTTTCTACAACTGTCAGCAGTGACTGCATGTCTGTATCATTGTCCACCGACTGTTGTTCCTCAGGGGTCTCTCCACCATTCCTGTGATCGTGTCAAAAGCATTGGGAAGCAAGTGAATCCCTGTACAGTCTTGGGAAGAAGGTTTTGTGCCTTAAGAATGGGACCTGCTTCCCTCCTATTTATTTTGTTAATTTATACAGTGATTACCATGAAAATGTCTCTTGTGGGGGTTTTTTGTACATAATTTACTTGTTGTAAATATGTTTTTCTTGTATATAAATTAAACATGTTTCCGAGATTCCAGTAAGCGTTTTCTGCTACTCATTTCATTGTGAGAGGCCTGCTGTACCCATCTGGTGGGAAACAGCTAATAAAAACCTGTGCTGTGATTAAATGGATTTATCCTGACTTGCATCAGAAGTTCAAAGCTGTTCCTTAGAGAGGAGTGAAATGGTAAATGTAAGTGTTGTAGACTAATTTTGTAGCATTTTTTGTGTTGTTTTAATTGGCATGGAGAAGACATCAAGTAGTTTAATTTTTTTAGCTATGTCTTGCAGTGAACAAAAGATGTTTTAAATGTGGTGCTTCTACTGGTGCTCATCCTGAGCAAAGCTCTGCTGGCAGCAAACCCACAGCTCAATGGGAACGCTCTGTCAGACTCTGCAGAACTGTGTTGGTTACCCCTCCTCAGGTGGCTGTTCCTGGCCATGGTGCTGCAGTGCCAGGATGAGGCAGGAGCAGTTGTTCTCTCCTCCACTTGGGCCTCTGCATATTCCTGTTATTGCAGGCAATATGTACAGTGACTGGAGTAAGTGAAAATGCATTTACAAAAATGTGGGAGAAGTGAATTTTCTCACGAAATGTGGAAACTGAGTGCCATAAATGCCACTTGTAAACTCGAAACAAAAAAATTTGGAGGTGTTCGGGTGAGCAGTCCATAGAGTGGATTGTGACAAGCTTTCTCTTCCATCTGTACAGATTGGTGTGTTCCTAAGATGCTGACAAGAAACTTCCAGCAGGCTTATTTAAACTGAGAGGATGGTTGTAGAGTTCCACAGTACTGCTGCAAAGTGGGTGGAAAGTAAGTTACAATGGTCATGAATATTTTCTATGTGAAAAACATCTTTGTACTTGATAATTAAACAGAAGTATGGAGAGAATAGTATATGAACAGGAACATCATTCTAATGTTACATACTCTTGCATGATGAAAATGGTAAGATGGATCTTTACAGTGTTAGTTACCTGGAGCCAGAATAAGGAGAAGAGAAAGACTACTGTGTTTACTCACACATGCAACAGACCCTGAGTGTCAGGCTCTGCTTTAAGTGGCATTACAGAAAACATGCAAAGAAAGCAACAGCAGAGGCAGAAGATATTCTTCTGATACAAGTTAATTAACTGAGGTCTTTTTTTAATAATGAGGCAGAAGCCAATAGCAAAAAACTTACTGTCCCACTCAGTGTGTCATTACTGAATGTCAGAACTCCTTCTCAGGGCTGAATCAAATCCTCTTGGTTTGGTTTAACTACCTGATGGATCTCAGGAGGGTGGAATGGGTTGGGAGGAAGACGTGCTGTGAAGAGCTCTACCAATGAGTTTAAATTAAAAAGTATGAATAACTGCACCCCCTAGCTGGGCCTGTAGTATCTTGAGGTGTTTAATTTTCATGTGGGCAGAATGAAAAGATTCTGAGACTGTGGAAAGTGGCATTCCATGTTGATAACAGCTAAAAGAGTCTTTGCAGTTCTCCAGCAACTTGTGTCTGAAGAGTTCTAGCATTTTACTGGCTTACCCAGTGACCTGGCAGTGTTTTTCTTTACAAGAAAAGAAGAGCTGGGGCAGTGTGCATATGATCTAGGAGACTCCTTTGGTTGACTTAGTGGTAAAATGCAAGTCAGATGTGGCCTGTGGCTTTTCTTCGTGGGAGCAGGGAAGGGAGTGGCCTCAGCTCCCATGTCCTCCTCCATGAGCAGGTTGGTTTGCACTGACGGGCTACTCCAGGGGAGGAGTTGTAGCAAGGCCACAGTCTCTCTTAGCAGAGGCTGTGCAGAACTGCAGTCCCAGCAGCACTCCCAGGTGTGAGCAGGTCCCAGCCAGGGAAGTAACAGGCTGGGAGGAACTTGATATCTGCACAGATTGTCAAATTCCTCTTGCTCCCAGGCTGCAAACTGGATTCACAGCATCACTTCTCAGCAGCACACAGACTCTCCATGGAGAGGTGTTCTTGCCTTTCTGGTACATGTTCCAGTGTTCCTCTGAACTGTGCAAAACCTTGAGCTCCAAGGACTTTTTAAGAAGAGGGACCCGAAGAGACCGGTACTTCAGCTTGGATTTCCTAGGGAAGCAGGAGCAGTCTGTTTGTCTGGTGCTGTGTGTATGAGTCTCTCTTTCCCCTCTTAATCCCTGTTTGGAACTGCTGTCTTGTTTCAGACAGTTCACAGGGAGAGATGATGGCTCACAGAACACTCTATTTCTGTAAGTCTTGCAAGAAATCAGGACTTGGGATGAGAGGGAGGGAGACTTTGGTACAGCTCTGGCAGGTAGAGGCTCCAGTGTGCATGTAGGAAGTAGGCTTGATGCTTTTATTGCTCAGTGAATTGCTCAGATTTGTTGCAAATTAAAAGCTATGAAATAGGAAGCACAGATGGATGCAGCACATAATGACTGGTGAAGAGCTGTGGGGTTTGATTTTTGTGAATTTTTTGGCACTTCAGTTTCCTTCTCTATCAAAATTTACATCTGTTTAGAATTTATTTAATTTGCAGAAATTTACATTTTAAATTTGAATTTAGAAAAATTTGAGAGGAGTAATTTGGTGCTCCTGGCTAAGAGGCTAAAGGCTGAGAGCACATTTGAGAATTTGCCAGAAGCTTTCCTGTAGAAAAGGCAAAACCAAAGCTTTTGGCTTTCTTTACACACAGGGGTGTGTAAATGCTCTGATGTGCTCTGTCCCTTCAAGCTGTAAGGGGGAGTATCGTTTAACTGTAAAATTTGAAACATTTGATGCTTTTTAATTCAAGGAGGTGATTTCTTCAATTATTAGTGCCCATTCATAACACACTGAATAAGAAGTCTCCACAATGTTAATCTAAATTTATGGAGCTTCTGTCTTGACATTCTCTTGAGAGGTTTCTTTTTTCCCCTCTTTGCCCTCTTCTAGCCCTCCTTAGAAAAATCCCTATTTTTTAAAATGAAGGTGAACTAGAAAAGAGTGAGCCCAGCACTGTGAGTTTTTTAGATTGAAATGGTTTCCTAGCGTGCAAAACTTGAAGTACCCTGAAGCATCTTTTCTTCAATCCCCTGCATCTGAAGTCGTAAAATCACCTGAGAGCCCAAGTGCTGGCTTTTAAAATATTTGTTGCCACTGCAGTGGCAGGAGAAAACAGGAAAACAAAGCCCTCAAAACAAAAGGGGTGATGAAAAAGTAAGTTAATTCTTACTGAATATCAGTACAGGGGTTTTAAAAAAAAAAAAAAANGAAGTAAGTTAATTCTTCAGTACAGGGGTTTAAAAAAAAGAGAAAAAGCATGTTTTTAGGAGGCTGACACATTGGTTTGCATATTTGAGGTTGGCAGTTGGTGTGTGTGTCCTCAATTTCCAATCTAATTTCTAGGACTGTGCCAAATCTCAGAACAAAACTTATTCAAAACCATGGTAGCAAATGGCCAGGTCAGCTACAAATATGAGTAAGGCATGTAATACAGGGTACTACCTGTGTTAGGTTTCCTATTTTATGTTTCCTGTCTTAAGATGTGTTTAATAAACTTAATTTGCAGTAAAAATCTGTTGTCATTAATATTAGCTGAAGTTTTCGTGTTGAATGGCTGAAGTGAGGACAGAGAACGTACCAGTAGAGTTTTGTGGTGCACACATCTTACCCAGCTGGGATATGGATGCAGCAATCTTTTTAGCTGAAGTCCCAAATGGATGAACTTAGTTTGAAGAGAACTTGTTTTCAAGTCCATGGCCAAATTCGTGAGGGAAAAAAGGAAATAAAAGTTTTATAAGCAGTCAGAGCTCTCCTAATCAATGTCACGGGATGTGAATTGAGATTCTAGGGGGGACCCATCTTTCCCTAACCTCTGGTGGCACTTCCCCTGATGAAGGACCCCAGAGGACTCCTGGGTGCACACATTAATTTGCATGAAGATGCCGTATCTTCAACATCAGGCATTTGAAGGGGCTGGCCAGGGAGGTTTGGAGTCCCCATTCCTGGAGGTGTTCAAGGAACGACTGGATGTGGCACTCAGTGCTCTGGGCTGGGTGGCAAGGTAGGGATCGGTCATGGGTTAGACTCAGTGGTCTTGGAGGTCTTTTCCAACCTGAATGATTCTGGAATTCTGCTGCACAGCTCACAGAGGTGCCACTGCAGACACTGTTCTGAGAAAGCTGAGACATGCTGGTTCCTACCCCTCCAGTGCAAGAAAATTTCTGAAAAGGATTGGGGGGTTTTCTCTAAATGCTTGGTGTTCAAAAGAGGCAACATGCTGGTACAAGCATCTGGTAGCTGCTCATGGCTGTCAGAAGGGTTAGTTCCCTTGGCTGTTTTGTGGTGGAAGCTTTGATGAGAAAGTGAAGAGGGAGGACTCTTAAAAATTGCAATATGTGTCCCTTTTGGGTGATTGTGTGCTGTGGGAAGAGGGCGGGATCTCTCAAGAGACCTCAGCACCGGGTATGTATGCTTGAAATTATATATAACCATTTCTGCTTACCAGAGAACCAAAAGGAAAAAAAAAAGGTTTGAGAAAGGCAGAGTGGGTGCCTCAGCTGTTTTACTTTTCCCCTGTATGCAGGTAAATGGTCAAGCTCTCCCTGAGCACTGTTTGTTTAACAGCTAAAAAGAAAGCACTTCATGTCACTCCAAAGAGTAAATATCTGAAGTTATGGATTAACTAAGTTCCAGCAGAGCTCATGGAGGAAGAATAGTTCACGCTGATTCCCACTGAATAAAGCAGTAAGTGTTTAAAAAGTATTGTATCCTTTGAGATTTCCAAGTACAGCTTGGTCTAGTGGAACAGGAAGCTTGTAAAAAATGTCCATTAGCAAGGGGAGGGTGTCAGGACAGGCCAGAAGTGTTCTGGGAGAGCTGCTGATGTAATAAAGGGAATGAGCAATCTGGAGGGACTCTAGTGAATGGCCGCTCCAGAGCTGGAGTCAGGGCACAGCAGAGCATTCAGCAGGGGAGCTGGAAGCTGCTCTCTGAAAAGCAAGTGAGCGAGCTGGCTGAGCTGGATGGGTGGGAACTGTCTGCAGCAGGGTCTTATGTCACTCTGCAATGTGCTCCTCTTGACACCTGCCTTCTCTTCCTCAGGTGGCTCCTGCAGCAGGATGTGGAAGCTCCTCACTGTGGGGCTGCTGCTGGCTGCCTGCTCTTCAAGGGGCTGCAGCACCTCAAGTAAGTGTTCTTTTGAGAGATGGCTTTCAACCTTTTCCCAGTCACTGCAGTTGCGTTTCCTGCTCCTCTGTTAGTCAGAAGGAGTGGCTGGAATCGTTCCCATTAGGGGAGTTTGACTTCCTTTAGCAGAGGTTGACAGACAGTGCTGGGGCCATGGCAGCTACCTGGTCAGAGCCCTGCTGAGCCCCATGAGCTGTCAGAGTACCACAGGGCAGAGGCTGAAGCTTGCTTCTGCAGCACAGCACAGACACCACATGGTGTCCAGGGCAGTCTCTCTTGCTGTACTGGAGAGAAGCTGTTGCTCTCATGAGTGTCCTTTGGAAAGCATCACTACCAGTTTTCAGTCAGCTCTTTTCTCTGCTCGTGCTTTCACCTTTTTGCTTGCAGTATTTTACAGCAGTAAAGATGCAAACCAAGTCCTGAGAATCCAGAAGCGGGCAAACACTTTCCTGGAGGAGCTCAAGCCAGGCTCTGTGGAGCGTGAGTGTGTTGAAGAGCGCTGTGACTTTGAGGAGGCCAGTGAGATATTTGAAACCAGGGAAGCAACAGTAAGTTAGGCTTTTTTAAGGATGAGTGGGCAACTTAGCCAATCAATTATTTTCTTAAAACATTGCAATCCAGGGCACAGGAAATCATGCTGTCAGTACTGAACATGGATCTCTCCTGACTCCTCAGGTGTAGGCATGGTTTTGAGTGTCACTGTGTTACAGTGATTGTCAAGTTGCCCCTCTATGGGCCACAAAGCTTGGCTACTCAAGCATGTCCCACCTGACGCACCTGGTGAGGTTTAGGTCCCAGACAGTTAATTCCAATCCTTGCTTGACCCCATTGGCTAGTTTAGCTGCTACTAAGTTTTTCCCAGTCCTTCCAGTCTTTCCCATTTGTTGTCCATTCACCAGTCCTGGCTGCTTTTCAGTGTATCTCCCAAGTCTCCCAGTTATGCCTGACAAACATTTCTCTTATCACTATGTTCTCTCTCTCCTTCTCCAAACTCCTATTTTGAACTAGACACTGTGTTTATTGTCCACTGATTCCTGCCCCTTTCCACACTAGGTTGTTATGTTGGGTTGGACTCTGTTGCTATTTTGAGCAGAGTAGGCTCAAAGCATAGGATGATGCAGTCCTTACAGTCCCTCAGACCCCACAAGAGAGAGGGGCTCTCCTTGGAATGCCCATGTTTTGTCTAACTAGGCTCAAGTGAACTCAGGTGACTTACCTTGCAGTAAGTGCCAAGAAAACAGCCTGCAAGCAGAGCAGGGGGTTCTGTGCTTAGTACAGGCAGGACAGGAGTATCACTGGCTGGTTTTCTTGGTTTGTAGTGCCAGTCACTACACTGCCAAGAAGAATGAGACCAATGCTATTGACCCGGGTGCTGTGTCTTGTTGGCCAAGACCATGAAACACTTTAAATCCCTCACTTGTTAAAAATTGTTTTCTTGCTGTAATACAAGTTTTGTTTCTCCACAGCTAGATTTTTGGAGCAAGTATGTAGGTAAGTGAAGACTTTCCTAATCACTTCTCTGTGCTTCCTCAGGAGTTACTAGTACTCAGTACTCAGCCTTCTTCCTGCTGTGTGTCATATACTCATTCAAATTCTTATTCTCTCTCATAAAGGGTGTGCAGAGGATGTTTTCCCGTTCTATCATACAAGCAACTTTGCTAAAACACTTGAGGTACACCTGTACCTATCATCAGTCATCTTCCCAGAGTTAAAGAATTGTTGAAAAGTGCTTTGATGCTCTAACCATGCCTGACATGGTCCAGCAGTAACCTGCTGCTGCCCTGCCTGCCTCAGGCTTTACTCTTTCCTCTCCTTCTGCCCACTTCACTCTCTCTGTAATTGAGAACCCAAACTGATGGCCCTGTCTCTGGCCAAGTGCCACGGAGGCACCATTAAGTGTCAGAAACATGGGAGTCTGGGGAGGGTCTGTTTGTGTTGATATTTGATCTGTGAGCTCTGTATGGTTCAGTGAATGAGTTTTCCTACCTCTGTTTCAGATGGAGATCAGTGTGAGCAAAATCCTTGTTCCAATGGGATCTGCAAGGACAATATTGGAAAATTTTCCTGCATCTGTAACAAAGGCTGGGAGGGAGTTTTGTGCAGTTATGGTAACACTGCATTTAATCCACTATAAAATAACATCTTTTGTGACAGGGATCTCTGTGTGATAGGGATCAACACTTCAGTCATTGCACAACATACTCTTTCTTTACTACTTTCTTTACTGATGTGATTTGTCTCCTGCTTCTTGATGTGGTAAGAGGTTTATCTGTGCTTATCTAAAACAAAATTAACTTTGTGTTGCCATAGGAGAATTTTAGAGATATGAGATATCTAAATTTTGGACAATATTGGAAATAACTCTGTGAAGCAGGAGTTTATTTTAGAATCATCAACACAGGGGTCATGGTGGGGTTTTTAAATACAGGGGAAAACCCAATCCACTGCAAATATTTTATTACTGTGATGGTTCCTTCCTTGGACAAAAGCTGGATAGAATATTTAGGGAAGAGCATCATATGTCATATATCATCAACAGTTTTCACTGTGTGACTTGGCACATAGTGATGGAATTTTCTGTTCTCCAGTCTACCTGACAGTAATCTGTTTCCTCCATCTCCCCACTGCCTGATTCTGGACCTAGATCTATTTGCTGTCTAGGGGCCCAAGTGTCATTGGAGCCCACAAATGTCATTCCAAATCCATTGACAGCTGTTACCCACTTGAAGCACAATGTCACTTTTCCACCTTACCTTTCTGTGACTCCGACTCCCCAACTCCACATCTCTCTTGCTGTTTGCTTTTCCCACAGAGGTGAAACACAGCAACTGTTCCATGGATAATGGGGGCTGTGAACATTTCTGCAGGGAGGACCCTGCTGAGCAGCATCGCTTGTGCAGCTGCGCATCAGGATATCAGCTCAAGGATGACCACACCATGTGTGAGCCCGTAGGTAAGAGCAGGATGTTTGTAGTCCAGCTTTGACAGAGGGTTATTCAGACTGATGTAAAAGAGTTTTAGGGGAGATTTGTCTGCAGTGCACTTTGTACTCATTTTCAAAACATCTGTTCCATGAAGAGTAACTCTGCCTGCATTTCCCAGCTCCATACCCACTTTATGGCCCTTAATCCATGTTTGCCTCACGGAGACATAGAGGGGAATCAGGAGACTGCCTCTTCTGCCGAGCACTGAGGGACTTCCATTAAGCCTCTGAACAGTATTGCATAGGTTAGACAGAGGAAATCCTTTAGAAAGAGGATTGGATGATCTGGGCTTTGCTAGTGAACTTCTCTGCATCTTCTGCAGTGGAGTTTCCCTGTGGAAGAGTGAAGTTGGACTACATTGAAGCCAAAGCAGACTTCAATATTCGGCTCATTGATGGAACAGTTGGAAGAAGGGGAGGCAGCCCTTGGCAGGTGAGGAGAAAGGGATTCTTTGCCACAAATAGTTCAGGCTCTTACTGAACTGCTCTGCCTGCCTCTCTGCTCCAGAAAGGCTCCTGCATTGTTACTGGTGGTGTCATATGAAGCTAGATTCTCTTAGCTTTTTCAAAAGCATCCCAAAGGTTGAGTAGCAGGAAAAAATAATTTAGTATCTGTGAGGATTCTTGACCTTGTTGCTGTTGCCAAGTTTTCGACCTTACCATGCCAACACTGCCAAGAGAGAGGATGCTGATGGCCCTCATCTGCTCTGTTGCTCCATCCTGGGGAGCTCGTGGTGTGTGATGTGTGCTTCAGCTCCTGCAACAGCCTTCCAGTGGAAGGTGATCTTTCTGCCCTTTCTTATAAGCCTTGTCTGTCATAAATTCAAGTTAGCAGATTTAATCAGCAAAACATGCCATGGCAGGTTGGGTTATCACTGAGAAAAGGGAGACCTCACAGAGCTTACCATGGAACTAATGAATGCAAATAGTTAGGGCCTGGTTCCCTTTGATATTAAAGGGCCTTTTACACCATAGTGTGAGAGCTGCAGCCTGAGATGATGCACTGTCTCTGGTGTGGGACACATTCCTCATTTGTGCTCTGTATTTCAAAGCTTTGAGTACAAAGTGCTTCTTGGCAGTGACCAGCATCACCCCCTGTTGATTTGGATGAAGCCTGCCCTTATTCTGGAAGGACATTCTAAACTTTTCTGTAGGTATTTCACAGAGACTCTATTCATAGAGCTTTTGTCCCCCTGTAGAGCTTTGGCTTCAGTGAATGTGACATGCTTTAGTGCTTGATAAGTCTGGGTATTTGGCAGCCTCCAAGAAGAATGAGTACAGTATTCTGTGAGCTGTGCTCCATGCAATGTCACACCTCCCTTGTCTTGTTTCAGATTATGCTGCAGAATACCGAAGGAAAGTTTCTGTGTGGGGGTGTTCTCATCCATCCAGCTTGGGTCCTAACAGCAGCACACTGCCTTGAGGAACACAAGGCGTTCAGAGTTAAACTTGGTATGGATAATCACCTGTCCCTGTGGTTTTTAAATATAACTCTTTAATTCCTAATATTTATCATCTCAGGGAAAAGACTAACAGGTTCTGAAGACAAAAGTCCTTGGCTGTAGAAGTGGTCTGTCTAGGCAGTATTTAATATGCACCTTAGATTAAAACAAAGTTTAGTAAAAATCTGATTTCATTTGAGCCTGTATCAACCTTACTCTGGAAGTGAGCTGATGTCTTCTGAGCACTGCTGCTGGTCTATAAAGTAGAAAGACTTGGTCTCTTCTGCCTGTCTTTTTCTGATGATGAAAATATTTAAGGCCATTCCAATACTGAAAGAAGTCTTGATCCCAGAAGGGGAATGTCACAGGGTCTCTTCCCACCTTTTCATGTATTTAAACACTGTTACTTAAGAGTGTTTCACTGAAGAGGTGCTGCAGAATGGCAACACTGCCTTTACTTGCTCTCCTGCTCTGGAGCATGAGAAAATGTCACCATGTCAAGTAAGTGCTTCTCCTAAATTAACAGACAAAAATAATTAGTGTTTCATTCACACTTACATAGATTTTTTTTTAAAAATGTTTTCTGTCTACCATTGGTACTGCATAACAGCTCACTGCTTGCTTTCCATTAGTGAAAGGATAGATTACTTCCAGTATTTATGGAGAGTCCTGCCAATATATTGTCTGTGTATATAGCCTTAAAAATAGATGGTCTGTGTGCATGTTCCATACACACTGTGGATGTGCAGGTGCTTGAGAGCAGAGACAATAAGTTTATATACATCCAACCTAAAGAATGAATCAAAAAGTGTGTGATGTAGCCTTGGGTCCTCTTAGTGCCAGAATATTCACCTTTTCACAGAGAGACATCTGTTCACTGCAAAAGCAGTTCTCATCAGAAAAACCCAGAGACATCTGTGAGGGACAAAGAGCAGAGTTTTGGATGGAGACATCTCCATGTCCATGGGGGCAGCCAGGAAAGTGTTTGTACTGAGCCTGCACAGGTATTCAACCTGTGTCTGTCAGGCTGGGATACCCCACACCCTTCAGGACTTGTCCCAGTGCAGTTTGCCATCCACAGGAGCAAATCTGGAGGGAGAAGTTGCACCTGAGTTTGCACTCAGCTTCGGGAGAAATCTTGTAGTAGCACTCATGTGGCTTTTTAGTGTCTGAAAAAGAAAGTTAGTTCTCAGAGTAGCTGAAGTTTTGGAAGATGGATTTGAGAATAACACATTATTCCTGCTTGTGGCTCTTGTTCCTGCATCACCAGCCTAAGAGCATCCAGAACTGTGTTCAGAACTCCAAGATGATAGAGCAGATAAGTGGATGTAATGATTCATTTCAAAATACTGTCTCTGCCATCATAGTTAATATTTTTGTGCCAGGAGCAAGATTATGATGCTCCTTATTGTATAGAAGGAATTTGATACATTTCCACAGCCTCTGGGTTCAGTACATCCAGATGTACATTCAGGATTTCTGGAATTTAAAACTCTGGGGGTGGATAACCCACCAGAAGTCAAAGGGTGTCCCCCTGGGGGTGAGGGAACCTGTCATTGCAGTGCAAAAGGTGTCACCTGCTGGTTGATGAGTGCCTCAGGATGGAGACTGTTGGTGGCTGTGCTGGTGTATGGAGCATGTGTCTCCACAGCAAGCATGTTCCTGCACAGCCACTCTGCCTTCCTCAGAGGAGATGGTCTGACAGTGCTTGAGTCCAGAGTTATTTCTGAGGCCTAAAGCAGAGTTTGTAACTGTGAAGACAAGAATAAAGGCCTGCCAGCCAGCCCCCAGCCACGGTGGCTTCAGGCTGCCTCAGAGGTGCTGCGGACCGCAAAGAAAAGAGATTGTGATAGGAGAGAAAAACTGATTTGTGATTTGGTTCATACTAGCAAGTCCCTCAGGAGCTGGTGCCATTTAGTACAAGACATCAGAGCAGTTTCAGTTGCTGTCTGTACAGCACTGTTTCAGTACTGTCTGTTCTGGCCACCTTGTCTGTCTGCAGAGGAGCAAGAAGAGAGACTCAGAAATAAATGGTCTGGAAGACCAAGATCCAAAGCTGGATTTAAGGGATCTTTTGAGAATATATTTCTGTAACTACTGTGGCTCATAAGTCCCTATGCTTGGAGACACTCCTTACAGAAAAAAACCTGCAAGACCTCATTGACAGCCTGCCAGAAAACCTAACTCTGCATTTCCTATTGCAGTGTATCACAAGTGACTTCCTGCATTTCTGGTCCTTTTCAACATAGTTTCCTGTTTGCTGTTCCGTAATTGCTTGGCAAATAGCAGCTGAGGAGTCTTAAGCAGTGAAAAACTCCTTAAAATACAGTTGTAAGATTTCAGAAAGGAATAATCTTACCCATCAGTCAACTTTATCTTAAAAATCCTGTTGTTCAGTCATCCAGGCCCTGGCTATGCAGCGTAAAGCTCATGTCCTGTTGTAAATGTCCTGTTTTGTGGTGTGCTTGCTCTCCCAGCTTTTAATGCTGGCTCCAAGAAGGTTGTTTTCTTCCTGAAGATGTCTCACATTGCACAAGTGTCCTGAAATATGAACACCACAGGGCATTTTGGTTTCTCAGCTGATGATCAGAGCTCTAGGGCTCATAGGTATTCATGATTTCCATAAATATGAAAAGTTTAGAGGTTTGTCCATCTGTTAAGAACACTGTTGATTTGTGACATAAACAATTGTATTACAAGAGAAGTAAAAATGTTAAGTGCAGTCCTAATGCCTGGTGTAATTCAGATGCTTTGGTCTTCAAGATAGAGGAAGCTTTGACAGCATCTGTCATCTTATTTGCTCTTCCAGGTAAATTCCGTTTCCGTCCTGAGGCAGATGAGCAAACCATTTGGGTTGATAAATGGGTGACCCACGAAAATTACACCAAGAAGACCTCAGATAATGATATAGCCATGCTGCACTTGGCTGAGCATGTGATGTATTACAAATACGCACTCCCAATCTGCCTTCCCACCCGAAACCTGGCAGAGCAGGAGCTGATGAGGAGTGGGAAGCAGATGGTGGTGACGGGCTGGGGCAGCACGAGCGAGCGTAACAACAGCTACGCTGCTTTCCTCAGGTACATTGAAATCCCCATTGTGCCCCGGAACGAGTGTGCCCAGGCCATGAGCTTCCATATCTCTGACAACATGCTGTGTGCTGGGAGCCTGGGAGACAGGAAAGATTCCTGCAGTGGGGACAGTGGAGGCCCTATGTTCACAAGATATAGGGATACTTGGTTTTTGGTAGGACTGGTGAGCTGGGGTGAAGGCTGTGGAAGAAGGGAGAAATTTGGAGTCTACACCAAAGTTAGTCAGTACCTTGAGTGGATCCAGCGCCACATAGATACATCAGCTTCTTTGAGGGGTTGATTCTGTTCCAGAGTCTGGAGTGTTGTGGCTCTGTGCTAGTGACAGTATGCAGTGTAATGTACTGTCAGATCTTCAGTATTAAATATTGAGTATGTGTTAACCTTGTGTGCTGTTTTCCTTGGTATCTATTTTTTTTTCGTGTTTACATTGGTTTGTTGCAGGTTATGTTGTTTATTTGTGGCATGGTCCTACTTTGGCCTTACAGGCAAGAGAAAGCCCTCTGTTAGCTGATGTGCTGTACATACAACATTGTAGAAAATAAGGTTGTCCATGGTCAGGCAACTCCATCTTTGAGGTGTAAAATGTCTGAACTCGTTGGGGTAGAGGCAGGAGGGGACAGAGAAAAGTGTTTTGCAAATAACCCTAGAGATGCACTTCTGTCATTTCAGCTGTATGGCAAGGTATAACCCACAGTAACTGTTTTGGTTTGCTTGGTATTTGTATAATTTTACTTTCAACCCAGTGAAATTTTTATTATATCATTACTACCTTCAGTTCCTCACACCTTATTCCAGTGTTCACAGATTGTTGATTCAGCAGGTGACTAGAACTTATCTGTATTTTCCATTCTTTGCACACTTGATTCCTGATCTTACCCTCACAAACTTCTTTGAAAGGGAATGGGAACTCTCTTTAGTGTTATTCAAAACCTAAAAAAAAAAAAAAAAAACCCCCAAAAAAAAAAAAAAAACACCCAAAACAAAAACAAAAAAAAAAAACAACAACAAAAAAAAAAAAAAAACACAAAAACAAAATCACTTTAATTCCAAGCTTTTGCAGGCTCTGTTTATCATGAGGTGTGTAATTCTCTTGTGATTAACAAGAAAGAAAACACCTCTGTTCACTCCTGTTCTGGTGGATGCAGTGGGCTCCAGGCTGTGTTAGCATTGCTGATGCTTTTACTGATAAATGTGTGTTTGTTTGCATCTCTGTCTGTGTGTATATCAGTAAATAAAATAAAGACATACAGCACCAATAAGTCCATAGGAAGTAGCAACAATCCAAATAAAGTTTAATATCACAATATATACTTGTTTGTAATCTTAGTACTTGAGACTTGTTAAATAATTCATCTTGTAGAAAGAAAAAGGAAAACTGTCTCTACTGTAGTGATACGTTTCCAGCATCTTGGTGGGCATGGATGCATGTTTGGATCAGTGAAGAACTTCAGTCTGCTCTTGTAATGAGACTGTTAAGCAAAAAAACCCCCAGGTACAACAACATTTTATTAGAGTTTGTAAAAAATTTAATTTGATATCAGCAAGGAGGCTTAATGCCTCTTAAATGCATTCCCTTAGAAGCTGCCTCTGTGCTTATTACCCAAGTGAGGGTTTTGAGTCATGCACTGAAGAAGTAGCAGTCAAGCCAAGGGCTTCTGTGCTATTTGCTGGCTCTGTCCCTCTCCTCTCCTCCTCTTTTTGCCTTGGGACAGGATTTAGGGATGGACAAACATTAAAGAATGCTTTGAACAGCAGCCTTCCCACCAGGCCTGCACTGGGAAGTGGGAACCTGTAACACTCTCTTGCAGGGAAAAGCACAATTGTGTTCAAAGCCAGTAAAACACAGGTCTGAGTAACAGCAGAAATTGTAATGTTGGTGTGCTGTGACTGACAGGGCAATATCTGCCTGCCTGCAGGTGACTGCTGTGAATCCTCCTGCACACTCCCAGCTCTGCATATTTCAGCAGAGGTTTACAGAACAGCTTGTGTGTTTTCCAAACTGGTTGGTCTTACCTGCTGGAATGTGATGGAGTGTCAGAAATCTGCTCTCAAAATTTCCATATTTTCCTGAGTAAATTTGTTGCAGAAGGTGGCTTTTATTACTGAAGGATATTTTTAAAGACTTTTGATTATCTTTTTAATGCACCTCTGTATACGAGTGGAAACACATGTGCAGTTTTCTTCTAATTTTGGGTTTCTAAGGTGTTCTATAGAATCCAGGTTGTCTCTCCTCTGTCAATATTTGTGACAGGTTAATGATCAACCTCTTGACCTCGTGGCTGTTCCTGGTGTACATCCAAATCTCTTTCCTGTCTTCTAAAAAAATAAAGGAAAAAGTGAGTATAATTGCATGGTTCTGTGTAAGGTGAACTCACTCTGGATCCTGTGTTTTTGAAAACATGCTGCAGGCAGCAGAGGGGTACGTGCTGTCGAATCCTGGTAAATCATTCAGCGTGGGAAGGTAATGCCTGAAATCCAAACTTCTGTCTTGTACCAGTGACTCCCAGGTATGTGGTGGTTGGTGCCTGGCTGGAGTTGGTGCAGATGATCTTACTTGCCCAGACCATCAGGAATTGCACAGTGACTGCTGGGACTACTGGAGCTTGTGGCTGGTTGTGGCCTTGGCATGAGAGCCAGCACAGCGGGGACTGGGCTGTGGCTGGAAGCGGCCCCTGCTCCTCTGGAGTCTGGTCCCTGCACTCCCGTGCTCCCCATGGCTTTTCCACAGGGACTCTGGCTCAGACCCTGCACCACAGCCAGGGCTGGCTCAGCCTCTGCCTGTGGGGGTTCCTGCTGGGGTGGCTTGGAGAAACAAGGGACATGAGGTCAGAATGAGCTGGGGAGATTTTTATTTCTTTGTTCCTGCTCTTGTCCTCTTGCTTCTACTTCATCTTTGTTGCCAGCTGATTTTGTAGCAAAATACTAATTTGATTCTTCTTTCCCCTCTGAAGGAAGTCAGAGTGTTCTGAATGCTCAGTGACATGGGGAGCAGTTCCTTACTTGGGATATTTCTCCTCCTGATGTGCTACATCAACAGCAGCTGCCCGTTTTCATATTCGGGTAGGTAGTACTTCTGAGTTACCTTTTAAACTTGTGTTACTGTGGCAATTTCAGCATTTAAAATGAAACTACATTCCTGTTCTGAACACAAAGTCCTGTGGGTTGAAGAAAGACTTCCTGAAATGTGCAAAAAAAATAAATAATTATATATATATATATATATATCCAAGAGAAATTAGCCTTTCTTAGCTTTCTACGTAGCCCACTCTCCTGTTGAAAAATATTCTCCTTGTGTCATTGAATCCAGAATCATAATGAGTTTTACACGGCAAAGACTTCCAATTTGGGAAGCTAAAATGAGGCACTTTCAACATGTATTCTTGGACCTTGTGTTGACTGTACTATACAAGGTTTGGAAATGGCTTCAGAGAGCTGTAGAACAGGCACAAGAGTATACAGGGGATTACTGTGGCTGTCCTTGCAGAGGAGGAAGAGCAGACCTAGCAGTGTATCTGCACAGCAGAAGGCTCACCAAAGGCATCTCCTCTGTGTGGGACACCTAATTAAAGTAGGTAAATCCTCGGAGGTGACCCCAGAACACAAGGGGTGGTGAAGGGAAATTTCACTCATGTACATGAAAGACATTTTCTCTGTTACTGGACAGCAGGATCTGTCCAAAGCCTTTCTCCATTAAGAGTTTTCTGGGCTGTTATTAATTGCCAAGAAAAGAGGCAACTTCAAATCATTCTAGAATTTCAGGCATTGCTGTAGGTACTATTCCTGCAACTAGAAAGAAGTCTGTGTTTCCACAGTCCATCTCCAAAATTGGGTTTTTTGTCTAAGGGTTTGACTTGTCCAGGGCACTGCCCCATGACTTGGAAAATGGAACACTGTTAGGTGCACAGCTATGTGGATTTTCATGGGCTTTGTGGGGATTACAGCCTGAGCTTTTACCTTAGAACACTGGTTGCAGCAATCTCTCCCAGCTTCTGCTGGGTGGGCTTTGGATATTGGGCCACACTTCTGGAGATGTAACAAAAAGGCAAAAACCTTCAGAAGCAGCAGGGGGTGTGTGGGCAGGACCTTACTGCCATATTCCCTCTTTTGACCATTCTTCCTTTAATTTACTGACAGTAGTAGCTTCAGACATTGCAGGAGGAGGGCAGGTAGTTTAGTGAAGTGAAGCTAAGATGAACTAAATGTAAAACTGACACTTCAATATTTCTCTTAATGGAGGATTGGTCTCTGTCCTGTTGTGGCCACCGTGGCACGTGGAAAACTCTGTGTCTCCATTACCAAATATCAAACTAATAATTGCTGTGAATCAAGATGGTTAAGCAGAAAAATCCTCCACATCCTCCACAGAAGAAGCTGCAATACTCAAAGAGTCTTGTGGAATAAAAAATTATTTCTGTGCTTACCTACAGGTCTCAGTAGTGGCTCTTTTGATTCACTGAAAGAAAGCTTAAACTACTGATATCTTTTGCTGGAACACAGGCTAATTTTATTGTCCTTTGGGCTGTTCGGGTAAATTTCTGCTCCCCCTATTTATACCACTCCACTGAATACCTGTCTGACTGTGACTGTAACAATGCTGCTCTTCCAGTGTTTATGAGAAAAGACAAAGCCCATGAGGTGCTGCGAGTCCATAAACGTGCCAACTACTTCCTCGAAGAGATTCGTCCAGGGGACCTGGAGAGAGAATGCAATGAGGAAAAGTGTTCTTTTGAGGAGGCTAAGGAGATCTTCCATTCACAGGAGAAAACGGTGAGAAACCTGATTTTAGGAGAAATAGAGGGAAGTTAGCAGTAAGGTGTAAATAATCCTTCCCAAGCCATCTGGTGTGGCTTTGATAGGTGCATGCCTATAGACTCTGCATCTTGAGTCCATTCAGAGTGGGTCACTGAAGGCATCTGTGAGATTTCACTCTTTTGAGTGCTCAGTTTGTTGTGTAAATGTTAAACACAATTCCTTGGAAGTATCTAAACCACATATCTGTGTGAGAATCAATCCAGCAACATGTCTGGGACATTTTCAGAGGTCACTTGCTTGACCAGACCCTCCAAATACAGAAGAGGGGTATCCTGCTCTCAGAGCCTGACAGCATCCCACTGGGAGCAGGGCTGGGGCATTCTGCCAGGGCCTTCTGCTCAGGGGTGTCACACAGAGGGGCCTGAGTGTTCCTGCATCCAGCCCGAGGTGCCAGGTGATGTTTCTTCAGCAGGTAGAGCAGCACAGGGGAAGTGGCTCTTCAGAGCAAGGCAGCTGGTGCTGAGGCCTTGCCTTGAGATGCTTTGGAACAGGGGAAGGTGGTGATGGTGCCACTTGAAACTCCTGGGCCAGGAGACCTTTCACTGGCTAAAGTGTTTCTGGATCTGAGCTTTCAGTTTATTTTTGGTCCCAGGACAGCCCAGTTTGTGTATTCTGGGGCTGGTCTGTGGTGCAAACAAAAGCAAGTGGCATGATGGTGAAGAGGAGATCTGCTCAGAGAGTGTATTCATGGTTCTAATCAAAATGTCAATTTACATGGACCCTAAAAAAAGAGTTATCTAAATTATATCTTCAGTAATCAATATGACCGTCTATGACTGTTCTCTTCATTTGTGATTTCTTCTTGCAGATGGAATTTTGGTTCAATTACAAAGGTAGGTAAAAAAAGAAATTTTAGGAAATTTATATCTTGGGTCCCTCTTGGGTACAAAGAATTACATAGCAATTTAGAGCCAGGTTTTTCTTAATTCCTGGAGTTACACTATACCTTGTTTCTTCTCCATAGGTTTTAATCCATGTAGTACAAATCCCTGTAACAATGGTGGAGTGTGCAAAATAAGACACTACAGTTACTTTTGCATCTGCCCCCCTGGATTTGGAGGACACACCTGTGAAACAGGTGAGTACAGGAGCAGACACATTGACATCCATTGTGAAGGAAGGATGGCATGTAGTCTTCTCCCATCTGCTTTGAAGAAATGACAGGGAATTGCCCCTTTTTATCACTTTAGAGGGATAACAACTCTAGTAACTCCTACCATAAATGTCTGCACTGGAGATCAGTCATGGTGAGGCTCTTCTCTTTTATTGAGTCAATCATTAAACAAATGAGACAGAGCTTACTGTAAGCAAAAGCAAATTATTATATTTATGTTGTAATGTATGAATAATGGGAAAGGAAGGGAAGAAACTGCCTTCTTTTGTTAGATTTTTGATCCTCTGAAAGGCTGTATCCAGTTATCAAACTGAGGCATGAAATAATAGCAAAAGTCAAACTAATGTGGAAACTATGAATCATAAGTAATTTCTTTTCCTCCAAGTGTCAACTTTTTCTCTGTACAGTGAAAAAGTTAATTAAACATGATTATTTTTTAATGTAACAATGAATAAAAATCTCAGTCCATTTCTCAGAGATTTGGCCCTAAAATGCCCTGTGCTTTAAACCTGCCTTGATATAAAAGACAAGGGGTGCAGATGCATCAAAACCAGATGTATTTAGAAACGTTTGTTCTTCTAGGCCTTTACTTGCCCCTGCTCCACAGGCAGAACGGCCTGAGCCCAGCTATGGCCTCAGGACAAAGTTGGCAAATAGGAGGAGAATAGTCGAAACTGAAAAACAAACATTAAGTCTGGTTTGCTGCAACTCAGCGTGAGTTTCTAGAACTGTAAGAGGTGGTTCCTTCTGTTTCCCTGTGAGATTCCGGCAGATGTTTTCCTACTTTCCTTGATGCAATGGTAGCTCTGGGAGCTGCCCGGGCCCGTGCGCAGCTGTGACCGCGCGGTGCCGGTGTTTTCCTGGCAGAAAGGTCGGAGTGCTGGTACAAGAACGGCGGCTGCTGGCAGTACTGCAGGGACGGCGACAGCGCCTTCCACGTGCTGTGCTCCTGCGCCAGGGACTACGCCCTGCATGAGGATGGGAAGAGATGCGTGCAGGCAGGTAAAGCAGAGGCGTCTCGAGTTACCTCAGGCAAAGGGCAGCTTGGCAGGCAGCGACTTCTCCTTCTTTAATAGCAGAAGAGCTGCAGCTACTGCAGCTTGCACTTAGTGTGAGAAAAGGTGTATTATTTGTAATGTTAAATGTTAAGGTTCCTCTCTATCAGGTGTCTGTAATCCAGTGCCCCTGTGAGCACGTACTGGGTCAAGGAGCAGCAGGACAGTCAGCTCTGGATCTGTTCCTTCTGCATCCACACAGGCTGAAAGGAGCCATGACGCTGAAGTGCTGTGTGGGAGGCAAGGGGACAGGGCAGGGGCTTTAAAACTGGCTGTTAAGACAGGAAGGGAGTGCTGGGCTTGCATTCTGTCCTGAAGAGGGCCCTGGGCAGGCTGCTCCTGGCTGATACCAGTGACTCAGAGGAGGCACAGCCATGGGCCCGTTTCTGGCCAATGAGCTCTGCACATGTAATTCGGGTGGTGAAGATCACGATGTCAGAGTTGTTCCTGGGCTCTTATGGAAGGTTGAGTTCCATCCTTGGACAGGAAAAGCACTGAGTTGAGTTCAACACGACTCCACATATCCTAAGCTCAAGTCTTTGTTTCTGTCATTCCTCCCTCCAGCACCGTTTCCCTGTGGCCTGATCAAAGCCAGGTGGGCTCTGGAGGAACAGCGGCTGGGGCCGAAACGGCTCCGCAGGGGCCAGTGGGAGCACAGAGATGTTGTGCCCAAGTGGAATGGGAGCACAGAGGGCACAGTTAGGCAGACAGAGCTGGAACACAGTGATGTTGGGGAAAAGGAGACTTTAAAGGATGCTTTTGGACAGAGCGTGTGGACAAAGGCTGAAGCTGGACAAACAGGGATGACAGGAGATGTTTTCAGCTGGAACAAGACACTGGTGGGCTCTGTGACCCAGAAGCCACTGTGGGACAGTGCTGCCAGGCAACAGCTGGATGTCCCTGAGCACCATGAGGCAGTGGGGGAGACTGCCAGGCCTGGCAGGCCCAGGGGAGCCCTGGCTGCCCAGGGTGAGCTGACCCAGAGTCCTGCAGGGCAGAACGAGACCACAGTAACTGCAGCCAGGTGGGAAGGAACAGTGGGAAATGCAACAAGGAAAAACAAACAGCAGGAGGGCTCTGGCCTGAATGGAACAGGGGATGTTCAAGGGAATGAGGGCCTGCATCAAGGCAGTGACTGGGAAGATATTTTGGACATGCCTCAGCCCTCCCCTCAGACCACCCAAACAAACATCAGCTCTACTCTGCAGCAGTTTGACTCCAGGGTGACAGGAGGAACACTGTGTCATCGTGGACATTGCCCCTGGCAGGTAATATTTTACTTCAAATCTCACCATAAACACCACACCTAAATGCTTTTTTACTTTATCATCACTGGGTCCATCAGGAGAAGCAGAGTTCATCAAGCCATTATAAAGTTGTTTTTTCAGGTGGAGAGCAATGGAACTACATGTATTTCTCAGTCTTCTGCAGGGCTTTTTGATAACAGGTGCCTTAAATACCTTTATCATTCTTCCCCTATCTTGCTTTTGGATTGGAATGTTAACACCCTCTCTATTAAGTCAGTCAGATCATCTGTGCTGTCATTCAGGTTGTGTCTGCATGTCCTTGGGGAAAAGCCAGGCTTTGCCTCCTTTTGGAAGGCTGGTGATTTTCACAAGGCAGGTCCCATGGCCAGGTGAGATTCCTCAGAATGCTGAGCACAGTAAGGGAGGTAAAACTGAAGGCTCAAAGGTGAATGCAAGTGCATGTAGCCAACAAGGACAACTGAAGTGTTTGTTTCCATTGCCTTGTTTTGTATTTTAAATTTTTTGTGCGTGTCCTTACTTGTTACTAATTTTCACTCTATTGTCTCTGTTTGGGGGCCTGTGCACAGAAATTCTGATCTAAAAAACCCCTGATGTTACCCATAGTCTGTTTTACTGGTGTCATACAAGTTGATTTCCCAGTTCCACACATGAGAAGGTATTTACAGGTAGAAAAATCAGACTGAGCCTGGGTGGACTGTGCATTCATTGTGCACTTTGACTAGTGAAAATGTCACTATTAGACAATTTTAGGGGTTTCCACCATCTTATAGCCTGGTTCTGGGTTGTTAGATGGGAATGTTGTTTGAATGCTGCCCAACCTGTACATTTTCTTCTTGAAATTAAGTGTTACCATCAAGGAAGTTGAGGAAGTTTTAAATTTTCATTACAGCAGGCAATCTGTAATTTAATCTTGTAATGTGTGTGTGTGTATATATATACATATTCATTCTGTTTTCCAAGGGTTTTGGAAATCCTTTGCATTCTAGTTCTTCCTAACCAAAGACAGCATTTTCTGGTAGTTGTTCTTTGCTACTTTTCAGAGTTTATTTCTAGCACTACTGAACAGAATTAAAAGCATCAATATATATATATATAGAATTAAGGCAAAATGGGTCATGTAAAATTCCAGGAGCTGGACCATGGTAGGAGGCCAGACTGTGTCACAACCCTTTCCACTATTTGATTATTAACTACACTGGAGGCACAGAGTACCAACATTTAAGCTTTTTCTTCAGTTTAACACCTGATTTAACAGGTCTGGCGAGTTTAATTGAGTGGATGCTGAGGCAGTGATAGAGCTTATAACTTTGAACAGACAACACAGACATCAGAGACACAGCAGCATGTTTTAACTTGTCCATTTGCTACTGTGTAGATGATTACAAATTTTATTATAGGAATCCCAAAGAACTACACCTTGTGTTTCTGTTCCCAGCCCCCAAAACGTTTCAAAGCACATGAAAAAAATCCTATTTGTTCCTTCTGAAGAATGCCAGCCACTGCAGCAGGCAATTGATTTGAGTTTGTCTAGCTTAGTTCCCTAAAATACTGTTCCCTTGTCCCAGCAGTGCAATCATTTTACTGCTGTTTTCACCCCACCTGTGCTTGGTGTGCTGGACATTCCCACTAGCGGTGTTCCTTACACAGGGTCGGGCTGCAGCCGACAGGGTGTGCAAGAGCCCGGTCCCGCCCTGTTGCCAGGTTCTGCCTCTCTGCTCCTGCAGGTGCTGCTCCGGGACAGCCGGGACATTGGGTTCTGCGGTGGGAGCCTCATCAGCCGGCGCTGGGTGCTCACGGCCGCACACTGCCTCGACCTTGTCAGTCCCCAGCACGTCACCCTGGGTGAGCACGGGGCCCCTCTGACTGCAGCCGTGCTTTGTGTGACACAGCAAGGCAGGGCTGAGACAGGCCCAGCCTCTCTGGGATTTAGGGAGCATGTCATGGCCTTGGCACGATGCTGAGGGGCTCCAGGTGGTCCCTTTTGTTTTCTCTGAGAACCTGGGAGCATAAAGCACAGGCCTATTTTGGCAAACTCACTGTGCGCAGGCTGAGCAAATCTTGGGGACACTTCAGGATGAAGAAGAGTTTCTCCAGGTGACAGTCTGCACCCAAGGCCATTTTGGGTTTCAGTTAGCCTTAAGATTAGTTTCCTCCTGTGCTGCCTCTTCCACTAAACCTCAGAGCACAAAGTTCCTCTCCCCAGCTTCAGCCACAGGAACTGGACCGTTTGTAGCAGGAATACTGCAGCAAACACAATTTTGTGCTTGAACCCCCGAGGAGAGGAATGTGTAGGAGGAGCAAACAGCATTCCAGCACAGGGCACCTGACGGGACAATTCTCCAGCCTCAGACCCAGCTGCAGCTCAATGCTGATGTCATGTTCCTGAGGCAAAAACATACAGTTGCATGGAAGTTTAGACACAACAATGCTTACTAAAAATGACTGACAGTATTTAGGGGAAATAAATAATCTCTTTTGGTGTGTCAGCATCCAGGCTGCAGCTCTATCTTGCCTCTAAAGGGCACCTGGAGAGTTTGGACACAGGATCACAGCCTGCAGCATCAGAAATCATTGTCACAGGAAGGATTTAGTTTAGGCTGTGCCACCTTGGAACAAAAGATCAAAGCATTATGAACCCCTATCCTTGTGATCCCTGTGACAATATCACAGAGGCTGTTCAGTTTGCTTAATATCTTAACTTTTCCTGACTGCAGGAGACTTTGACAAATACCAGAGAGAATTCAAGGAACAGAAGATCGCTGTGGAACGGAGCTGGACACACCCACATTACGATTCCAACAACTACAATGGTGACATTGCCCTGCTCTACTTGAGCAGTGCTGCTGTTTTGAACAAGTACGTGATTCCCATCTGCCTGCCCAGCCCTAACCTGGCTGTACTGCTCTCTGAAGAGGGGAGAGTGGGGATGGTCAGCGGCTGGGGAGCCACACACGAGAGGGGCTCCACTCTGCGCTTCCTCATGAAGGTGCGGCTGCCCATCGTGGGCCTGGAGCGCTGCCAGCAGGCCATGGACAGGCTGCTCACTGACAGCATGTTCTGTGCAGGGCACAGCACGGCCACGGCCGATGCCTGCAAGGGGGACAGCGGGGGGCCCTTCACTGTGTCCCACCACAACACTTGGTTCCTCCTGGGCATTGTCAGCTGGGGCGAGGGCTGTGCCGAGCAAGGGAAATACGGTGTATACACCAGAGTATCCAACTACATCCCCTGGATCAAAGAGGTGGTTGAAAGCATAGCAGATTCAGAAAACTTTTCCCCTGACTTTTCTTAATACCACCTCTAAGAACAGGATTGATTCTATTATTACAATGTTTCAGCCTATGACACTATGCCTGCTCCCATCCTACTGGTGTAAAATCAAAGAAATTTTGAAATGCATAAATTGCTCATTTAAATATTACTGAGTAAAGTACTTACGTATAATAAAGAACCATCTGCAAGTAACAAAGGAGGAGATAACTCTTCTTAATGTGGATCAGGAAGATTTTCTTGTTTTAGAGAAAGAAAGTGCTTTCCATGTCTCAAGCCTACCTGTGGTACGACAGGGCCACAGCCCTGTGTGAATTCAGTGCTCATCAAAGGAGAAAGCAAGAGCAGAGCTCTTTGGTGCCCTAGGCAAGCACAGGTGTCCTCCTTCAGCTCTGCTTCCAGCTGGTGTCCCAGCACACAGCTCTATTCTACTGTCATTCCCTCCACTCTCGCAGGGGCAAATCTAACGTGACCCTTACACACATCTGCAATGTCTCCATGACTGCTTCCAGCACTAACTCAGCCAACACCAGGATCCCCAAAATTACAGACTACTGTTACAAAGGCTCTGCTCCTCCAGCACAAAGGTGACTGTTCTTATTGAAAAAATGCCAACTGCCAATTACCTGTGCAAGAAGAGTCGTCTTCCAGGAGGTAAGCTCAGCAGAGACAGCCATTTTCAAAGGTAGAGACAAAGAAGCCACAGAGAACCAGATGTTACTCTGTTGTCATTCTGTAGCAGCAGGAAAAAAGAAATAGCATTATCCCCCCCTAACACAAGAACATTCTCCTTCCCACTGTTAAAATAGACTTTTGCAAAGTCACTGGTAAGCTACAGTGACATTTTACCTGGAAGCTGCTGGAATTTTTAGTGGTCAATCTGCTGGCTTTCTCCCAAACTTTACATTAGTCTTCATGAAAAGAAAATCCCTGGCATGGAAGATGACCAATACTTCTAAATCAAAAGCAATAGATGCAGATTTCCAAAGACATAACAACTGATAAATAAAGCAATGAATAAAGAGAAAACGGATGAAGCTGAACAAAAAATTAACCCCTCAGTTTTTCCACATCCCACGTGGTCAGTGCATACCTTCTTCTGAGCAATGAACAAGCAGTCCCCTCCCCAAAAAACCAGATGTTTTATTTTTTAAAGTGTTGCAATACAACAAATACATGATCTGTACAAAGGACACAACAGGGCCAGTTTAAATACAATCAGGAGAAAGGAGTCCCCATATTCACAGTCCTCGGACAACATCTTCTACCAAAACCTGAACCAACAATTTAAGGATTCACTTACAAAACAAACCAAAAAACCAAACCCACCCCAAACAAGTTAAAAAATTTAAAGGTCTCCAAAGAGTCTGTGAGTGTATTGTCTTACAGCAGAGCTCATGGGGTATTCTGTGAAGGGTCACAATGGCATCTTATTGCCCTCAATGCTGATTTTCACTGCATGGGCCGATCTGCTTTTTTTCCTGATATCTGTGAATTTCCGCATCTGTTTGTCCAGTCGACTCACCCCTTTCTTAGAGGTCCCCTGGAACTTAAAAAATAAAACTAATAATTACCACTGAAAAAAAGCAGACGCCCCAGAGGTCCAAGGCAAGCGGCACATGCGAGGTTGCACCTGGGCAAAGAACTAGGGGAGCCACTGGGCCCAGCTGGTCAGTCTGTTCTCTTCCCAGAAGGGGAAAATGCTTCCCCCAGTATCTGCAGGGCCCAGGTGGGGGCAGTGGCACTCACAGCCATCACAGTGCAGATCAATCACTGTGTAGCTGAATACTGTTTGGAAGTTTTGTATCTATTGGCTGGAGCTATGTCAGAATCACAGTGCACCAGTGTCACCTGTAGACTTCCTGCAGGCGAGTTAGATACAGTGTGAGTAAGGCTGACACATCAATTCCATGCTGCCATTTAGTTTAAAGGTCAGCGATTAGTATTTAGAAAGCAAGGGATTACTGAACAAAGGCAGTGTAGGGGGTAGCAAAAAGAAATGCCTAAGCTGACCATAAAAGCTATTAGAAGTTACTGCATTTCATCTCTGTATCTGAGCGCAAATGAAAACCAGGTGGTGCAACAGTTATTCCACACAGATTAACACAGTGATGGTGTGCTGAAACACCATTGAAGACAAACAGCAAAGACCTTCCAAGCCATAGCCAGAGCTTCCTAGAAGGCAGTTTTCCTTTACTAGACATCAGAAACAGTAAGTGATGGAAACATGACACCTTTAGGTTTGGGAGAAACAGTGATATCCAAAATATGCTACTTAGTATCTTTAAAACACATCCATTATAAACATGTTCCCATGGCTAAGGAAGGTGCTCCTGACATGCTGATTTTAAATAAACTTTATTCATAAATCTGTTGACTATTCACTGAAATTATAGCTAAAATTTCACAGTGATGTTTAAGAAAATATCTTTTTAAAAACAAATAAATATGAAGCTTAATATGAACTCAACAGTTATCTATGACTTGTGCTCACCTCCTCCTGTCACTGTTAGCTTGTGGCAGCCCTGCTCACAGAACTGAAATGCAGACCAGGAATTGTTGAAACAATTCCCATATTGATGCATGTTCTCCCAATCCGCACTCACAGCAGAGGATTCTTTTCCCCCTGGTCTCATTCTGTAGCTCCCATCAACCACCTCTATTGTCTCACATCATTTTACTTCCTTGAACCAGGTGTGAAAAACACCTCACTGTGCCCCAGTCAGAGGTCAGCCACAGACGCCGGCGTGCAGCGACACGAGGTCCTGTACCAAGGGCTAAGAATTCCTGTGTGTTGCTTCAGGTGAATATGGAAAACCTAATTGTATCAGAACAACATTCAAAACCACAGGTGGTACAAAGCTGGTTTTGGGCACAGGTATTTTCACTGAACTCCTGTCATTCAGGTACCCTGAAGCTGTGCAGGCAGAAGCCATGGCAGATGTTATGTGCTAGAGCCTGTTTTCTCCTGTACAAGTTCCCTTGTAGGTTACAGTACAGACAAGAGAGAATTCAAGGAGAGTTTTCCAGGTTTAAGTTAGGGTGCACACACTCCTGTCCTGCATGTACAAACTGCCAACAGCTGGAGCACATGCACTGTTCACACCTCCCTCGAGGGACACCTCTCCAACTTGGGAAGGCAGTGGTATGGCTACAGGGGCATCCTGTTGCCTTCAATGCTGAACTTGATGGCCCGATGCACTTTGCTGAGTCGTTTCTGTTCAGCAAACCGTCTCTTGTGCTTTTCCAAGCGACTAATACCTCTCTTAATAGTTCCAGGCTAGAAACAACATCTCAATTAATGGACAGAAGCAGAAAGAACAGCAGACAGCACAGCAATTGTTACTTCTTCCATTTACACATATTCTACCATGTATATCCCTCGTAAATGAAACTGTATGAGTAGATGGATGAAGACATAAAGCAACATAAAGGCCTCCACTGAAGCTGTTCATGTTTACCAAAACCTCAAAGGTTTCCCAAACTGGAATATTATCAGCACATGATACAAAAGCTTCGAGAGGTATAAAAACATCAGTGCAGTGACGTAAGTACTGAACTGCAGCTTTAGCTCAAAATGCTTTAAAGCAAGAGGCCTGTAATCAGATTCTCACCTGAGAGAGAAATTCTAGAAAAGTTAACTCAAAAATCTCTTTTTGGTCAGAGATATTTTCCTGTGAAAACATGTGATGAGCTTAGAGCAGCCTACTTCTAAGAGACTTTACTGTCCACACTCACTAGAAGAGGCCCTTAGAAGAACTACCCTCCTGTACAGTAACCATGGCGATCCAGTGACAGAACCACAGGCTTAGGAACAGTCACCAGGACACTGCCAGTGCTTACCCTGGAGGACTCCATCTCCACGTTCCACTTGGGCCTGACCACATAGTCTTTGTTGGAGGGCATTGGCACCCTTGCACGGGCACAGAAACCAGGGTCCCCAGGCCTGAGAGCCCTACAGAAAAAAACCAATGTGACTGTTATGGATAAATCTTATCCAGAAAGAAGTAAAGCCATCCAGTGTGCTCTCCTCTGAAACACACCTCATACCACAGTCTCTAAAACCTCTACGCAAGTTCCATAGTGGTAGTGCCACCAAAATACTTCACTCAATTTAAAAAAATGCAACCTACTTTTCCTCTCCTGTTAACACTTTCTCCAGGTCCCTGCGGGGAGTCTGACCACCAGAGCTGCAAGAAAAATAAATATTTATAGGCATCTATACACAGAGAAAGAAATTTTAGGACAATTAAGTATGTTAAAAGAAAAGAGAGACCATAACTTACTACCCTCTTATTTTCTTTAGTATTTACACACCACTTGGTTTCTCTTGATGGAGTTTTAGAAGGATTTCATGTTTCTGCCTGCTACCCCTACCTGCTCATTTTCCTTCGATGAGGCATCTGTTCCAAATCTCTCTGTTCCCTCTCTTCTCTGGTCATGCCTTTGTAGTTTGAGGTAAGGCCAAAGATGGGTCGAGACCATTCATCTATTAAAAAAATCATTAGTTAAAGACGAGGCCTTTGTTTCGTTCAAACCACTCTAGTGGTCAAGTACAGCTTTGAAAGTTTGTGGCAAGTATTTATGCTTCCTTTCAATCAAATGATTTTTGAGCCCTTAGTATTTAATGGAAAACCAGCCTTGTGAACAGAAAGCAGGAGCTCAAACTCTCTTTGTTGCCTGCTCTTTTAGAACATCTCCAAGATCTCAAAATACTCAGTGTCAGAAGCTCCTGCACGACCCAGGAATGCTATTTCAGAAAGATGCAGGAAAGTTCCTAAAGAACATAAGCTTATCATCAGTCTGCAGCCATTCTGGATGGAATGCACTCCACATGGAGTACAGCTGTTTGAGTAGTAAAAATTTAGTTAGCCAAGTTCTCTCTGAAGTCCATGGAATAAACAGTCCTCTGGCAGCACCTTCCTGCCTTTGCAGCATATGCACAAGATCTGGACAATGAGCCAAGAGAGAACTGGGGCAAAATAAATGCCATCCTCTGGTTTAAGACAAGAATCAAACAGGTGCATGCAGAAATTAATGTAACAGTGTTTGTTAAGAGCTCTACAAAGTAATGAAATAGATCAGTGAGGTTCCTACATTGCAGAAGCTATTCTACAGACAACAGCGGTGCACCAGATGTTCCATTCATCATCAGTGGAATCTCAGACAAGGCACAGGGCAAGTTTACGTACTGATCAGCTTCCCGGCCATGTCCTTGTTCGGTCTCGACTCCTTGGGGTGTTTGTACAGGTACATCACAGCCCGTCCAATGCCGCTGTGCTTCAGGGTCTCTTGGCTCACACTGGGCAGCTGCAGAGTAAAGCAAGTGCCAGAAAACAGCAATAAATTATGTCTGAACGTTAACGGTGTCACTCAGCCTTGCAAAAACACCAAAACTCACCTATCACTTAAATCAGCTTGGAAAAACTAATGTTTTCATTGTCCCACTAGGAGTTGTTTAAAGTACCAAACACCTAAATCTAGAAATCTGCCATAACATTCTCGGGTTTATATACAAAATTAAGTAGTTTTCTAGAACTTTTTGCTCCAAATGCTCTTTAGCTTATATTACCCCAAAACTGTGCTACTGCCTTCAAATAATTCACTCTATGAAGATAAAAACTTACGTGGCAAAGACACTCAAGCCATCAGCTTAGTCACAGACACTGAAAGCCTACACTGAGTGTGAGGGGCCTTTCTGTGCACTGCACACTTTAACAGAAAAGAGAAGGGACCACAAGGGAAGAATATTGAGGGATGCATAGCAAATAACTCTTTACTTAAATTTGGATATAAACTGAAATAGGCAGGCAGGGCCAAATCATCTAAATTCTTTTACACAAACACATCTGTTGTGCAGGTTGCTTCCCTGCATGTTTCACTGCACAGCCCATCAGTAGCAGCTGCAGTTCATTTAGGACCTCACATTTCCCTAAAGACTGTAAAACTGTGGAGAAGACACAAATCAAATGTGGTTAAAAGTCAGTTCCAAACCTCTTGCAGGATCTTCAGAAGCTCCTCTCTTATCTTTAGAGCTGGCAGACTTCGGTCTGGAAGAGGAGAAAGCCATTCTTTGATGGCAGACATAACACCACTATCGATGAAAGTCTCTTTGAGATCCTGCCTAAAAGGTTTAAAGAGAAGCCCAAAAGTCATGTAATATAGCAAAATCTTAAGATGTGATGTTCCTTCAGGAAAATAGTGCATTTGAGTTTTTTTCATGTTAAATCAAGAAGGAAAATTATGTATACTTTTAGGTTTTTGAGGTCACCTAGCTTCAGCATTTACTTGGAATAACAGAAGTGTTTTACTGCATATTCAGTACAGCTGTGGTGTAACTCCATGAAATCTTAAAAATTCTGACTATTGCCCAAGGTTACAGTTAACTGAAAGAATGACAACTCACTTTTTAAGATGCATAACTACAGTTGGTAGCAAAGTTAATTTCTTTAGTGCTGGTTTCTTTTGTGTATTCAGCTGACGATCCTCCTGTAGAGAGTTGAAGAATCAGCACAAGTTAATCAAAGAAAGAAATCAGCAACTCTCATTCTTTGTAACTCTTACAAGAAAAATACTAGGCTATCAAACTACAAGTGCAACTTTGGAGGGATTACACTAATGTTGTCCCCAGCTCCACAGCTCACAAACAATTATGCACCAATTTATCTGAAGAAAGGGTCATCACTTTAGTCAGTATTTCCCACAAAAGCATCATGTTAAGAGAGTGCTCCTAAATTTACAATTTTTTCTGCTTCATGACTTAGATTGATTACAGTAACTGGAGATCCTCTATGCTGTGCACAGATAACTCAACACTTTGTTAGTAAAGCCACACCTGAGAAACAGAAAAATAGCTAAGCAGAACAATGGGAAGGGAGAACATGTATTTTCACCTCTGTAATTTCAAAACTACTTTCACCCAAGGCCTGACTGTCACTATCTGTTCAGTACTTGTCTCCCATACCAAAAACATCCATTGCAATCAACAGATTTCTGTCCAGCTTTGGTAATTCCTTTCCACTTGTCCTAATCCACTGAAGGCTCTTTATGTGCAATGTTTGTTTTATTGCAAGGGAGGAGATTCTTCGAATGCATTTTTTCCCTCTTCCTGTCCCTGTATTTGAAACTTTCCCACCTCATTTGAAACATCTAGCTATCATCTTGTCTGAGAACGGCTCTCCTGTCAAGCCCAAGAAGTTTCAGTTGCCTTCCAGATTGCTTTCTCACTCTCCCCATCCTTCTGAACTCATTATCCTTCTGATCTCATTCTCAGGAAGATTTTTTGTTGTTGCTATTTGTACAGATCCTCTTTCTGAAGTCCTGTATATCCCCAAATTGGTTTTAATGTGTTTGGCTGTGCTTTTTATTTATTTGATTGCTACTCCAACAAAACAGAAGACACCTGATGAAAGGCAAGACCCCAATAAACCTTCCACAGTAACAGAGTAACATATTAAACATTTCTCCTAGAAAAAGGCAGGCTGCCAAGATAGAATGTCCCATGAATCTGTTACTCTGACATCATTACCACACCACTGTCATTCAAACAGTTTGGAAAAGGGCTCTTCTCAGGAACAAATACCAAAGTATGATGCATGCCAGTAACACTGTAATGAAATTAAAGCATAGTCCTTTCTATTTCCTTTAGTCCTTTCGTATTTCCTTTCTCAGTATTTAATATACTTCTAGGTAGTTTATAGAGCACCTATATATCTCTTTTAATGGAAGTTGATCTCAGCTGATCAAAATTTAGCAATTTAACTAATTTTAAAAATTAGTATTTTATAAAAATTTCAAAAGAATAAATGTTTTCATTTAGAGCATTAAAATAACATTAAATGGTTATATAGACATTAGAAGCTTTCCACAGTGCACAGATTACTCCTGCTGAATACAAGCCAGATTTTTGTATCTTATTAATCACACGATTTTCCCATAGAAGGGAACTGAATTTTAAGGTCTATTTGGAGCCTGGAAAACTCACCTCAGCAGCTTCATTCATCTTCACAATCATGGCACTGACCACGTCATCTGCGTCACTGATGAAAGTTCCCCCGTCTCGGTTCCGCCTGCGCTTGCCGCTCATGCTCTTCTTCCGCTGCAGCATCATGTCAAAATCTGACATGAAGTCCATGCTGAAACACAACCACTGTTAGCTGATGGTCCTTGGTAGGAAATAATTTTATGTTTCTGTAGTGTACAAACACTGTGTCTCAAGGTCCCTGTGAGACAATTAACTATCCTCAGTATGCAAAATGCAAAACAAGCAAAGGGCTCCAATGGCTCCCAGACACCCTCAGATCTTGCTGTAATACCCAGGGTCTATAATGCCCTTTCACCAATATCTGGCATTAAGGAATATGTAACACACTGACGTACTGCTTCCCTCTTTTGATGTTATCATCAGAGTCCGATTCATCTGCTGCCTCCTTCATGTCTCCATCACCTTTCTCTTCCTCCAAATCCTCCTGGTTAAAACCCTGATGAGTACAGATAGAGCAAATGAGTGTACGGATCAGGATTGAGCATCTACTCAGGTACCTAACATTGACACTGAAAAAGCTTCAGGTAAGTCTTCAGAGGATCTAGAAAGATGAACAGAGTCTTTTTAATTTCCCCTGTGACTACTGTCACATCAACAACTCTCCCAAAAGATGAGCTGTAAATGTTATTTAACCCAAAGACTACCCCAGTGAGTCTGGCAGGTACAAAACTGACCTGATGCAGCATGTACATTCTCCTCAGATCTAGCAAGTGAATGGGAGACATCCACAGTAACACTCACCGTAAATTCCTCCTCTTCCTCATCACCAGATTCTCCAAATATATCTGCAATCAGGTTCCTGTGAAGGTAACAGCAACATTTATCTATATGGACTACAACAATGAGCTGTGCCTATAATTTATAATGACTGTGTGAAGATCTCCCCTTCGTTCTGTCTTCTTCTAGTGGCCTTTCTCTTCATGCCACCAATGAAGGTGAACACTCTGGTTGGGATTTATCCATTTTCCATTCACCATCACTCCCACTGTCTGCAACCCCAAAAGAATTTGTATTCTTTTGCACTTACTCTTGCTCATTTCCAGATTCACTGTCACTGCCAAACAGATCTTTCTCTTTTTTCTTCCCAGCATTCTCTTTTCCTTCTTCTTCCTCCTCCTCACTATCAGATACAACATTTTTCTTCCTTTTGTCAGATTTCTCTAAAGCAGCATCACTATCTGATTCTTCAACATCAGAAAGGATTCGTACCTTTTTTGCAGCTGCCGGAAGAAAGGAGTGTTACTACATGACACAGTAACAGAGGGGACAACTGTTACTCTCAAATTATTCTCTGACTAGTCTTCCTACACCAGACCATTGCCATTTATTAAAAAGCATATCCCTTCTGAAGTGTTTTATTAAATCAGTAACTGGAGCTTCCATATACACCACATCTATCCATAATAAAACTGTAATTTCAAATCTCTCACCCCCAGTATATGAAAAAAAAAAAAAAACCCACACGAAAAAATTACTAGAGAAACAGCAACAAAGTACATAAATAAGCTACCATGGCAACAGACGCCAGTTAGATCCCTAACTGGCAAAATTTATGATCATTTAAAATCCTTGCTAATTGTCTTCTGTTAGACCTACTTAGCTCCAAAAACAAATCTGATTTATGGTTTCTCACTTATATGCTTTATTCACATAAAAGCAATGATTTAAATTTCCCACCACTGCCTGCCACAGCACATTTTCACAGTATAGTTTCTTACGTGTTTTCTCACTGTCATCCTCACTATCAGAAAGGATGGCTGTTTTCCTCTTCACCGTCTTTTCTTCCTCTTTCTCATCTTCATCACTGTCTGATATTTTATGTCTCTTAGGAGCTTCATCTTCACTGTCAGAGCCCTGAAATCCTTTCCTTACATGTTCATTATCTGAATGATGAGAGTCATTCTGCACCTTTTCCTTCCTGTCCTCCCCATCGCTATCCTCAGACTCTATCTGCTTGTGTCTGGACACATCCTCGCTCTCTGAGTCGCTGGCTGGCTGCTTCCGGAGCTCTTCACTCTCTGAGTCGCTGGCTGGCTGCTTCTGGAGCTCCTCGCTCTCTGAGTCACTGGCTGGCTGCTTGTGTGATTCCTCATTTTCAAAATCACTGCTGTGATCTCTTGGAGGTTCTCCATTGTCAGAGTCACTCACTCGATGATTTAAGGCCTCTTCATTTTCAGAGTCACTTAAATGCCGGTTTGGACGGTCCTCAGTATCAGAATCACTGTCTTTCCCTCCACGACTTGCTTCATTTTCTGAATCACTTACATTGTGATTTGGGGGCTCCTCATTATCTGAGTCACTTTCTTTTTGCCTTGGGATATCTTCATTTTCAGAGTCTGTCATATGAGGCTCTCCCACTTGCCCATCATCTTCTCCATCACTGTGTTCATTCTGAAACAGAAAAATAATCTCAGGCAACAAAGCTAAAACACCTTAAAAAGTAAAGAAAAAATGTTCTGAATTTTTGCTTGTCCTTCCTCCAATTTGATTACCCAAGGTGCTGCAAACTGAAATAATTTCTATGTACAAATAATTGGACAACTTGCATCAAAAGACTATCGAATACTTCACATCAAGAAAAGTATTAAGAGATCAATGGAAGTATGTCCATCCTGCAGCTCCATGATATTTTGAAAACAGTAACAGAATTCATAGAATGCTTAAATAAACATGTCTAAGAAGGGTGCAGTTGCTCAAGGGTAAAGGCTTAGTACTTTTTATTTTAATAGGTCAGGCCTTCAAAGTGGTTAGTTAAAATTCCCAGTAACAGAGCAAGAAAGATTATCTTGCATTTGTCATTTTATTTTCCTGAAGATAACAAACAGATGTCTTCTGTGTGAAATACATCTTACTGAAACAGCACATGCATTATGCTCCAAGTGAAGCTAGCACCTGCTCCTTCTTTGTCCATGAAACCTATTTAAGAACAACTCAAGACCAAAAGCCTAGCAAAAAACAAGAATAAAGTTTTAGTCAGACCTTTCAGAATATTACTGTTAATGAGTTTTGTGTTTCTGTGTGCAAGATTCAACACTTCTCTCCCCTATGCTGACAGTTCCCATGCTTATCCAGACACCCAAGATCACCCATGCACAAACACACGCATCTGATAGCTTCAGAACTGAAACAATCCTTCGGCTTTTCTACACAGCAAAAAATACTGAGCCACACACTCTATTTTTAAGAGAACCCTCACAAGCCACCTTGCTAAGTATAATTACTTACAGCATCATCTTTTATCTTTCCAAAATCTAATTTCTACTTGGAAAAAAAATCTTGATTGCATTTACCTGAGAATATGAAATTAAATTCTTGAACACTCACTCCATTAATTCAGCTTTCAAAGCTACTGTCACCACAATCCTGTTTTCAGCTGAAAACAACAGCAACATTGTACAAGGAACTTCTCTTCTGCATACTCAACTCAAAGCCTCAGCCAGGCTTTCCTCGGTCATTTTGTCTCAGCTATACACTTCTTGTATTTGCAAACTGAGTATTTACTGTTCTAGGCAATGCTTTAAGATGTATACAGCCTGAAGTTTCCAAATCTCTTTTTTCTGAAATTTAAGTTCCTTGGAAACAGATTTTCTATCTATTTTTATTTTCTGTAGTCATTCTACTTCCACATTCAGAGTCAAAAAAAAGTACATGTAGGTACCTACAAGTACACCTTCACCTATACCTACAACACCTACAACCTTCACCTACAACCAAGAATACTATTATCTTTAAAATACATGATGCAGGAAGAACTTTAAATAAAATTAATTTCAATTGCTTTTAGGAACTGCTTCCTCCATAATTATTCTAAGTGGCAAAGAGCACTGTTTTTTAAGACTTTGGACTTTATATATTTATTCCTTTGGCTAGCACCTGATAAAGATCTTCTAAATTACTGCAGAATGACTAGCAAAGTTACTGAACAATGAAAAAAACCCAGGACCATGCAATTTTAAAACATGCACTTCAAATACTACTCCACCATTTCCATGTTACTTAAAGCTAACTACAAACAGCTGCTGTGACAATCTGAGTTATTTTCCCTCTGCTGCTTGTTCCTGTCTCTACAGCGATGCATCTTTTGAATCTTTCTTATCCAGTAATTCTCATTTCTCCTCACAGAAAGGAAACACGGTTCTATTAAAATCTGAATTTGGAATTTTAAAGAATTAAATATTAATAGTAGGAAGTGACAGAATAGAGGATGTACAATCAACTGCTCTCAGCTTGTTACTATTTTTTTCCCTTATCAAAAAAATCACTTTGAATGCCCTTCTCCTGCCTAGTATGTCCCACATAAATCTATCATAGGTGTATGTGATGGGTCTTCCCTGATCGTATTACTTTAGACTAAATAAAACTGCAGCTGGAAACAGAGCAGAAAGCAGATTCCACAGCAGTTACAGGTAAGGTCTTTGAGAAACACTGAAATCAAACCAGTATCTACAGTAACAAAAATTATTTAATTATTGTTTTTCTATCATTTTATTTTTTGTGGGTTTGTCTGTCTTCTCTCAATGTCAGATGGTGAATGCTGGATAGTACTGATAATTATGTCAGCAGTAATAAAGGATTTTGCTAAACAAGCCCAAGGAAATGAATAAAAATACTCCTCTTTAAGATATTAGGATCATTACCTTCCCAGCTTCCAGTTTAGAAATTCTTTGGTGAGCAAATAAACAAAATTAAGAACCAACTAAAATCAGTAATGATTCTTAATGTTTCTAAGGTCAGAAGTGTGGCTGCAGGTTATATAAGCATCTGTTCAGAATTAATCACTAAAATTACAAAGAATTTCTTATGCAAAAGCTTGGTGAGAAGACACTATAATTATAGAGCATTACTACTGAAGATTATTACAAGATCCTGAACCTTTAATCTGTTACATTCTGACAATCACTCCTGAGAATGAAGATGTTTGCAGAGGGAGAGCAGAAACAGCTGGCACTCTCCCAGTGGTCACATCAGCTGAACTGCTGCAGTGTGACCACCTGCAGAAGCAGCACCCGAGGTAACAGAGATGTCCCTGCACATCCTGGGCACACAGGCACCACCACCTCCAGCCCGCTGTGAAAAGCTGAGCCAGGCAGCACCACTGTGTCAGTGAGTGCAGCACTGCCCCAGAGCCCCCACCCAGCATCATGAAGCACCTCCTGCAGCAGAGATGAGACCCTGCACAGGGCAGGACCTGCCCAGAGCCGACAGCGCGAGAGGCTTCTGCATACAATTAATGAATCTGCATGTTCCAGAATATAATTTATATAAAAAGTGGCCAACTTCACAGTAAAATGACGAAAGGCTGCTGGATATGTTTGATTTATTGATTTTTTATTAGTTCATCTCTAAAAAAGTGTTTTCAAAGAAATGAAGTAGGTAATTTTTGAGTTATCTAGTTTTCCTTTTCCAAATGCTTGACTGAAAGATCAGACATCCTCAAAACCGAGTAGGTCTCAGGTAATTGCTACTGCATTTTTCTCTAATTCCTTTGCTTTCTTTTCTTCCTCCTCTTTATCTATAAACATTTTAATTGAGATGTCCTTAGCTGTTGTTTTTTCTTAATGAAAGAGTTCTATAACATGAGGCTTTAGTACAGTATAAAACAAGGAATACATCAAAATCAAATTTACAGTGTTACACTTCTATATAAAAATTACAGCTACCACGCACTTTATTGGATCAACATGCAGGCACTTTTAAGAGCTACTTCTTTGATAATTTAGTAACTTCAACAAAATTGAACCCATCCACTACAATCTCATGAAAGATGAGTGTTAAACTAAGACATACATAACCATCATGGGCAGATCAGCAAGTTCCTCCTTTTTTCCAGAAGTGTCACATATTTGTGTTTGATAACAGTCACAGTCTAACCACAACTCAACTCATGAAACAGCAGCAACTTGGTGGAAGTGTAAGAACTAAGTTATTACAGATTTCTGTATGAGCCTGACTTGGACAAACACTGTAAACATGATTTCAGATTCATTACTGTACTAAAACTAACTCTAATTGTCTAAAGCAGACTCAGTAAGGACATCAAGAAGAACATTTATAGATAAAGTGGGACTGGGGGAAGGAAAGCCAGAAAAGAATTGTGGAAAAGAAAAACCCACATACCTGAGACCTACATAAGTAATTCCTCAGGATTCCCCTTTTCTTTAAAGTTAAGAACCTGAAAGAAAAGTTTGAAATTTTAAAACTTCAGTTCTTTACATCCAAGTTCTAAATTAGAGACAAAATAGTAATTAAATAGACTTAACTGATTAGGCTGTCTCAAAGGTTTTATTACCTTTGAGTGTCATTTCTCCCACATACTCCTAAAGATGAAGAAAATAAGAGCATGAGAGAATATTTAGAGTAAATTATATGACAAATGACTGAAAGCTACTCCTTTCAGAGATGGCTGCTCTGCATTATTGCCTTTTGAGTGCTAAGTAAACTCAGTGGAGGGAAAGAAAAATTAAGACTTCATAGCGAAACAAAATACTCAAATTTTGATTTGAGCTGAATCAAATCAAGCATTAAGGCTTGACAGTTCACATTTAGTATTGGTCAGAAAGGTGGCCCAGCCTGGCTCTTTTCTTTTAATTGACTTTCTGAAGTATTTTATCTGTAGAGGAATATTCAACTGCCATCACAGAACAAAATCTTTAAAATAATGCAGCCCATGAAGAAGGCCAGTTAACAAGGATCATTTCTGGTACTTTCTGCTCACCTAAATCTGTAGAAGACATGTTGCAGATGTAAACAAGTCAACTTCCTTGCCACAGTAAGTAAAATTAAAATCTCAGAGAAGTATAGAAAAGTAGGAACAAGTGATCAAGCATATGACCAATGACATAGCAGAAAAAGTTTAATATTATTGTAGCAGCACCATGACTCTTCATTCATCACACATTTTTTAACTTGAAACAGAAGTACTAAATCTCTCCTGACAGATAGTTATTTTTCCCAGGCTGAGAAATGTGTTTCCTGCCACATTGAAATTGTAATTGTCACAATGGGAGATGCTGCCTCACACCAATACTATTTCTTCCCTTGTAAATAACACCTTTCAGAAAAAGTAAATTCCTAATGTGCTTTACAATTACATTAAAATACATGGGAAGGACTTAAATTTTCTAAAAATACAAAAGCTTCATCCACTTTCTAACTCTGAAAGAAGTATTGATTCAATAAAGGCAGGGGGGAAAAAAGAAAGAAAAAAAAAGGACTGCAAGTAATGCCACAGTGGAGTCAAGCCTTCTCTCACATGAGCCATTGTTGCATTTTAAGCAATTTCTAAAATGTGTAACACTGAAAACCCAGTCAGAGCAAATCCTGATCTCTACATAACATACAGTAGAACATGCAGAACACTATGTAGTGGCTTTGATTACAGTTTTTATGAGCATCAAAAAATTCTCTGTAACTTTGCTGGCAGAAGACCTGATATAACACTATTGTGAGCCACAAACAATTCCTAAAAATTAAATCTTAACTGCCAAACTGATCTAGAAGTATAAAGGGAGCCTTCTCTTTTATCAGAATCTCTTCTCAGCCCAAACAGTCAATTCACAAATGAAGTGACTCTGCCCCAAAAACAACCCTGGACCAAAGCCTTTCCATGCTGAATGCTTCTCCAAGTGAGAACCACTTCAGAGGAGAAGCACATCCCAAATAGGAACCTTAACCTGCTGCACATGCACACCTCTTCCTTTATGAATGACAAGGTGAAAACCAGCACAAAGTAGACTCAAGAGTCAGTACCCCCATCTGACATGGAAGCTCGGAGAGCATTTATTCTTGGCCAAGGAAATCCACACCTCCAAAGCATGTGGTTGCACCTCACTGTGCAGAATTTCAGGCACAGTTTCAAATTCCTTGTAATCTACCTCTTAAAGAGTTGCAAACCCCAAAATTTTATCTTTGTGAAATCGAGGCTAATCGAGTACAACTTATTCAAGTTCAAAACAGTGTGTGCTATCATAACAGTTAAGAAAAAAAACAAAGCCCTAGCCAACATACTTGTCAAGAGACTATCCAACGCTTTTTTATATAAAAAAAAATTAAAATATTTTGCCCGATGGAACCCTTAAGAACTACTGAATAAACACGTATGCCTCGGTTAAGAGAGAATGCCACTTTAAACAACAACAAAAATGAATTCAGAGAAGACTAAACTTTATCTAGATAAAGCTCCCTTAGTACCTCTGAATGGTGCCCTACACTTCCATTCTCCGATCCAGAATGCTGTTCGTTTCCTTCATCTTCGACATCAGATCCTGAGTCCCGCTCGTCTTGCACTGGAGTAGCTCCTCCATCATCTATCCCGAGATTAAAAAAAGAAAGTAGAACTCAGCGTTTAAAGGAATCGCAGAGGGACCGGGCGGGTTCCCGCTCTAACGGGGCAGGGAAAGGGGGATATCCGAACAAACCACCCCAGCCGCCCCCGGGAACGCACGAAACCTCCCATCCCTTGGGAGAACGACCCAGACACCGGACTATTGAAGCAATTAACGCCGT
>VZTR01010929.1:380651-466205 GCA_013400775.1 Chaetops frenatus
GCACGGCGCGCCGGATCTCGCGAGAGTCTCGGGACAGCGGCCGCCAGGGGGCGTTGCAGGCGCACGGCCAGCCCCGCCCCCTGGCTCGGCTTCCACCACAGCAAAGCGAGGGAGGTTCTGTCCTCTCCTTTCTGCTGTCCCCGTCCCCCTCTCCCGCGGAATGTAGTTTGATTTCAGCTTAATAACTGAAGCGCTGGGGAAATTGAAGGAGCCTTGGAGGATAAAAGGCTGTTAGTAGCCCCTGGGTGGCCACGGCAGTGCTCAGCTGCAGGGTGACGTGGCTGTGATCCTGGCAAAGGGCTAACCCTTGTGTGAGCCCTGCGGGAATTTCCGGGAGACCAAACCAGCCCCTGACACTGTTAATGCGGACAGTGGAGCCCCAGCCCTGAGCTACGTGAGAGTTCCCAACATCTCCCTTCTGCCAGACGAAGGGCCATTTGGTGCGATGCTTCCCACAGTGATTAAGGGTGGGAGATCCGGAGTGTGATCTAGAGCAGAAATGATTTTGCCATTTAAATAATAGGTAAGTTTATCTGCTCTTTACAGGCCAAGTCAGCAAGATTAACGTGCATCTCCACAAGAAGGTGGCAAAGCAGAGCCAGAGCTCAGGCACACGCACACAAGTGGGCTCTGATGCTGCAATGGCGTTGGCAATGTTCATGTTTGCAGCTGGCTGGAGGGGACCGGCCATGGCCATGGAAAGGAAGGACAGGTTCTCTCAGCAAATTTAGGCCTGACTGTTCTGGCTGAAGCTCCAGTTCAATCCAGTTCATGTGTGGGTGGTTCCTCCAGATTTAGCCTTCAGGATTTACTGAAAGTTCACCCTGATCTCCCCGGGGGCTTGGTGACTTCCGGAGTAAACATGGGCAGGGCAAAACAATGCTCGTATTTTTCAGGGATTGTTGTGTTCTGTTTCAATAGCCCCTGTCCTCGCAGTAGTAGCATTACTCAAGTATATGGCATGCCCATGATAGTCAAGGATTATTAGGGATGGCTGCTGTCATTCATGCAGCATTTCAAAATGATCAGTCTCATAAATGCATACGGTGCTGGTATCCTGCCTCTCGGTCTGTCATACAACACCTTCATTTTCTAGGGAAATACAGGTCAATATGACACAGATAGAAAACTGCTGCACATGTCATTTGGTGTATTTCTGAAAAACAGTGACTTTTATAATTCTGCGTGCTGCACCCTTGTTCAGAGTCATCAAAATTTAGTAAGTTGAGAATTCAGGGCAAAATGAGTCTATTTCTTCTGCTCTAGAGGCACCTTGGAGTGGATGGCAGAGAGCCATTATTAACCAACACTTTCCATCCAGCAGCAAGCACAGTTTCATGCAGGGAGTTCAATGTACCAGGCTAAACACAGCTGAACTCTCAGGACTAAGTCATTACTCAACATCTTCTACAGTGAAACACTTAGAAGCTGAAATTGGCAGTGGAGTCAGATGTTTCTCAGATGCAATCCTAATTTCTTAGCAAAAGTGCAGAAAACCTTTCCCCCCCACCCCTGAAAGCAGCTTACATAAAACACAGATAATGCCCCTGTTTACAGCTTTACCAGTCTTTTGCAGATAGCCACAAAGATCATTAAATGAGTCTCTCAGGACCATGCTCTTAATGGTATCATGTCCTTTTTTCCTGCTCCTATATTATTTTTTACTTCTTTTAGGTCTTTGCATTGTGTGGTTCCACTGAGACCTTTTCTGGATGTAGCAGGCACATGTGGCAGTATGTGGTGGGAGGCTATTGTCATTGCACTTCTCTGACTTCCATAAAGAAATTTAATGACTTTACACAACTGACTAAATAGAAGGCAGGATGACAACTTTACAACACAAGAAATAAAGGAATAAGGAAATAACTTGGGAGTAGTGTAACAGAAAATAATGGACACGGGAAAACATAAATAGAAACCAAAAAACAAACCAAAAAACCCCCTGTTGAATAATGTGTACCAAGGTACCTGGAAATTGTACCAAGGTGCCTAGAAAACACAGAAATCAATCCCATACTAAAGTTCCAAGAGGATCAGAGTACGATGATAGTCCACCTTGGAAATTAGTCCTTTATAGATATGTGTCATTTTCTGCAGTGATGGTGAGCCCCTGTCCTGAATTCCAGCTGCACTGAGGCAGCACTGATGAAAGAATAGAGATTTTGTGCATTTACTGAGAGTGGAAGGAGGCACAGAGGTTTCTTCCTAATTGTTATGAATTCACATCTTTCTGAAATGAAACCTCCTAATCTACTTGTGACATGCCATCTGCATGACACAGGGAAAGGAGCACCTGTGTCTGAAACAACCTCACCTCACCAATGCTGAATAACTGGGTATCCATCCATGTCCTGCAGGTAACATGCGTGTGCTCGCTAACGTGCACAGCCTTTGTTCCTCATGAGCCAGAGCCTGGCAGATATCAGTCTGCAATATACATGGTAATACCATCCTGGCTGCTTCCCAAAAGGAAGGATGGAGTGACAGTCAGACCATAATGGGATTGCACAGTGGGGGAGAATGACCTGTCTTCTACCAAGCAGCGTAAGCAGCGCCCACTTGGCATGTGTGAAGGTGTGTAATGACACAGATCCCAGAGCCCGGCCAGTCTGCATCCCTGTGCAACTCCATGAACAGGCTGGAATGAAATAAGCCTTTCCCTGAGGAACAGAATGCTCAAGAAAACCATGAGATGCACTTGGAAATCCTTTAATGGTATGTACTTCTTATTTAGTTTGCTTTGTTCCCTGCACTGCCCCTTTCAGAGTTAACAGACATCAGTGACTTAGAGCTACAAATCTGCTTAGAGGAAGGGAAGGAGGTTAGTGTAGGCAAGAGGACTGCTGGATGAACAGTTTAAGTTGCAAACTGTTACACCCAATCCACCTTGCTTCAGAAACCTTATACAAATAACTGGTTTAACATAAAATGATGTTTGGTATCCAGGACTTGATGATGCAGAAATGACAAGGCCACTTTGATTTAGCTGGAGAGAAAATATGAAAGGTAGTGCTATGTGCAAATTAAACCCTTTGATCCTGACATCAATCTCTTAATTAGGAAGGTGTCAGGAAGAGGCAGTTTTGTTAACACATGTCTATCTGGACAGACCTATTGCTTTGAACAACAGCAGGAATAAATTCACCAGGGTTCATCCAATTTTATTTTGTTGCTTTTCTCAGTGCAGCATTCATCATAGAATCACAGAATGATTTGGCTTGGAAGGGACCTTAAAGTTCATCCAGTCCCACCACAGCAGGAGCACCTTCCACTATCCCAGGGTGCTCCAAGCCCCATCCAATCTGGCCTTGGACACTCCAGGGGTGGGGCAGCCACAGCTTCTCTGGGCAGCCTGTGCCAGTGTCTTGCTACATACTTAATTTTTTGAGCTTTATTACTTAAGATGTGAGATCACAGTCTTCACCATCAGCAATTTGCTTAAAGGAAAGGTTACAACAATTAATCAGCATAGACCATGCTACAGTTTACCCCTAATTACCACTACAAATGTTCCTGTGCCCTGCACAGTCCCTCTCCAAACTCTGTGTTCAGCAGTACATCGTGTTGCTCATTCCTGGCAAGTTCCTCTCCTGTCTTTCCCCATCTGCCCAGCTCAGTGCCTGCCCAAACCTGAGCTGCCCCTGTGCACTTACAGGCCCTTCTCTGGAGGCCCCTTTAGCCTGCTCATCTCTCATTAGCTGCATGTGCTGCACAGAGCATCTTGGCTGCTTCCCCTTGATATATCAAGTCCCTGCTCCCTCAGCTTTTGTTTTCTACATCTTGAGCATGTCAACTGTGAACATCAATCTCCCTACTAGTACATATTTCAGCTGTACAATGAGTTGTACTTCTCTTTCAGATGACCTCAATTTCCCTATGATTCCATCTAGTACATTGTCCATAGGGCATAAGTAGCACAGGCACCCTGTCTTGGGCACAAGTGTTAACAATGTAGTAAATTTTAGAATGAGATTCTCTGCCCCCAAACAGGTTCCATTTAGAGTTTCAGCAGGTATGTTTTGTTTGCATGGCATTTTTTTTGTCCAATTACACAAAAAGCTTTGGGTTTAGATATCTGCCATGGTAGTATAAAAGTATGTACTTTGATTTCTTTGCCACTATTTGACCTTTACTCAGTAAAATCAGTACTTGGAATTTTGTTCATTACATACAACATATAGACTTCTAAAAACTGTATCAAAAATAAGTCTGCCAAAGAACTATTTTGAAATAAAATCTTTGAGTAGGAATTGATTTGCACGATTAGAAACTTGAAGAAAGGTCTCTGTGGCTTTCTGCTTCTCTCCAAAAGTCTCTGAGCGCTGAAGGGCCTACATTTTATTTCTGCACCTGTATCTGCTGCTGTAAGACTTAAACAAAAACTCAGGTAAGGAGGTTGAAATTAAAGCGTGATGTTGATAAACACATGCTACTCCCAACTATTTATTGCCATGTTTGAATATTTACCTCTGATTTGGACATGGAGCTACAGCAGGAGCTCCATTATACAGTGCAGACACACTGAACCTAGGAAACAAGAAAATAAGAATTAGGGTATTAGGTATACTAGCACATGCTCAGTATTATTGCACATTTACATTTGCATGTTTAATAGTGGGTACACAGACTAGTGCACAGTGTTGCACACAGGGCCCTGGAGGAAGGTGACACAGCTGGGTTAACGTACATGGAAAAAAATCTCTTCTTCAGAGTTTGGGCTCATCATAAGGGTTGGAATGTGCCTGGCACCTGAATTCTTGCTTTGGCTGGAGAAACCCTGTATCTGCCTCTCTACAGATGTACTACATTTCTGCTTCTTTCCCATATTGGAATTTAACCAGATTTTCAAGAAGGACACAGAGAGTACATATGGAGCCAAGGGAAAGCGGAAAGCTCTTGGCTTTGGAAAGAGAGAAGTGGACAAATAGGGAGTTAACATGCACCTAGATTCTGGAACACAGGGACAGAGTGTTTGTTGAGAGATAAATGATAGTGAAATGAGGACATTTTGTCCCATTATATGGATGTGTGTATGAATTTCAGTTAAATGTGATGAGTTAATTTTGGTCTGAGCTCTAGGTACTGTGAAACACAGACCAGACAGGACACAGACTGATGGGCATTTTCTTGCAGAAAAGAGCTATGGAAAACCAAGAGGAGGTTTTGATGAAGAGATGAGGGTCTGATTTTTTTCATACCTAACAGAGTGAGAGATGGTCCTAGGAAAGTAACTCATGATGAAGCAGCATAAGACCAGATGCTAAAGGGTTTTCTTCTGGGAGTGCTTTCCAGAAATCTGAAAGGATACAGGCCCAGTGGAGAGATTGAAGTTTAAGATTGACTCAGGCAAGAATTAGCCTTCGTGCTCACTGGAACACCTAACCTGGAAGTGACATATACACTGAACTGGGAGCAAAGTCCTGTAATAAATAACCGTGCTTCAGTCATTTCCTCCTTCGTGCAGTGAAGAGCTGGCACTTAATGGCACCAGGGCCAGTTTCACCTTCCTTTTTCTTCTTACTCCAATGCTTATGAAAAAACGGGACCCGAGCAGCAAAAGCTACACAGTGAAGATTTCTTCTGGAGAGGTAAATGCCCATTCTGTAGGGTATGATTTGGTTTATGGTGCAGCATTACTTTGTCAAGAGGAGCAGCAGAGAGAGCCAGGCTTGGCCAGGAAGTGGCCATGCAACCAGGTGCAGGGGGTGGCCACTTACAGCTTCTCTGGGAATAAGCATTTTAAATGTTGGAACTGCATATCCTGGGATTACATGGGATCTCCTCCCTACACATCTGCCCTTGGCTGCTGTCAGACTGGATCCACAGCCAGCTGTCCCTCTGATGTGACACTATATGGCTGTCTCTGTGCTTGCATCTGCCACTCCCTCCTTTTTGGGGGTCAACATTTCTATTCTTTTGCCATATTCTGGTTTCTGGTGCAGATGAAAAAGTGCTTTTCAGTTGTGAATCACTGACTGGGATTCTTTAGCCTTTTTTTGCCATACACTGTGCTTCTGTGCCACCCTGCACCACTCAGAGCAACAACGATCTCAGTGTTGAAGTTGATACGCAGGTCCCGCCTCTGAGTCCTGAATAAGAACATGAGGACTTTGCAGCAAGAATAACAGAATATGATGGACCAAGAATAACAGAATGAAAGACCAGCTGGCAAATCATCCTAGTCATGGAATCACTCCCAAAATCCAGCTCTGTGGGACAGAAAGTGGCTTTGAAGACTTTAGTGTCTTGGTTAGAATAGCCTAAACTGCATTAATTAAATGAAATTAATTTAATTTAATCACTTAATTAAAGCACTGCTGTAGATTTCTGGCCACTGATATTTTGGCTGTTATGTTCTTGATAGTGAGTTCCTAATTTTATTCTGGTTCCCTCCAGTCCCTTATTTTGCTGTTCATGCCTTGATTGCAATCCCTCCCCTTCCAGCCAAGGTCTAGGCCTGCGTTTCTGTTTGGTAGTGGGTTCATGCTGGAGGGTCTGAGGGAACTCAGCTCAGGAAAGTATGAATTAAACCTGTGTCTCTGGGACAGTCACTGAACTCTGGATCAATGTACCAGCCAAAGGTAACTCTATTGTGCATCAAATCACATTGCACTGTGGGGTCTTTTTATTAATGAGCCAACCTTGAAGTTCAGACAATAAATGTGCCTAGCACTTGACTGAGAGAACTATTTGGTATGAAAATGTGCACAGTGAAATCTTTAGGGCTGAGAGTATCTCCAGGGTTATTTGGTAGAACTCAGAGCACAACCCCAGTGCTGCATGCTTTTTGCTTTGTGTAGATGGTGTCATTGTTTTTCCATTGGGTGTATCTTACTAGGATCTCTTCTGCTTTAGCAAGATTATCTTAAGATATTTTGATGTTAATTTTCTGCAAAGAAACCCCAATGCCTGTTGTCATCAAAGCCCTTTTCAGACCTAACATGATGTTTTTGGCATGCAGGTTGCATACAGTGATCTGAAACATAATGGTGGTTTTCAGAAAGGTAAGTCCTACTCTTTGCTCTAATTGAGTGATTAGCCTGAGGCCGAAAGAGGAGGAAATTACCTTACCATCATGGTTCAATCAAAAAAAAGTAGCAACAACCCAGTATCAACAAGGTATAAAATAATTTCAGCCTAGACTAAGGAAGCAGATGTGTCTTGCCTCACCAGGCCATGCTCTTGTTGAGCAGGTGACCTCTGTCACAAGGTGTGGCACTGAAACCACACAAATTACCTTTGGAGTTTTATTCAACACAAATAAGAGCTGTTAGTCTGTAACATTCTTCATAATCTTGTGCAATGTTTATAGATGCTTTACACTGGTTGTTTGGTTTTAAATGTAAGCCCCAAAGTATTTTGAGAGGAAAAAGAAATGGGTTTTTTTCAGTAAAAACACTGAAACTTACAATCAATACCGTGGTGCTTAACAAAAGTTGTGTATGACGAGACACAGCTAGAAAGTCCACTGATCTACAACTCTGTTCAGTTTTTATCCCATCTTTCTTTGAATCTGTATTAGGGACTGGAGCAAGAGAAGGTGTTCCTGAGGGCCTGGAATAAGAGAGTATAACCAGGACACTGTTGCAGGCAACACCAAGATGTTGCTCATTCCCAGGAAAGGGCAGCTGTGGCTCACCCCTTCCTCCAGGGACAGCAGAGCAGGTTCTTGCTTGCTTTGCAGAGGTGCCAGATGTTGACAAGTCTCTACAAAAGTGAAGAGAGGAGCTGGGCTGGATAAAGAATGTTGGTGGATTTTTTCCCTAAGGGAGATCATGGATACACTCACTTTTCAGCTATAGCAGGAAAAATATATATCTAAAAATCCACCACAAGGATTAAAGGCCTCTACATTTCCAGGCATTCAGTATGTACATCTGTTTGTTTGTTTTTCTCTTTCCTGGTAAAGTCTATGTTCTCAAGAATCTCTTCTGAGAGAATATCATAGCTCTTGTGAGGCTGCCAAGCAGTTCCCCAGCATTCACTGTGCCCCCAGTCAGCCTCTGAGAGGTAGTGGAGCTGCATTATTGCTGTCCTTGGAAAATGTGTTGCCTCATTTCCTCTTGTGAGACAGATGGGTTTGATGACATGTCCAAAATCATGTTCCAGATCAGCTATGGATCTGAGAGCAGAATTCAGAGGTCTGTAAATGTACTGCCTGCAAGCAGTAAGAACTTACCCAGTTGAACACTGCTAAAGAAATCAAATCACTAAAAAAGGAAGACCAAGAGGTGTTTGCCTGTGAGCTACATGGCATCAAATATGTGACTGTACTTGACAGTAGCTTTTTTCTCCCCAGGGTGATCATGTGTGGCTGGACACTCAACCAAACAGTGAATTTAATGTCCCTATCGGGGCAGTTGTGAAGGAATCTGACTCAGGGCGGATCTTGCTGGAGGATGACGAAGGCAAGGTGGGCTATGCTATAACCTTCTGTAAAAGATGAACATAAAATGTAAAAGTTCAAAGTACAAAACAAGGCCCTGTTGGGTCAGATCAAGGCTCCATCTATCCAGGTGGTCTGACTGATAATGTCTGTTAAGATATACTGAAAGAAAGGCTATGGAAATAGGGCAAGTATAGGATGGTCACCTGGCATCTCCAGGTCCAAGCATTAGGAAGATTCAGAGCTTCCTTAGATAGAGGTTATATCTACATGGTTAGGAAAAGGAAATGGATGGGCTCCAATCCCTAAATTTGATGAAGTTTTAGGTGCAAATAACCTCCCACTGAAATCAGTTCATCCATATCTCATACAACGTTCTGCCTGTGATGACAGAGTTGCACTCTGAAGAGTATTAAAATTGGTGCTGTTCAAAACCCACCTGAATGGCTTCATTCAGTGTTTTAAACCATCTTGTCCTGGGGAGCAGCAAACCAGTTAATTCCTGTAGGCCAGTTACCTGAGTGTTAGAACATGCTTGCTTGAGCATGTATTATGCTGAAGTTCACTCAAGTCTAACCCAGCTCTCCTTTGTTTGCCTCTGAGCCACAGCATCACACGTTCAAGTCTGTGCCTTGCCTTTGTCAGGAGCACTGGATCACGGCTCGGAACATGCACATGGTGCGCCTGATGCACCCTTCCTCTGTCCAGGGGGTGGAGGACATGATCCGCCTCGGGGATCTCCATGAAGCTGGCATGGTGCACAACCTCCTCATCCGACATCAGGAGCACAAAATCTATGTGAGTGCCACAGTCCCTTCCTGGAACAGCCAGGTCACTCCCAGGTCACTTCCAGGAACAGCCTCTACAGTTTAGACTTGAGCAGCCTGTGAGCCTTTTACACATGGGACCCTCTGACTTCTTTAATGACTGAGGGTGCCAAGGAGACACAACATAGTTTTTCTCTTCTTCCACTTGAGTACTTTGTCTGTGAAGAAGAGAGCTACCAGCAGCCCCTCAGTCACAGTGTCACAGGTAGTGACCCCACTTACTTTCTCCCAGAGTAATCATTCCCACCAGCCACTGACAGTGAACTAAATCCAGCCCATGTTACAGCTTAGTGCTGCTATTACCTGGAGCATCAGCCTAACTAGTATGCAGTGACATGACTTCAATTGTCCCCCAGTCCCAGCCAACATTTACTGTATTTTGATGTAATAAGATGGCTAATGAATAAATCTGGGTATTTTGTCCATTACAGGTTTTATCTGTAACTGGGCAATTTGGAATTTTCTCTTTTCTTTTTTCCTTAGTTTCATGTTTGTTATATTATAATTAATATTCAGGTTTTTTCATGCTTTGCCTTCCATATTAAATACAGTACTGGAGAGAAGCTGCCTCTAACAACATAGGTGTGATGATATTTACTGTAAAAAGGACTGATTTTATTAGATGCTACAGTTACAACTACCAAAGTCTGTGTATAGACCTGTTACATTAAACTGTAGCAGCCTGCAGTTGCTTCATGTAGTTTTCTAACAATATTATTGCTTTGCATCTCCACAGCCTTCAACAACCTCCTTCATTTCACTGGTGGTGCTGTATACAAATGTTTCTAAATCACTGTTATGAATAGCACAACTATAACTTAGCCCATTAGCAAAGTTCAGCTACATCTGCACTAGAGTACAAAAGCAGCTTAACAAAACACTGCAAAACACCTTACAATAACACAAAAGCACCAGATCAAATTGGACTTTCGTGTACTTCAGCTTGAGACAGAGAACTGAGTTGTCATTTGGCAAGTAGATTACACCTGGCATTCATCCTTGGGCAAAACCCTCCTTATCCTGGGATGTTTAACAGCAGCTGATAGTGAGGAACTGGGCCCTCAGCCTCACTCAAGTACTGTTATGATTTCCCAGGCTTCCCTCCTGCCTCTCTTTAGATTTATATTGCGAGTGGCTTTGGTTGTATTCTTGTTTGCAGGTTTGCTGTAGTGATAATGCTCACAACTGTTTTCCAGACTTACACAGGATCAATCCTTGTAGCAGTGAATCCATACCAGCTGCTGCCCCTCTACACAGTGGATCAGATCCGACTGTACTGTAACAGGAGGATTGGAGAGCTTCCACCTCATGTCTTTGCCATTGCAGACAACTGTTACTTCAATATGAAGAGGAATAAGAGAGACCAGTGCTGTGTGATCAGGTGAATGGACTCAGAGAGGACAAATAGCAGAATCCAAGTCTGGCATGGTTTGGGGCACCTTGTGGACACAGGAGACCTTCCCAATGGAAGGGCACAGATAAAACTAGAGACAACAGGAAGGAAATACTTTCCTTTATTTTCAGTTTGGGCTGCAAAAGGTAAAACATAAGCAAAGGATTTCTGAAGGCCATTGTTTTCCCCCAGAATCTTTGAATGTGGTTGTACATTCTGCACGTGGTCACTACATACAGAAACATAACACCTGAGCATGTGTGATAGGGCTATCTTTTACTTTGGAGACAAGATATTTATGTTACACGTAGTTTCTGAGACTAGACATTTCCTCAAGAGAAATAATCTCTGCTAACCCAAAGATGGATGGAAGCTTTCTTCGTCCTATAGAGAATCCATTTTTGGTTTGTCATCAGTGTGAAGAACCAGAAAGTCTCATTGCAATAGTATCTGATTATAGCTGAGTCAACTCAGTTGATTTGCTAACACTGGGATGTGGTCATTTAATTTGCACAGGTACACAATCTCTTCCATGGATATGCTTGTTCTTAATTGTTGGGAGAATTTAGTTCTCAGCCTAAATCTAAAAAACAAGTTAAATTTGAGCAGATAAGATGATGAAAGGCTTGAATTTTTAGCCCTCTATGAAAGACAGTCTGATCTGCTGTTCATAGGGTAAACTTAAGTGGGATTGTGTTTTTGTATCTTGGTCTGCCATGTTGCCAAAAAAAGAAAAGAAGCCTGTAATGATCTTTTTATCTTACTGCAGTGGAGAATCTGGAGCTGGTAAAACTGAAAGTACAAAGCTAATACTGCAGTTTTTGGCAGCTGTCAGTGGCCAGCATTCCTGGATAGAGCAGCAAATCCTAGAGGCCAACCCCATTCTGGAAGGTGAGTTATTTAGCAAGCATGGCTGATTTACCACATTTATCTCAAGATTAAAAAAATCAGAAAAAGATCCTTGAACCATTGTATCTGCTTAACTGGTAAGCCCCCTGAAACAATGGTGATGCACCATAGATGTTCTCTATACTTTTCTGCCATTTTCCCATGCAGTCCACAGCAGCTTTGCTCTCACGCTGTAGGAGGAGGTGCCACTGTAGTATGTACCCTGGAACTGCTGGGAGCACAAGAGTCCTTGGGACTGCAGAGCCCAAGGCAAAGCCTCTGGTTTGGCATTTACCCTTGATAGTGACAAAGTGACTGGCCAAGCATAGGTGTAATCTGTAGGGGAGCTCCCTGAGACATCCATCTTTTTCTGTACATGTTCCCAGTAAATCCTTCTGGAGATCTTCAGATTTGCCCAGATCTCTTGGCTGGCCAGATATAGACCACATTTGGATCACTTGAATGTGTCTTTTAGGACCCAATTATCTGGATGCACAGTATGCCTGCCCCTCTCTTCAGGAGGCAGACTGAGACAAGACATTCTCCAGTGCTTCTCAGCACTGTCATTGGGGCACAACGTGTAAAATACTAGCAGCAAAGTAGAAGGGGAAAAAAATAGGCTTGATGTTCATGAAGTGCAATAATCCAGATACTATCTGTGTCCCTTGCCCATCAGCTTTTGGAAATGCCAAGACAATTCGAAATGACAATTCAAGCCGCTTTGGGAAATACATTGATATTCACTTCAACCAAAATGGTGTGATAGAAGGAGCCCGGATAGAACAGTTTCTCCTGGAGAAGTCCCGGGTTTGTCGGCAGGTGAGGGCACTGGCAGGTGTACATTCTGCCTGTTCTTGGGTTAGAAGCTTATCCTGACAAGGCTGTCCATTGGCCTATTTCTTTTATTTTTAGGCTCCAGAGGAGAGGAACTATCACATCTTCTACTGCATGCTAATGGGGATGAATACAGAGCAGAAAAAGATGCTGAATCTGGGCACTGCTTCAGAGTACACTTATCTCACTATGGTAAAAATCTCTGTTTTATTCTCCATTATCCCTCTGCCATTTGCTTCTTCCAAGCAATTACAATCACTAGGAGGTACTTACCAAATATGAACAGTCCTTCCCTTAGAGTAAGAAGCAGTAACACCAAAAGTGCTGTGAGCATCAGTTTCAGACACTTACTGTATTGCCCACCAGTGGGAAGCAGGTTGTGGCAGGTCAAAGCTTTCTGTCAGACTTAGAAAACATAAAGGACACCTTAAAACAGAATGTGGACAACATCCCCCACTTTCCCAGACACTCAGATTTCAAAGGAATACAAGGGATCTAATGCCAGGGAGAACAGTAAAATGTTTAGAGGAAAATTAATAAGAATCCTAGTCCTTATATCTAATAAATCTTATATACATAATGCAGGCAGCTGGCATGCAGGGTAACCTCCCACAATTGATGCTAATGACCATGTCTGGGTTATGATGCCATGTTGTCAGAAGTGGAATATTCATAGGTGAGGTTTTTGAAAATAGCTTATTGAGTGGTTCAGGACATGAAAGCCATGATGAAAATCCTGTCCTTTAGCATGTGTATTTACCTCATATTAAATACACCAGCTAGTTAGATTTGGGATGTTCTACAGCTGTGGAAAAAATGGGTTTAAGTCCTGCCTCTACTGAAATTAGCTGGAGCTGGGCATCTAATTTCTAGGAAATGAAAACAAGTCTATAATCTGTTTCTGGAGTCTCAAAAGCAAAACCATTAAAGTTGTGATTTTTTCAAATGTAACATTTTCAAAATAGCAGTGATCTGGCAGCAAAGCTGTTGAATGCAATTAGTGCAATTAACCCGTTGGCTATTACATAAAAAGGCCCTTGGGTCAGCAGAAGGGGAATGTGATACTGAAATAGGAAGATTGGATTAAAGGACAACATATCCATGGTTTTGCCAAAGTCAGCTGTTGGTACAAGCTGGCATGTTTACATGCTGTAAACAGAAACGTCTAGGAATATTTTGTTTTTGTAATCATCACACTATATTGTCAGAAATGGTAAAGGTAAAAAGGCATTTCCCCATCTCCATTATGTCTGAAAATAGTTTCTATCAGGACCAGCATCTTAGGACCTGCTGTGCAGGCTTTGATGAAGGTGATGCTGCCTTGGATGTTTCCATTTGCCTTCCAATAGGACCTAATATTTTTATTTTGAGATCTGCCTTCTAGTACTTATCCAATCTGGCTTGCTTTGGTTTGGCATGAGGGCTCTTAATTTTCCATTGACAAGGCAGAGAGAGGAAACCAAAGAAACAGGCGTGGCCTTGTAAATGTAGGCAGCCTTGTCAAAGCTTCCTGTCCTTCTATGCTCCAGAGCAGTCTTCCCCTCAGCTTTTCATTTTGGCTTCCCCAGTATTCAGTCTAGCCCTGGAGAAATGCATTATTGAGGCCTCTGTTAATGCATTATTTTTGAGACAAAAGATGAAGGAATATACAATCACGGGAAGAGGATGTAGAATGTCTAAATAGGGTTTTTACCTTGTGTCCTTGTGGACTCAGAGGATAGCCACCCTGTGTACAACGGCTCGTCAGTCTGCAGGTGCTTTCTTCCATGTCTGGGTGGCAGGAGGATTTCCCTTACCTGTTGGTGTGGTGCTTGCAGGGTAACTGCGTGTCCTGCGACAGCCGGAACGACGCCAAGGATTATGCCCACATCCGCTCGGCTATGAAGATCCTCATGTTCTCAGACTCTGAGCACTGGGACATCAGCAAGCTGCTGGCTGCAATCCTGCACCTAGGGAACGTAGAGTTCCAAGGTAAATTCAGCATTGCCTGTGCTTACCTTTCCTCAGACTTGATGGTAAAGGCACTTCCCTTGGGTGCTCCCTGCTTCCACCTGCACAGATTAAGTTGTGCTGCTCTGGCCTGTATTCACAGGTGAACAGAGTTGGAAGGGCAGGCAGATAAACACCATGAAATCCTGATTTGTTACTCCACTGCCATGTATTTTGAAAAGCAGCATCTTGTTATTATTTTGTCACACTGTCAGGTCTCCGTGGTTGTAAACAGGCCCTTATCAGACAAACAAACAACAGAGTATAATGCCATGTTACATTTGCTGATTGTTGTTCTACACAGGCCAGGGGACACAGGTGTGATGTTTGCCTTGGAGATAATAGCAGTCATCCTCCTGCTTAACACTCACCTACACAGATGCACTTCTGCTGTGGACAGGCACAGTGTGATACCCACCAACTCATGCCAGAAGCTTTTGCATTTTAGAAAAGAACTTGCTTTGTGATACAGTGGGCTCGATACAGAGATGCCAGCTGGATTCTTTGGATTAAAGCTAACTACTAAAATTAGGGATTTCTTTTATTCCCCTTTGTTGTCTAAATTTCCCACAAGCCAGATACACAGGAAAATTATTTCCAGAAACACATTTTCTGGAGTCAGATATCACTTCCCCAGATCCCCAGTAGTTACTGTTTTAAATGAGTAACCTTGTCAGTTTGGCTGCTGTTTTTAGCCTGTAGTTCTAGACATGACAGAGCCCTGTAGATCCTAGGATCCTGGGTGAAATCAGGATCCTCCTTGGTAAAATCACCAAACCTGTCAGTTTCAAATGAGAACTGAGTACCTTGCCACATTCCCAGCACTATGGGGTCACAGAAATACAGCTACATTAACAACAGCAATTATTTCCCCTGAGACTGGCTGTTTCTTCCTCGCAGCGGCTGTGTACGACAACCTGGACTGCTCTGATGTGATGGACTCACCACACTTCTCCATCGCCACCAAACTGCTCGAGGTAACGTACTCTCATCTTCTCCTTCTGGTCTTCCTTCTCCCTTGTTCCCTGAACACACTGGCAGAACACATCTCTGGAGTTCATGTAGGAATGAACATTCAACAGGTGTGTCCTCTCTGTCCTGCTGACACTCCAGTCATGCTGTTGATGTCTCTCCAAGCTGGGAGACCTTTCAATGGGACAGCAAGTTGCCAGTGAATGCTGCTAGACAAGCAGTTTGTCATAGCCCTCCTCCTGATACAAACTTTGCTGGATCTCCTTTATCACCTGGAATGACCAGGTTGCCATGGCTGTATCTCCAGGTGGACTCCAGTGAACTCCAGAACAGCCTCACAAACCTCTCCATCATTGTCCGAGGAGAAAGTGTGTCCAGGCCTCTGAATGTGGTTCAAGCTGCCGATGGGAGGGATGCCTTTGTGAAGGTACTGGTGCTCACATTTCCCTCTTTAAAGACTAGGGATGCTTTCAGAGCTGTATTTTTCCTGGCTGAGGAGCCTTTTCCTGGCTGAGGAGCCTTATATGATAAACTGCAAGACCTTTGCAGTTCTCAGGCATATCTTGACAGCACAATAGGAAGCAGTAAGTTACATCCAAAGTCACTAATGATGGGCTCTAATTCATCTTTCATTTTTTTTTCACAGGGTATATATGGACGTATTTTCTTGTGGATCGTGAACAAGATCAACTCAGCCATTTTCAACCCAGCTTCTCAGAAGCCTAAAGACAGACGTCAATCCATTGGACTGCTGGACATTTTTGGGTTTGAAAACTTCAGCAACAACAGGTAGGAAACTCCAGATGCAATGCAATAGGAAGCTGAAAAGTAGCTGATGTAAAGGGAAAGAATGAAAAAGCGACATGCTCTTTCATCATCATCCTGAAAAATGGTGAAAATTCCATTACTGGATTTTCCCAGTTATGATCATGCAGATTCCATTTTTTTTCAGCCTTGCTCCTATTTCTGCCTCTTTCTCCAGCCTTCACTGTAGTGCAGCCATTGCACATGTCTATTCCAGAACCTGAGGAATTTTCTAAGGGGAGATGTCTATGGAGCTACTATGGCAGGCAGACACTATGTGAGGGTGTAGTATATCCCTGTGTTGCTCTACCAAACGTTCTTGTTCCATAGCATTTTACAATGTCTTTTGGGATACATTTGGCATATACTACAAAGGAGACTGTGTTGTGTTTCCCATTTCAGCTCATGTTTACATCTTTCTAAGTGTTCTCTCATAATTTTGGAGGGGTTTTTTTGGTATCATGGTGTTTTTCTTTGTTGTTTGTTTGTTTGATTGGGGTTTTTTGACTGCTTCATTTCTCTACTCCTAAGGGCAGGTCAGCAAGGTTTCTGGTCAGCACACCATTGTGTCACAGCATGTCACTGCTGTCTCTTCCACTGGTGTTTCCATTCCCAAAACAACACTTCTGTTTGCTTTTCTCTCGGGGGAGGGGGGGGCAGCAGCTCTCTCAGTTGTCAGGTACCATCAGTTCTCCACAAACCAACAGCACATACTCTGCAATCTTTTACAATTCATGTCAACTGGTGCCTCTTGCCTTCAGCCAGATAATATTCCTCAGTGACTTTTGGAACAGAATCTAGGATCTCTACAGTCTATCTTCTATCTTTTGTGTTCTCTCCTGTTATTTTGTGCTGTTCCCAAGACCTGCAGTCCCTATGGGTCCTCACTGTGGTGAGCACCCCAGAGGCACACAGTGTGCCACAGCAAGTACCAGGTAATGACACTCAGGTGCAGCATAAAGGAGTAACTAACAAAACAAGTGGTAGTGCCAGTGCAAGCAGAAACATGTCACATGCTCAGAAGTCAAGCAGTTTTCACAGTGACATGTTCCCCTTTATCTCTGGAGTTTCTTGAAACACATAAAAGATCTATTCTTGCCTACTCAGCAACATTCAGTCATCAGCTGGCTCACTGCTGCTGGTCTTTGCCACAACAGAAAATGCCTCCCTTGTAATTTAAAGATTGGCAACATACAGTGATGGTGGCCACCAGCACTGTGGAATATGGCAGTGGTGTATCTGGATATGCATTTAGTGCAGAGGCTAAACAAGTAGCAGAGAGCAGTGCAGCACTGGCCAAGGATGACCATGGGCTTTCATCTTGTTCTTCCCCAGCTTTGAGCAGCTGTGCATTAACATTGCAAATGAGCACCTTCAGCAGTTCTTCGTGCACCATGTCTTCAAGCTGGAGCAAGAGGAATACCTTGCAGAGCACATTGCCTGGAACAACATTGACTTCACTGATAACCACCAGGCTCTGGAAGTCATTGCTCTCAAGCCCATGAATATCATATCCCTCATTGATGAAGAGAGCAGGTTCCCAAAGGTAAATTTCTGGTTTCACTTGTAATGCCTGGCTTTGCACACAGCTCAGAGGTAACACTTGGGTTTAGACACACAAAAGTGCAAAAGTGGCTTTCAGATATGTTAGGAGAGGCAATATCCTCTCCTCTTAGATGTTTCCTTCAAATTAGTTCACTACACAACTGCTTCACTCACTGCTGGAATGTGCTCTTCCTGGTGCCTTGCTGTTGAAACTCTTACAGCTGTTCCAGACAGAGAAGGAAGGAGTCTGGATCATTTTACAAGGGCTTCTTAGGAAACCTTTGAAATCTTTATTGTTTGAGTATTGTTCTGCTGGTCTGGTCTGCAGCTTGCTCTTTCTTCCCCTTGCTGACAGATTTAATTGAGCAATGTCACCATTGTGAGGAACTGAAGGGGAACTACAGACCTGGCAGCTAATCTTGGTGCCAGGGAAGGTCATAAACAGATCATTTTGAGCACCATCACGGAGTAGGTACAGAACAACAAGTTGATCAGGCCTAGTCAGAAGGACCCTGCTTGACTAACCTGATCTCCTTCCATGACAAGGTGACCTGCTTAGTGCATGAAGAGAAGCCTGTGGCTGTTGTCTGCCATGATGCTGTGATTCTGTGAAATGTTACTCTGTAAAGGCCAGTCACCTCAAACAGAAGAGCAGAGATGAAAGTAGCATCTGATCTCAGACATCCCTGCAGAACATTTTCATAGTCTGCAGAGCATGATGAGGCTAAACTGGAGTGTTGGTGCAGGAGTCAGATGACAATGGAGAGTGTCCAGAAAAAGAAGCCCCTGTCTCAGCTCATTTGTAGTCCTTCAGGTAACAATTTGAGAGGGTCATGTAAAGGCAGACAGCTTTCCCCTTTCTTCCCTAAGAAGAGGGTGGTCCCATAGATCAAGGAAGCACCTCTTCTGTGATTCCCAGAGCAGGTGACTTCTGAGAGCACAGCCCCACTGCCCTGGGCATGGGCCAGTGCACAGAGCTCACATGGCCCATGAGGGGCTGGCATCATGATGGCACCCCTTGAAGAGAAGCACCCAGCTGACTGTCTTGCCTCTGGAACTCATGGTCTGGGCATGCTGACTGGGATCTGCTCAGAGATTCTTCCAGGGATCTCTGAGTCTTGTGCCAGCTGGGGAGTGCAAGAAGAACTGTGCCTGCCCAGGAGAAGGAGGATGCAGCCCTTACAGCTTCCTGGGTAGGAGGGCATGAGAAGGTTGGTGGGGGGCTTTGCTTGTGAGGTCCAAAGATCTGGTAAATTCTCAGCCCACCTGGTGATGTTAATAATGTTATAGGGGCTTGTGTACAGCCCTAGAACACCAGGCCCTGTGCTTGATGGTGTATTCTGCCATGATGCTTGAGACAGGGGTCTGTGTAAAAGGAAGATACTTTTGGCACTACCTTCCTCCATATCTACTACATACATAAGGGCAGAATTTAAGCTTTTGTTATCTCTAAGCACCACTTCTGTTTGTTTGCTGAGCACAGGCCAGTGCTGGGGACAATCTGCTTAACCATCCTTTTTTACCTATATTTGTTTCTAGGGCACAGATGCCACCATGCTTGTCAAAATCAATTCCCTCCACGGCAAAAGTAAAGTCTACATCCCACCTAAGAGTGTTCATGATACCAAGTTTGGCATCAACCACTTTGCTGGGGTTGTCTTTTATGAATCAAAAGGTGAGCCTATCTATGCTGGATACAGAGGGTGAAGGGAAGGACATGACCTGCCCTGGATATGTGGCTCTCCAGGATAGTGTTGATCTGAAGTTGATCAGGAGGTCAGAAGGATTACTCTAAACCAATCTGCAAGTTACTGTAAATTAAGTGGATTCTAGGTAGACAGAGAGGTGCTAGAGCCAGCATGCTGCAGAGATAATAGGCTAATTTTGTTTCCATCCTATAGATTTCCTGGAGAAAAATCGTGACACACTGAGTGCTAATGTAATGCAAGTGGTCCATTCCTCCAAAAACAAATTCCTGAGAGAGATTTTCCAGGTGGAAACAACCCCACCTAGTCTGGGACGTGGGACCGTTCGGCACCTTGGATCTGACCAGGTCTACAAGGTTAGCTTACTGGCACTGTCTTGCAGAAACAGCTCATTTCTCCTCCCTTTCATAAAGCTCTGGTTCTTCTTGACTTCCTCTTTCTTTTGCACTGTCTCTGCAAATCCCTATCTCTTTCATTCAAATTGTTTCTCCCAATGGGCCTGCAGGAAAAGTCGGGGTCTGGTGTTCATGCTGTAAAAAAGTGCAATGTCAGCCCTGTCCCCCAGGTCTGCATCCCTGGAGATCTGTGTAGCCATGCCTGCAGGTTGTCTCAGAACCATGAGCTGTGATGCCTCCCCTCATGTTGTCATCGACAGGATGTCACTTTGTGACAAAGTTCATGATGGGTCATTATCACAGACTCCACTGTGCCTGTTGTGTCTGTGCCTAGTGAAAATAAGAGTATGAAGTGCAGTGGACCAGAAAGTGGGGCACAGTTCAGGTTCTGTGTCCTGCTCCAACTTCTACATACCTTGATTTGCGAACATTTAACTATGTAGTGTCACCAGTTCTGTGAAGGTACTTTTGCTTTTGCTGTTTACATCTTTGACTTTTCCTGTCTGGATACAGAACAATCAGCTTGCTATCTTACCTGTTATCTATTCTCCTGGCATTGTTTTCTGATCTTATTCTTTCTTCCTCTGTCTTTGTCCCAGTGTGGTTTTCTGCTGTCCAGAACACCTGGCCACGGACAGGTAAACATCCCAGGGGCAAGGAATTGGAAGTGATATAAGCAGTAACAGAGAACTGGCTTAGCATCTCTTAAATGCTATGAATACCTCCAATTAAATATCAGATGTATCTACATTGCTCTAATGCTCTAATGGGTCTTGTCCCAATAAATAAGGCTGTGTTATTGAAAAAAAAGTATGGCAGCATGTCAAGAAAGGAAATACCGAATGTGGGCTACCCCATGTCAAAATGCACAGAAATTAGCTGTTGATGTTCAAATAAATGGGACCACCATTGGGAAGCCTAAGAAGCAGGCTACAGAAAAGAATAATGAATGATGTGCCAGAAAACACTTTTTTTGTCCTGAGGTCTCAAGAGTTCCTTTTCTGACAAACCACAACCTGGAAGTCACCATTACCTCAACAACAAATTCAGCTTTAACAATGTTGCATGTGTGAGATCATGAGGGCATGGGCTTCGCCTTGTGTGGCCATCCCACTGATGGTACAGCAGAAAGGCCTCTAGGGTCTGAGATTGAAAATCACTTACAGCTAAAATATGTATATGTTGTTATTGTACCCACTTTGGGTGCTTCCTAGCCCTAAGATGCATCAGAGCTGTGATGAGACATTCCCAGGAGCTGTTTTCCAAAGACACGAATGATTGATCACTGGAGGGCAGCCTTGCCCTGTAGCTAAAGCTGAGGGTGGAAATCTGAGTATTCAAAAGGGCACTTTAGATGTCAGAACAGCAGGATGAGGTACCCTAAAGATCATGGAAGTAAGGGGAGCCACTGGACTCTAAATTATTTACTTTGAAAAAATTCCAACAACCCCACAATGGACCAAACTCCCCCCAAACAAACTAACAAACGAATCAGCTGTGTTGTGCTGCAGTGATCAGCACATTGCCCATATGTAAAAGGCCAGTGGAGTCCTTTTGTTACCTGGAATCTGTACTGTTATCACTGTAATTTAGTGTGCCCATACTGGGATGGAGAAATTTAGGCTTAATGTGATGATTTCTGTGGAGAAGACAGGTGGAACTTGCTGTCAGAGAGGCTGGGGAAGTCTGGAGTACCTCATACCTTATACTCCAGTAGAAGTTTGCCTTTTCAGTGCTTACTGTAGTATTATTGAGCAAGGTGATAAGTAATCCTAATTCCTAAGGAATGGGCTTTTCTGTATCTTTAGCATTCCTAGCTATGGTGACAGCAAAATATCTGCCCTGGAGTTTAGTTGTGCTTTGGGAGTGGCTGTTTCTCACCAAGCTTTCAGCCACACTCCCAGGAATCACAGCTTGGCACCTATGCCTGGCACTAAACACAGCCTTGGTTGGAAGAGACAGGTGCATATGTGCTCCTGTGACTGGAATTACTTCCATCACAGCCACCCCTGCTGCTAGAACTTAAGTGCCCAAGTAGGTGAAAGCACTTAGTGGGGGGTTTCTTGTAAAGAATAAACCCAAATTAGTAAGGTGCAGATGGCCCATGTAGCTCCCACACAGGTAAATAATTTTTTTTCTGGTGGTTGTGTGATACTGTTACATTGTACAAAAATACAAAGGTTTATTAATTGGCCTCTGACAGTGAATGTTGCAGTCAGCATGTGCTTTCTCTTCCCAGGGCTTGGATACCACCAAGCGGCTTTCGACACTGGGAGGACAATTCAAGCAATCCCTGGAAAAACTAATGAAAATCCTTGAGCAGTGCCAGCCATACTTCATCCGCTGCATCAAGCCAAATGACTACAAGAAACCACTGGTAATGTTCTAACAATACAAAGTCTTGCCTTTGGTAAAGTTTGTAATGAGAAAAGTTGCTGTGTAGCAGTTTTTAGCTGTACTTGGCTGCATCCAAGAAGAGCTGGAGTACAGGGTATTCCTGCAATAAACATAGTAGGAGGATATAGCATTGTTAATTTACAAAAGAATCTCAAAAAAGCACCATAGAGTAATGGATAGCAAAAGAGCACACAGTTGTATTCCTGAGTAAAGTTATAGATGCCTTTTTGGTAAAGACAAAGACAAAACTGAAAATTTTGTAGCCCCTCAACATGGGGACAAACAAAAACCATTAGGATCAACAATGATCATACTATGAAATAGCCTGAGAGAGAATAGGAGAGCTGTTGGAGTTTGTGAGAGGGGTGATTTGGCTTAATCTGACTAATACCAGGAGGAGTCAGTTTGTCATTAGGACACATGGCTGGAACTTCGGGGATTTTGGCCTGTTTCTACTCTAAAACCTTGTATGGTGTTGGTCAAGTGATTTAAAAGTTTTTGAAGCACTGCATGTGGCTTAGTGAGACAATTTTTCATCTCAGATAAGATTAAACAATAATAATAAGAAGAAAAGAGCAGCATGCCTGCTGTGTTTTGCATGGTATGCCCAAAGGCCCAAGTTGCTAATGCAGCTATTCGCACCTGCAAAATTATATGATCAATTCACTGCTCATCTGAAATTGCAGTTCTAGAATGAAAAATTGTAGCCAGACTGAAGTTAACAGACTGTTTCTACTGCTGACATACACAAACTTGAAGACACTTCAGGGTGACGTTTTTATACCTGTAATGAATTAATTTAGTGCACTGAAGAAAAACACAATTTAAAAAAGCACAGTAGGCCATTCTGCAGGCCCTCTGAGACTGGAGGTTAATAGACATGTTCTGAGGGATACTGCATGTGTACCTTTTTTCAGTGCTAAGTTCCCTCCTTGTGTGCTTTCCCTTTCAGTTGTTTGATCGGGAGCTGTGTATCAAACAGCTGCGATATTCAGGGATGATGGAGACCATTCAGATCAGGAAAGCTGGGTACCCAATTCGCTACAGCTTTGAGGAGTTCTTGGAGAGATACAGATTTCTTCTGCCATGGTCTCTTCGACAACAGGTGTGTAAGCAAAAACAAGGTTTAAGGCTAATCTCAATTTTCCTTATGAGGCTTTAGTCTTTCCCATGGCAGAAAGTTCTTGAATTACTGCTGGCAGAGTTGAGAGAGCTGTCAGCACAGGAGATGTCACCACAGGAACTGTTATCACAGTTATTCCCTTTGACCTTAGCTGAAAATGCAGAGTTGCTTTGAGGTCCAGCTGTCCTTGGCCTGCTCCACACAGACATCCCAAGCAGGGTAACATCCCCATTCCCAGTGCCTTCAGATGCTTTTTTTCCTGTGATCACACATTTCTCAGGTCTCTGACATCCTCCTCACACCTTGGCTCTGGAATATTTGGTCATGCAATCACATTCCTCCTCTTCCTGACCATTTGAGCTGAACCACTTTCATTCATTGTACTGTTAGCCCAGAGGTCTGCAAGACCTCATCTATTTCTGTTCTTCACCCTTTGGAATGCAGGGCAGTAGATTCTTGCATAGTACAGCTGCTGTGTTTCACAGCCAAGCCCTAACATCATGATGCTTTTGCACATCAGCTGAAGAATGATGCTCGACAGAGCTGCATCAGCATCTCTGAAGCAGTGCTGGGCAAGGATGAAAGCTGGCAAGTTGGAAGGACCAAGATTTTTCTTAAAGTAAGTAAAAAGGACAGTTTATTGTCTTTTCTCTTGAAAAACTGGATGCTTCACAGTACAGCTTGGCCTGCTTGTGCAAGAGTGGCGATCAAGGAGGACTGGGCTGTCTTACAAACTCTCTCTTGGATCTGAGGGTGGCTCTTTGTTCTTGAAAGGCAAATAATTCATTGGAGAGGGTTTGGTGTAGGAGAGGCTGATCCTGTTTCTGTGCTAAAGCATTACAGCTGAAACAGCACAGTGCAATGTATTGGAGCATAACAAAGCACAGGATACCAGTGCACTGCTGCAGAGGACCACCTTGCCTGTAGCATACCCCCAGATGAAAACAGTCTTGCTGCAGGCAGATTCTTGCTTGTTCATGGCTATAGCTAGACCAAGTCTGGTAAAGTGGTATGCACTCTTCCTACTGCAGTCCCATAATGCATTTTAGTCAAATTATGCTACATCACGCCGATTTTGGGTCTCTTTCAGATCATGTGTCCCATTTTCAGAGGTTCTAGGTGTGTCTGCTAAGCTGGCATATCCATACTTTCTTTTAACAGGATCATCATGACACCATATTGGAGCTGCAACGTCAAAATGTACTCACAGATAAGGTTCTTCTTATTCAGAAGGTGATGAGAGGATTGAAGGACAGGTCAGTGATCTTACAGAAGGGATTTTGCTTTAGTTTGAAGTAGTTAATCTTTGTGGTCCCTCTTAACACACTCTGTGCAGCATTTTTGAGTATGAAATGTATCAGTCTATACCTTCCACAAGCCCTAACTTTCATGCTCATCGTGTAACAATGCAAGCGTATCTATGCAGATGTTGGACAAAGATTTGTTTTGGCTCAGTTTTGTTATTTTCGTGATTTTTTCAAAATGCAGGGCTGTGGCATGTATGAAAAGGAAGGTTTGAAAGGAGGACTTGCTTTAAATATTTTTAGTGAACAGTAGACATCTGGAAAGCAGGAAATCCCCATGGAATCTGTGCCCTTCTCAGAGCTACAAGAATTCTCATATTTAGGGTGCTTCTTTGATACAAGATGTTGATAAGAATCAGATAGAAACTAACTAGTCCTCCTCTTTGCCAAAGATGCCTAATTCTTTCATTATGTCTCGTTTAGTTTGAAATATCTTCAGAAATGAAATGTAGTCACTGTCAAATAAATGTTTGTCCTCATTAAATGCTTTACATCATTATTTGTACTCATGGATCTTGTATCCTCTCAATCAGAACCATGATACAGGACTGAGTCTTGCTTTGTTTTAGAAATACTCTTGACCACAGAGAAGGAAGAACTAAAAAATGACACAAATGCCCCAAAAGTTCCCTCTTTTTTTTTCAGACTCTGCCTGCTATCCAACAGACTATCCAAACCAAAAGTCTCACTTTGCTTTTACTTTTAAACCATCAGAGCTATGTGCTGCTTTTTCAGCTGCAGTGTGACAGTTTGTACCATGGGAGGTTCATCTTGTTCAGATGGGCTCCTCATCCTGGCAGCAAAACACTGGGGAGAAAGAGGTCACTAGGTGGGGAAGTTAACTTGTCCAGTCTTGATGTGAGGGGTTTTCAGTTCTTACAGAGCTCTCTGACCACAGCAATTAATTTTGGTCTGTAGGTGCTATGAGTATTTTTGCAGCAAACAAGGCTGACATCAGACTGTGGACATCCCATAAAAGGGAAAAAAGAAGCCACCTTGTTCTTTACTACTATCATAAGAAGCAACAGAGATAACCTATTGTTTGTCACCTCACATGTCTGTCTGCCTAGGAAGCAGTTCCTGAAACAGAGGAAGTCTGCTGTAGCCATTCAGTCAGCCTGGAGAGGCTACTGCTGCCGGAAGGAATTCAGAATGGTAAGATGAAGGTGTATCAATGAATCTATATTTGTGTGTGTGTTTATATATGTCTGTGCCCTGCCAGACTGAGTGGAGTATTAGGAATTAAGAAATTCACAACTGAAGGGAGAATAGACAAGATGACAGGGTGTAAAGAAGGGTGTAAAGTCCAAGGAAGGCTTTGGGACCTTTCAGGGCTTTCTGAACCTGTGACATTTCTGCTTTTTGGTGAAATAGGAACCTAATTCACCTTCAGCAGGCCTGGCTCCAGTGACCTGACATATAAGTGGTCTCACACTTCTTATAGTCAGAAACACATCATCACCATGCTATGAGCAAAGTGTCTTCTGCAACTGCTGCAGGAAAACTGGGAAATCATAAAAAATTACCAGAAAAGTCATTATATCAATTTCACATTATTAAAAATTTTGCCAGGGGAGGTTCAGATTCAGATTAGATATTAGGAAAAATTTTCACTGGAGGAGTGGCTAGGCACTGGAATAAATTGCCCAGAGTGGTGGTGGAATCCCCATCTGGGACGTGTTGAAGAGGTGTCTGAATGTGGCACCTGTGGATATGGTTTAGGGGCAGTTCTGGTGGTGCTGGGTTGATGACTGGGCTAGATAATTTTGAAAGTCTCTTCCAACCTGATGATTCTGTGTGATTCTGTGTGAAAAATATTGGCTGATCTTCTACAGACAGTGCATTTTCTGGGTGAGGAAAACTGGGGGCACTCACAGATTGTGTATTTGTGTGGCAGGGATTATTATTATATCTCATACATCCCATTTGAGATGGGCAGGAGGAGAAACTGCCAGTTTCAGTCAGAAACATTCTATAATCTGCATAAGTGATGCATTTCCTGTCTGATTATTTGTTCATTTGTTTCCTTTCACTTGGCTTCATTTCTGCTCTGTTCCTTCTCTTGTTGTAATCCCAGGCTACCTTTGTCACTTTCTGGACCCACTCCCTAGAGCAGATCCCTCAAATAACTCTACATACTAATTTTAAAGGCCTATTACTGCTAGAAAACAAAGCATAAAGGGTAATATTACATTAGCCACTTCCAGTGTCTTTATCCAGTTACCGAATTTTGCTGTCCTCTACTCATCCCACCTTACATCCCAACCCATCTCGATGATTTGGAAGCATACTGACTTCTTTCTGCACCACGCACAGGTTCTGCTGGGCTTTGGGCGCCTGCAGGCGCTGTACCGCAGCCGGCAGCTGGCTCAGCAGTACGAGGCCACCCGGGCTCGGATCATCAGGTTCCAGGCCGTGTGCCGCGGTTATCTGGTCCGTCGGAAGGTGGCAGAGCAGAAGAAAGCTGCGTGTGTCATACAGGCATATGCAAGGGGCATGTTCACTCGCCAAACCTACCGGAGGATAAAGGGGGAGGTAATGCTCACAGATACCTTGTGAACACATTGTTTCTGTGAAATGCCAATAGAGATTTTATCACCAGCAGGTGTTGCCTTAACATAGCATTGGGTGTGGATATTCATTTTGGGGTATTTTATTTTGAACTCTTGCCAAGTACAAAAGCAGAATGTTAAGCAGACTGGTCTTGTTTACATTTGCTTTATGTGATCGTTATGATGGATCAAAACTTCACTGACACAGCTGCAGTGGCTGTGACAGAAAGGGGAAAAGATAGGATCTGTGTGTATCAGCCAGTCCTGCAAGAGGAGATCAATTTCTACAGCAGGGTCTGATAGTGGCCCTCAGGGATCCATTCAGAAGGGAATCCCAACGCAGTGTGTCTTGGTAGGTGTTACCAGCCCTTGGCAGTCCATAGCACATGGGAGGCCTCTCCCTGATTTCCCTTCTGTACTCATGCTGTACAAACAGGACAAAGACAGTTTGCAGATTTCTGCCTGTGGCCTGTTCCCTAAAAAGTCAAATCTTGAACTGAGCCTCCGTTGGGACAAAGTCCTGGTGTGGACAGTTTGTTAACGGCAGAAGGGAGTTGGCTCAGCAGTTGTACAAACAGTCACAGAATAGTCCTGTTGTCCACAGAAGAGACAGGAAGCCAGGAATATCCACTTGAAAGAAGAGGAACATCTCATCCAAGTCCTGGGACCACTTGCAAGGGAAGAAGCTGTGAGATTACAAAAGGTAGGTATGCTGATGGAGGAACACTGGCCAGCATTACCCAGCTCACACCTGTGGACTTGCTCAAACCTCTGAGCACTGCTATATTTAAAGAAAGAGAAGACATAATTGTACACCTATTTGTAATGATGCTTTGAAAATATAACAAGGCACACACATACACATTTCTGATCGCAGCATAAGCTGGCACTTTAGCCAAATATGCCCAATGCTATTACAAGTTTCCTGGCACAAAACATTTTAAAATTTTAAATATTGTGGGAGTTTCTGCTGTTAGAAATTCTGTGTTTCTCCTGTATTATCTCTTGTTGATTAAATTCTTTAATAATTGCACATCATTATCAATAGGGCAACAGTCCATAAAGACAGCTGGAAGAGCAGGGCCCTGCTGCTGAATGTGCCAGCATCTTTGTGACTGCTTGACACAAGCAATATTTGAGTGTTTCAACACTGCACTGGCAGAGCTGGACCTCACAGTCACACACACTTTGTAAAAGTTCATCTTCATGCCCATGCACTCTAGCAGAATGATGTTCACTCATGATGTTCATCTTCAAGTCATGCCTAACCTATTTCTATGTTTAAAGGAACACCTGCCAACTCAGGAGAGAGAGGAGGCAGAAGCAAGACAAAAGAGGAACGTGCTGGCCAATAAACCAACAAATCACGATGTTATCAGTGACCAAGAAATGGTGGACAAAATTTTTGGGTTTTTACCTTCTATGATTGGAGGCCAAGAAGGGCAGGCTCCTCTGGGTTTTGAGGTACTGAGCTGCAGACGGGTAATGGGTCATGCTTATCCCTTGTGTAAGCCCACTGACCGTTGGAATTCCATCAGTGGTCAGTCAACTTCTGTACAGTGAAAGAACCCCCCAAATTAGTCGTCCAGTCACTGAGGCATCTCTTGCAGAGGTGAGTTCCCAAAAGTTTTTGGTCACATGCAGTTTAGGAACTATACAGCTTCAAACTGAGCATTTGTTTGTTTGGCCCAGCCAAACAGTGCCACCCTCAGCATTTTGACACCAACCACATGCTCTGCTGACAGTGCTCTCAGTGATTTTCTGCCTGAAACAAGCTGAAAGTTTATGACCCAAGTTATACCGTATTCTTGAAAGCAAAATTTGGGATAAACTTGTCCTGATAGCTGTGGAGGTTGGAATTTTGTAGGAAGAGGTGGACAGAATAGAATGGTATGGATAAGTACAGGATGTGAACAGTAACACCTGTATTTTCCTTCAGCAATATTCTTGCTGAGGACCAAGACAGGAAGACCATGTGGAATGGATGCATCTCAGAAGGACAAGCTCTGAGTCCAAATGGTCTGTTAGTAGCAGCTGTAAATGGCTTTGGGATTAGCTGGAAAGGCAAATTCTGGAAGACATATGGCCAAGACAAAAAAAGAAAAAGCAAAACTAAACATAAGAAAATCAGAGTACAGTAAAAAAAAATATGCTTCTTCCTCATGTTCTGCACAGGACTTGGAAACAAAGCCTAACAAGCTGGAGGAAGTGGACCTGGACATGGTTCCCATGAGTGTGGAGCTAGAAGAGGAAGCACATGGTTTGGAAGAGTACACCTTCCCCAAGTTTGCAGCTACTTATTTCCAGGGGTCTTCTACACATACACACATCCGGAGACAGCTGCGGCACCCACTACTCTACCATGATGATAAGGACAACGTCCTGGTATCTTGCTCCTTGTTGTTCATGTTGAACCTGCTCTCTCCACAGCCCTGGCTTTACAAGTCCCCTCATCCTTGGGTCCTGGCTCTGGCACAGCCGTGGGAGCCAGAGACTCCAGAGCCAAGGAGATAGTCCTGAGCCCTTGTATGAAAAGTAGCAGTTCCCATCAGCATTTCTGGCATTTTGCTGGCAAGCACTTCACACAAACACCTGCCCAATGCAGGATCTCTGGTCACCTTTGGTCTTGCCCAAAGAGGGAGCTCAGAGGTGTGTTTTGACTTCTCCAGACACCCTTTGGGAACAAAAATGGACTGGAGAGAAGGAGCATGAGAGCTTACCCATCTCTCTGCTCTTGTTAGGGTTTCTGGTCTGTGAGATAGGACAGAAGAGGGAGAATGGGATATTGGCCTCCAATATCCCATTGAACCAGAGGGGGATTGAGGAGGGTGTTTTCCTTGATTCTAAGCAGCCTGGCAGAATGGAGGACCCCATGCATCAAGAACTTTGCTATTACTTGGCTTTCTAGTTCTGGGCATGAAGGGTCCTGGCAGACTCCACCCCACTGCTTATCTGTTCAGGTGAGCAAATGCAGAGTGCAGTTCAGCCAAGGCTTCTCCATCTCCCTCCAGCCACAGCATACCTCCAAGGTGCCAGTAAAGGGAATGGTGAGGGCTCAGCAATCACAGAGGAAATATGACCTTCCCACCAGAGCTGCACCCTCTTCCTTTAGCAGGAAAGTGATGTGTATTGCTGTCTTGTTGCTTGGTATGAAACTAAACTCTTTGTGTAGGTAGCCAGAGAAAAACGGAATTTTAACAATTTGGACTGGGTAAAGGAAGAAAATGGTCTTAATCTAAACAGGCAGAAATGGCATGGAGCCATTGGACCTGTTGGCACTGTCTGACTGTGCTTTCTGCCACTATAGGCTTCTCTAGTTGTGTGGGTGATCATCCTGAGGTTCATGGGGGACCTGCCAGAGCCACCAATGTTTGCCAAGAATGCCACCACCAAGAGCAGCTCCGTGATGACACAGATATATGACACACTTGGCAGGAAAAACCAGGTCCAGTTGAGGAATGACAGCCCAAATATGGTGAGAGAAGCAGGCTATGTTTGTATTTTCATTTGCTTTCCTTGGTTTCTGCACTGTTCTACCAAGAGTGAGAAAAGCAAAGGAACTCTTTCATGCTACTTTTCTTGAAATGCCACAAGTGTAAAAGGGCATCAGTCAGTCCTGGCAGGACACTCGGCTCCTTCTGGCAGGAGAGGACAAAAAGCCACCTTCACTTGAGCATCTTTCTGTCCTTAATGAATCATTCTTGCTGTGCATGAAACTGATTTTTTATAACAGTAATGTGTATTGCAGAGAGAAGGCAGAAGGGATAACAAGATTTCTAAGGGGATTTCATCCCTGAAACTGAAACGGTCATCCAAGCTGACAGGGAAGGTAAGAGGTGGAAATAAATTGCTTCCTTTTCTTCTTGCCTGAAACCTTATCTTCACCTTCTGACAGATGTTATGTGAGCAACCTCCCAGCTGAGAACTTGTTCCCCTGCCAAGCCAGGGCAGCCCTGTGTGGGATACCTGGTGCAGTGTTCTTTGGAAACGATCCCCATGTGCACTGATGTCATCTGCTCTCTGACAGAGAAGACAGGGAGAAATTTATTACTGAGAATTGTTGGCATTACAGAACAGCTTGCCCAGAGGCCTGAGCAGACTGAGAACCATGTGCTTAGGGCTGTACAAGACAGTACAAGAAAGTTCTCCTAGCCAGAGATAGTGCTGTAACAGCACATTTAATGAGTTACCTTGAGAGGGAAGGGGGCAATATGGCCTGGTTCTCCTGCACTGAGCAGGAAGAGTTTTAGGCAGAAAGATAGAGAAGGAACGTCTCTCATTTATGGGAGAGCTGCCTGCTAAGAGGTGAGATTTCTAGAGCACTCTGGGGTTCTACTCTGTTTCTTTCAGGTGACAGATCAGCTACGAAGTGGAGAAGAGGCTTTCCAAGAGGACATCTCAATCTCTCAGAGACCTATGTCCAACCTAGAAAAAGTACACTTCATTATTGGCAATGCAATTCTGCGCCCTGCCATCAGGTAGGAAAATTGTACCTCTTTCCTAGGGCCAGGTGCCCATTACATCAAGGAAATCCTTTTTCCACAGTCCTGGAGAATGATGTCCATACTGCCTTTTCTGGTATTTTGATGTTGCAGTTTAGGCCAGCTGCCTCCATGTATGGCTTTCTGAATACCCCGCAGGTATGGAAAGGGGCAGAGCTCAGGGCTGTGACTCAATAACACTTGAAGGTGGAGCACTGCCCTAGAATGAGGGAGAAGAGTCACTCAGAGGAGTAAGAAATATGGAGTTAATGTATGCTAGGTGGGTGAAAGGTTTCCCAATAGCCTCTTGCTGAGCACTCAAGAAAGGTCCCCGCATCAGAGATGTTGGAGGTCTTGATTGCTGAGTGTATCAGACACTAAGGAGACATCCTGACCACAAGCAGTCTGAGGCTGGACCTTAGGCCAAGCATGGTGTGAGGATAAGGCAGAAGCTTGTTGATTCTGACCTGATCCCATAAATCCACTCCTTTGTTTTATCCTAAGCACTTTTCTGTAACAAAGCACACAGACACAGGCTGTGCCTTGACCTCAGTCATGAACTGCATTCCCCTCTCCACAGTCACTTTGTTTCAGTCAAGACTCCCTAAAGCAGATTCTCAGCTGGCAAAAATTGCATTCAATCCATATATCATAATAAGTACCTATTCCCTCAGTCTATATCCGATCAGGGAACAAAAAACTCATCCAGCTTATGCCCCCTCACATCAGATTTGACAAATGTGTGTTCCAAGAGTCTAGAAAAAATTAAGATGATTTTTAAATAACAGTTTTATTTGTATGCAGATTTTTGCATCTGTTTCCCTTAGGTCCTTGCTGCAGCTAACTTGCATTTTCAGAAGCTTACTCTGAAGTGCTCCTTTCTCTATTTCTGTACAAGATTCTCTCCAAGTTTGTATATAAAGATAAATAAAATATATAAATATGTAAATATATAAATATACAGGTATAAAATTAAGCAGGGTGTCCCCCATCCTTATCCCCAAATCCACCTGCAAGCTGACAGACAGGAGCCATGAGCTACAACCCACATGCTGTAGAGAGCTCAGAGCAAGTTGCACACCTAGACTCTTGGGCAGCAATGTCATTTCACAGCTGGATGACCCAGCAGCTGTTTTTCCTGCACAGCCCCCTGCTTCTCACAGGAGTTACTTCAGCATGGGAATTACATTTGACCTGCTTGAGTAAGAAGGGGTGGCAAAAGGTCCTAAGCATGCCTGGAGCCTTTTCCATAACAAAGCTATTTCCCGTGGTGCATTACGGGTGCTATCCTAGCTATTGTGGTTGAACCTAGCTCAGATCTACTTCATCATACTGCAATCCTGCCAAGCTTGCAGTCAAAATGTAGCCAAGGACAGTTCAGAGAGTGAATCAATATCTGTTGCTCTCACATGTTTCATTACAGAGATGAGATTTATTGCCAGATTTGCAAACAGCTCAGTGAAAACAGCAACAGGAGCAGCTATGCTCGTGGCTGGATCCTTCTGTCACTTTGCCTTGGCTGCTTTCCTCCTTCAGACACGTTTGTGAAGGTACACTGCTAACCTTTCCTACAGCAGCTCACACACCTCAGCTGAGCTGGTGTCTTGTGTATTTTGATGCTTTGATGCTGACAGCCACATAAAATGTTTGGCTTCCAGAGCAGCTGGTGCTGTGGTTTCAGCAGAAACTTTCTCATTTCATATTCTTATATGGGAATTTAAATAAATTATTGCAGTATTCACATCTAATTTTTTTCATTACACATCATACAGTCTGGATCCTGTTATTCATCACAGCTCTCATTTGAGATCTATAATCTGCAAGGGATCTGGCAAATTTTAACCTCTCCGATTCTGCCTTACCAGCCAAAGACAACCAAAAGGTGTCTCCAGTTACAACCTAGTGATTAAATATATTCAGGGGGCTAGTAAAAAAATCACAGTCCCAAGTTTTATGAGTCCTTACCCTATATCTCTAAGCCCTAAAAAGTCCAATAGATATTTGGACTTTTAAATTATTCATTAGTTTCCAAGTTTAAATGGATGATAAATCCACTTCATCATGGGATAAAAACTCAACCTGTGGCTCCAACTTGACATCAGGTTTCCTCCTAGATTTGAGAGGTAAACAGGATCCATGGATGTGCTTGAAACTTCAGCCCTGCTTTACTAACACCCCAGTTCAAATGATCAATATAATAATAAATGCTGCTAAATTGACACTACTTGGAACGAACCAATCACAAGCCATAGGCATATTTCGACACCAGTCTTCATCCAAAGACTTGGAACCATGCATAATTCATGAAAGATATGACCATACCCTACTTTTAGGAATATTCTTAATCATTAAAATAAGCAGGTGAATGACCCATGCATGCACTAAATACAGATATGTAAATACAAGTCCATATCATCCAAGAGCCATAGACTCCAAAAGCTCAGTTTATCCCATTCATCTCTTCAAATGCCCAATCTTAATGATGGACTTCAGTTATTGATGTTGCCAGAGAACTTGGTAAAACTAAAAGTATCAATCATCATTAGACCTAATCTGCCATTAGCCCTCTTCCCAGCTCTCCCATTCATACAGCATGTCATAAGACTTCAGGCTCTTGGGTTGAAAACACTAACCCTTGCTCTAACCTAACCATAAGGATAATGTTTCCACTACTCATGTAATTAAACGTGGTGAATAGACTGACACAAATCTTCTCTTCCTGTGGACTGAAAGTTCTGAAGAATGAGTGAAAACTAAGTGTCTCAAGCCTCCTTTTTGAAGGCATTAATTCCAGCCCTAATCTTTAGTATTTTCTGGTGAACTGAAAGCTAATGGATCACTCTAATCTAGTGTATCAGCTGCAGAAGGTTTTTAATGCTTTCTGAGGATTAATGTCTCCTAACTCCTTCTCCTGCTCTGTGCATGTAGTACCTGCTGAATTTCATCCACCACGGGCCCACGGGCTACGCTCCGTACTGTGCTGAGCGTCTGAGACGCACCTACAGCAATGGGGCCCGGACTGAACCTCCCAGCTGGCTGGAACTTCAGGTAGCAACTCCCTTTTGGCTTAATTATCTTGATCTGGGACATTTTATACTGGTTTTTGTAAGTATACTACTTTGTAGTTATACTAGATTCACTAACCTGTAATAACAGACATTCCTAAATCAAGTAATGAAAATCAATTGCACAAGGGGATTGAAGAGCTGCCACCTTGGTCTGGGCAGTTTCTTGGATACACCTCCTCTGGCTATTCAGTTACCCCAAATGTAGAGAGTATGTAAGCAGCAGCAGATGATTTACAGGGAGATACCTCCATCCACTCAGGAACCACAGGCCAGAAACAACCTCCTGAGGAAAGCTCTTACTATCACTTTTGGAAAGAACTGAGCAAAGCTTATGCTTTTAAAATGAAAGGAAGAAGGCACTATATTGTTCTCCACTTCGTTTAAATGTCACCCTAGTAATTAAATGTCACCCTAGTAATTAAAAATCACATCCCCTTCCCCACTTCAAGTAAAGACCTCAGTTCAATTCCTTCCTCAGGGACCCTATTGCTTAACACATCTTCCTGGGCAGTGTACTTGCTGCATGCCATCTCTCCACTGATGCACATAAGGCTGTTCCCAAAAGTTATCAGGACAAATGTGGCTCATGAAAAGTCTATCAGTTGGCACTGTTATGTGATTATCAGCTCTCCTGAGCTGTGAGGAGGAGAAAACTTGAGTCCAGTGCTGCTACAGGGATGTAATTTATATTTACGTCTCACCATGCTTTGAAGAAACTGTGTAGGTGTTGGAGATTCACTTAAAGATTGTTGACCAGGTTGTACAGGGTGTGGAGCTCTTAAATCTTCATTATTCAGATGAAAGTAAGGTTTGCCCATAAAGTTTTTTCTCTCATTTAACTCTGACTTACAGGCAACAAAGCAGAAGAAACACATTATGTTTAATGTCACCCTGATGAATGGCCAAAGCATCACTGTCCCTGCAGACTCTGCTTCCACTGCCAAAGAGATCTGTCAGTTCATAGCAGATAAAACCAAACTGAAGGATGTCTTTGGGTTTTCGCTCTACATTGCTGTGTTTGATAAGGTAAAGGATAGAAAAATAGAATGAAAGCTCCCTCCTCTTTCTGTGGAGTTGCTGCTGCCCACCGAGCCTCACTGAGAGCTCCTTCTGATTCTGAAACACCCTCAACCCAGTCCTACACTGAAACCAAACCAGTTCTGAATCCCAGCTGGATCTCAGGAGCTGATAATGCTATTCTGCCTTTCTGTTGGCTCATCACTCAGCAATTCTTGCTGCAGCCCTGTAAGGTTTCCTTTGCCACATAGCTGACTAGTAAAAATACATCCACTTACCACGTACAACTTGCATATTCATCTGCCTACCTTTTTGGAGTTTTTCTTGCTGTCAGGAGACCAGGAGTTTTGTGTTCATTGCCCTTCAGGCTGACCCAGAGCAGGCATGCCAGTAAAGGCAGTGTCCCTTTGTGGCAGGTCTGGTCGCTGGGCGGGGGCCGAGACCACGTCCTGGACGCCATCTCGCAGTGCGAGCAGCTGGTGAAGGAGCGGGGCACGCATGAACGCCACGCTCCCTGGCGCCTCTACTTCCGCAAGGAAATCTTCACCCCCTGGCACAACTCCCGGGAGGATCCTGTCAGCACTGATCTCATTTACCACCAAGTCATCCGTGGCATTCGATTTGGAGAGTACCGCTGTGAGAAGGTGGGTCTCCTGATTCATCCTCCTCGAGAGACAAAACTGTATTAATGCTTCCCACATTAAAAAGCAGGAATAGGAACTGAGTTTGTAGTGCATGTGAACAACCCTTCCCTTCTTAATGAGCAATCCCTGTCCAGGTGATTGTGCCAGCTGTCACACTGGCAGTTCTAATTAATACTTTTTCCTTCCCTGCAACTTTCAGTTCACGTGGGAGATTGGAGGCATGTCGACAGGGACAAATTGGATCGTACTTTAAAATATCTTTGCTAATAATCTCTCTAATGTTATGATTGTGTGAAATTCATCCCTCCATATGCTGGATGACTGTTAAGAGTTATCCAGACAAAAATTGAGAAAACCCCCTTCCTAAATGGTTTAAAGGTTGAAAGAGGCTATCTAGTCTTTGTGACATCTGTCTAGGCCTCTTTTAATGGATTGTTTCAGGAGGAAGATTTGGTGGAGATAGGTGCAAAATATTGTTATATCCAATTTGGAGATACCATCCACAATGAACTTGTGCAGAAGGTGCTCCATGACTGTATTCCAGTGAAACAGCTGAAGTCCAAGCCCCTGGAAAAGTGGGTGAGCCTTATAACCTATGCACATGCTAAGGTAAGAGGTTTGTCTGGCACTGCTGGGTAACCACTCTTGAGCACCAGCTTCTGCTTCTTTCACCATTTACATTTATGAATAGCGTGTAGAGGAAGAAGGAAAACCAGCTCAGTTTGTAGACCCCAAATAGCCCATTAGGTCTGGGGGAGCAGAAAACCTTTCCACTCACTCTTCCATATGAAGAGCAAGGGGGAAGAAAGAAAGAGTACATTTAAATCTCTGAATAGAGTAGCTTTAAAGGCTCTATTTTCCATCTGACGACCAAGTCAGGATGGATATGGGATGGAATATTGGTTTTGATCTGGAAATGGGTTAAGCCTGGATTATTTCCATGGCATCCAAAGTGTATTAGACTCTGAACAGTTCAGTGGGGATTTGAGGGAAATTTGGAATCCAGACGCCTGTGGGCAGTCTTAGCTGCATGTGGGTCCCTGGAGACTGTTCCTGATTTATTTTCTCCAAGTTCCCTTGACACCAGTAACAGCAGAGGATTGTTGGGATCTCTGAGACTGGGCTTGTTCTTTATTGTCTGCAGATCATGCAAACCAGATTTTACTGAGAAAACCTTGGGTGTGTTTTTTTCCTGCAGGCCCCATATACACAGGACCATCTCTCCTCTCAGACTGTGAAGGAGCAACTTGTAGATTTTGCTTGCTTGCAGTGGCCTTTGCTTTTTTCCAGATTCTTTGAAGTCACTAAGTTTTCAGGTAATACCTAGAGCCTGGGAGTAGAGGACAGATGTAAGATCAATAGGGGAAGACTTGTTAGCATTGATAAGGAATTTTTTCTGTATTTTCAGGACCCAGCTTGCCTAAGAACCACTTCATCATTGCTATAAATTGGAAAGGCATCTTCTTCTTGGATGAGTCAGAAAAGCGGCTCCTTGAGCTGACCTTCCCAGAGATAACTGGCATCCACACCAACAGGTGAGGGCCTCAGAAAGACAAGATCTGAAGATGGCATCTCTTCCATACTCAGAAAGGGTGTACCTTCTCTGCCACCTCCTTAGATGATTTGATTTGTGCCTGGAAAGGTGGTTTAGCCTAGGTCTGGGAAACAGAAAGGGAAAACTTGTGAGCAGCCTGTAAAGGAAATACTGAAAGGACTGGATCCTTCCTTACGTACACAGAAAAGCCCCCTGTGAGGACTGCCAGAGATTTAATTAGTTGTCAAGTTACTCCAAAAGAAGGGTGTTCTTTTGTCTATATGGAAGCACTTTTGTACAGAACATGGTGGAGTCCAGAGTAAAGCTGAACCACTTCAGTCCCTCACACCTGCCAGCTCATGGGAAGGCAAATTAGGACCTACCAATATTCACTGTAAGGGAGTTATCTGCAAGGAGGTGTGCATGCCTTAGCTGTGTTTACAGATGGGTCTGTAAGTTTTTCAGATGCTCTGGTAACAAATTGTTCAAATAATACACAGGGCAGTGAAGTCATTTGGACAGAGTTGCACTCTCATCACGCTTCGTGCCGAGGAGTTTGTTCTGACATCTGTAAACAGTGTTGTCATTGCTGAACTGGTGGTGACATTCCTGGAAGGACTGAAGAAAAGATCACAGTTTGCTGTGGCAATGCATGAGAAAAAATCCCAGGGTAAGTCTCATAACTTTTCTACAGGGTGGGGAAGAATTCATGAGAGAATCCACAGCACTTGTCTGAAGGTGCACAAAGAGGAGAGGTAGAACTTCATCAAGAGTGCCTTTGCTCCTAGGAGGATGCACCAGCACAGCAATGCCAAGCATAGGCAATGGGATTCAGTACCTTTGCACACAAATAACCTTTCCTTCCTCCTTCTCCTTCTTTATACATTTTATTTAGATAGTATAGTGTCCAGGAATTCAGTTTGGTTATAGTAGGAAGTTGGATCTGGGCTCTCTGGAAATACTTTGCAGAAGAATTTCAAAAGCAGTAAACTGGAATTTTCTGTGGAATACAGGTGGCTCAAACAGACATATGTATTTAAAATGTAAACATTAACTTCAGCGACTTACAACTACTGAGTTCCTTTCCATGCTTTGCTGGCAGTCTAGACACAAAGTCAGCATTCATGGGAATCAAATGGAGTTCTGCCATTGCCCTCAGTGGATCAAAGTCAGGGTGTCAGAGGAAACAGAAGTGATTTCTCTGAAGTGTTACAGGAAAATTAGCCATATTTACACAAATCACTTTCTACTGCTAACTGAATTCAGGCCTTCAAAATACAATTCCCTTGTCTTTCACATTGCAATCCCTTTGCATTTTCTCAGACTGTCAAGCCTGAACTGTACCCCCTTATTATGTTTTCCAGAAGATCCTGGCATCCTGTCCTTCAAGAAGGGAGACTTGCTAATCTTCACCGAAGACAAAAGGCTGGATGCAGACTCTGGCTGGATCTGTGCCCAGAATGAAAGGACGGGCAAAACAGGGAATGTATTTTTGGAAGACATCTACATCATTCCTTCTCTCACAAAACCCTCTAGTCAAGTGCTGGTAAGAAAAGCTAAGTACTCGTTGTGAAAAGACTGGAAGAATATAAAAATGTTAATATGGTTGAATTTATAACTGGAAGATAACTGTCCCTCCAAACTCAGACAAGTTTCATACCTCCCATTGAAACAAAGCATTTAATTCTGTCCTGTTTGAAAACAAGACTAAACCTAGCCCAGACTCTAAGGAGAAGACCGCAGCTGCACAAAAGCAATGACTTAAAAAAAACCCCAAAACCCAGTCTATTCACCATGGGAGATTTCAGTGCCTGGAACTGGTAGGATGGGTATGGGTGTGCAGTTGAATTTTCCTGCATTCACTCTGGGCTTGAGTGGTGATCATATTATTCCTCAAGGGAACCTCTGAGTGCAGCAGGTTACTTAAAGAGAATATGGTCTTTGAGGAAGTCAAGGTTTCTCATTAATGCCTCTGCTAATAATTTTGTCTTCAGTTTTGAGGATTCAGTATATTGGATCCAGTTCTAACAGGTAAAAAGCAGAAAAACTGGTGGCAAAACACACTAGAGAGAGGCAGGTGCATTGTAAATGTGTGTTGTGCTTTGGATAATCACATACATTTTAATGTCCACTGTTAAGACTGTTAGGCCTGTGTAAATTGCTTCTTTGAGTCAGCTGTTCCCAGGTCTTTCTTCAGTCTCTGGAGATGCTGCTTTTCAGACAGAAGGTCTTGGGCAGCATGGAGAACTACCCACACATATATGCTAAGTAATACCTGAACAGTGCATGCAGAGACCTGTCTCCATGTGACATCTCTATGTGGCTGTGTTATTCCAGAGTCTGCTGATGATGTCTCCAGACCAGAGGAGGACAGCTTCACATTCCTCCTTCATGGAGGAACCTGATGAAGAGGATGTCAAGGTGAAGCCTTATACCCTGGAGGAGTTCTCCTACGAACACTTCAGGTGAAGCTCTCTGTGTAGAGTGTGCCCTGGAAAAGTTCTTGTTGATCAGTAATCCTTAAAGCCTTTTATGTAATGGCATCTCCCACTTCTGATTGGGTTTCTTCTTTTTGTTCCGTGTAACTGTGACTTTGGATATACAGAGATTCTGGGACGTGGCCTATTGTATCTTAAGTTTGCAGAAATGCAGAGGGGAGGGTAGAAGAACCCTAGTTGGACTGACTGCTCCCAGCAGGCCCTATTCTTACTTCTCACCCCTTCTTCAGCACTTACCAGTTAGTGAGGATATACATAATCTCAGACTTCAGAAAGTAGGGGAAAATTAATTTTCTAAAAACCCCCTCTTCTTTTTGCAAGCCTCCTACCTTCTGGATATACAAAAAACTACATTTCCCTGCTTTTGTTGACCTACAGAATCAAAGGAGATCTGAGATCAATGTCTTGTGAAAGAACAGGTCTAGAGATATGACTTTGTGATAATGACCTCCTTTGTTCATGGAAATACTGATCCAGTAATTGTTTATTGCCCACACTTGTTTTCATACAGGACTCCTGAGAAGGAATCCATCAGCAAAGCTGTTCTCCATAAAGCCCGTGGGCACAGTCAACTGTGGGCACATTCTAAGGAGCCTCTGAAACAGCCATTGCTGAAGAGAGCATGCACAGATCCTGATCTTCGGGATTTGGCCTGTCAGGCCTTCATTGATATCCTTTCTCTCCTTTCTTTGGGATCTGAGAACACTAAGGGGAAGGAAGAGTTAGCTAGGTCCTCTGAAACAGCCATTGCTGAAGAGAGCATGCACAGATCCTGATCTTCGGGATTTGGCCTGTCAGGCCTTCATTGATATCCTTTCTCTCCTTTCTTTGGGATCTGAGAACATTAAGGGGAAGGAAGTTAGCTAGGTCCACTAAACTACCTCTGTTGAGATACCTCAGCCACCTTACATGGGATATATTTGCATAAAGATGGAGTGGATCAAATCTGTTTCCCTTGTCTACAGAGGAAATGTTCCTATTTCCTCCCAGTACTCCACAGCTACTGATGGCTCACTTAACTGGGAATGTGGCTTTAGGAGTGAGAGAGATTTACTGCATACACCCAGAGAAAGCAGCTACTAGCACAGTATAAATCACAGCCAAGCAGGGAAAGGGAAAGGGAGCATACAGGAAACATGGGCCAGACCTTCCTCCCAGTATTTGCCACTGAGACATCAACAAAGTCATTAACATGTTAGGATCCAGATGAAACTTCCCATTTGCCTTCCAAAGTTGGCCTGCTTTTTTCCTTAACAGCACATTCACCCATCATGAAATTCATGGGAGACTACCCCTCAAAACAGACACACTCCTCCATGGAAGTCACTGACCAGATATTTGTGCCAGCTATCCAGGAGGAGGTCCTGCGGGATGAGATTTACTGTCAGATTATGAAGCAACTGACTGAGAACAGAAACAGGTATTTACCTGGGTGCAAACACTCGGCTCCTGCAGAGCCAGGCCTCAAGTGCAGGGGGCATCAGGAACCCCTGCTGCATTTGTGATGCAGTGGGGGCAGGGGAAAGGATAAACAAATGTTGGAGTAACAGCTTTCCTTCCCCCTTTTGCCAGGCAGTGCTGTGGGGCTCACCTCTGTGGAGCACTCAGGACCACTCCCTGGCAGGGAGAGGCCATAGAGCACCATCAGTCATCTCTCCTGAGCTGCTGCTTTGCTCCCATCAGCATTCCGTGCTCATGTCCTTGTGGCGTGAGGCAGGCAAGGTGTCACTGAGGTTCTCCTGCTCCCGAGGCAGTCTGCAGGGGAAACGTGGCACTGCATAGTCCCTGCTTCCCTTCAGTGGCTGCCCTGACAACCCTCCATTTAAAATTCCCAACGGCAGCATTCCCACCTCACAAAAACATAGTTCACACTGGATTTTTACCACCAGTGAATAAATGCCTTTGAGTAGTTATATTAATTAGGTTACATAACTGCCTTGCAGAACAGATTGGTTACAGAGGCACCTGCCTACATAAAAGTCTCTGAATCAGGCTGGTGTTTTCTTCCCCACTCACAAAATGATAATTCGATCTACTTCCAGGGAAACTGAATTGCAAAGAACAGCTTAAAATAATACAAATTATCAACAAAATTGTTTGTCTATTTCTGGATGCACTATGTTTATTTATTTATTTCTTTTCTGTCTTACTATTCCACAAGTATTACATGTAGTGGAACTTTCATCATGTGTGTCAGTGCTGAATGGTAAATTCCCTTGCACACAGTGAATCTTACAGGCTATTTAATGCATAGTCTGTAACCATGGCGCCAGTGCCATGCCTGAATGTATTCCACCAATTTAGTTGCTGTTGTCAGTGGGATCACTGATGTGGAAAAAACAATGTTTGAAAGGTGGCTATTTCCATATACTTTCACCAGAACAGCCAGAACAACAAATCTTTTATCCTTCCCAGGTTCCTGTGTTGTGGACCATGTCCCACACTCACATAAACACAGACACCACTGATCTATAGAGTATAAATGGGATTAAAATAGTCTGTATTCATCTGCAAAATTACAACAGTAAGTGGGAATAAAGAAGCCAGGACCTCTTTATTCAGTGAAGTCTGATGCCCTTTCAGAGCCAGACATGCTGACTTCCCCAACCAAAACCACTTCACACCAGTGAGCATTTCAGAGCAATCCTAGGACATGGATGAAGCGTGTTCTGCTCCTGGCTTTGAGGCAGAATGACTGATCACTCAAGGCTGCAGAGCCCTTCTCAGTGGTCGAGCTTCAACTGGCAGATTTTAGATGGAGAGGCTAGAAGAACTGGATTTCTGCCTGAAAAATAGTACCAGCTTGATCTGGAGCATTTAAGAACTGCATCTACCTCACTACATAATGCTATCAACATGTTCATTTTTCAGACCAGAACAGGAATACATGTAAGGGGAAGCCAGTGCATGCAGAGTGCTCGTGCCCTGAGCAAAGCTGGCCAGTGCAGAGGCAGGTGAATACATCCATTGAGAAACCACAATCTAAATACATGTGAGCTTGAACACCAAATCAACAGTGGCTTTCCAAGAGGATGGTACCAGGGTCACTGCTGCTAAGATGTCTGCTAAACTGAAGTTTATATTTATTCATGAGGTTTGCATGTGTCATGAGTATTTCTCTTACAGGATTTGGCATTGTCTTCACATACAGGCTGTGGTTGTTGCACAGCAAAAGAATGCCAGAGCCTGGGTGAAGGCTCTGTTGATTTGCAGCTCTCTGCAGAATGGGACCATGATGGGAGTGTATTTCTCTTCCCTGTACCTGGTGTGGGGTCAGAGGATTATATATGGCTGTAGCAGAACTGTTGGCTTTGTGTTCACAGGTACAGCGAGACCAAGGGCTGGCAGCTCCTCTGGCTCTGCACTGGCCTCTTCCCACCCAGCAAGTCACTGCTCAAACACGCCCAGAAGTTCATAGAGACACGTCAGAAAGAAACACTGGCCCTAGGGTGCCGTCGGAGGATTCAGACAGTAATGAGGTAAACAATCTGCCATATAACCAGCTCAAAGTGTTCAAATACCAAGTTCCAAAAAACACATGGGCTAAAACAGTGTGACTGTCACTTTCCTTTCCCTCTTTACATCTTGGTTTTTTTTAAGTGATCATTATTTTTAACTTTCCTTATGGACTTTGAACCATTAAAGAGAGGTCTATGTCACAGTTTCACTTTTTTCTTTCACAGAGTTAGCAGGATTTTAAAAAGTTCATCACCACACATAATCACTTGACTCCCAGAGCTGGGCATTTCCAACATCCTAAAGGGCATGCAGCTTGGAATGATGTCACTGATGATATCCTGATCTTACTTTTCTTTGGTGAGGCAGCATGTCCTTGTTGAAAGGATCAGTACAATCAATTCCTATTCATTGAAAAAACCCAAATGAACAAATCCCCGACTCTTACCTGGCTGCTCACAGCACAACTTCTCCATCCACTTGGCATTACCCTAGGCTGAAGCAACAAGACCCACAAACCACTGTGCTTCCTGAGCTTCTGGATGAGTTGTTCTTCTAAGGGCCAGGACACAACCAGAGAGAGGGGAAGGGCTAACAGGATTTCAGGAAGGATCAACTGAACTGCAGGGGAAAGGTTTCCCTAGATTCCTCCAAGCACTGGAATAACCTAGCTTGACACTCTGAGAACAAAGCTTTGGCTTTAAGGTTGACTCCAGCCTTCTCCCTTTTGATGGTGCTCTGATTTACCACTTGCCTGCCACAGACCTCATCAGTAAAGAATCTGCCCAATTATTTCTCCTTCCAGCTCCTCCATCTCCCCCCTTCTCTCAGGCTGGGCCACTGTTTGGACTGTGAGCACCACAGGTCAGGCTCTAGGGGAACACTAATACAGTAGATATCACCCTTGCAGTGGATGGGGTTTTACATTGCTGGGGAAATGTTGAACACACATTGAACTCGCTTTTGAAGCTTCTGAAAAATGCATGGCGAGGAATGCTATTCACTATGTATTTCTATAGAGAAGACTTAGAATTTCCTGCCTCCCTATATCATGTGCTATTCATGCTCTAAGCCCTGTTGAGCTGCACAGAGCTTCTTTAGAGAGAGCAGATAGGGAGGGGAAAAAAGAATGGGCTGTTTGGAAGGAGAATTTTATCTGCTCAACTGCACCAGATCTGGAGCCTGGGGGATGGGAAGTGGAACAAAGACAAATCTTGTCTTCTAAGAGCGGTTCTTTTCCTAAGAATCAACTTGCACCAGCATAGAATAGAATAGAATAAACTATTTCAGTTGGAAGGGATCTTCAATGATCATCTAGTCCAACTTCTCCCTGTAAGTAACCTGGTCTCTTTGGAAAGGAGCAGGCAGCTCAAAGGATTGACCTACAATACATACGGGGGAAGCTAACTGAGCCCTTGGGTACACACCTTTTCTTCCAGAAACCATTTTACAGCTTCATCCTCAGAATCCTGGCCAGGGAACCACCCTAATGGGTGTTAAGCAGATCTCACCTTGGCAGTGAATTCCTAGCTCAGGCTGCAAGCAGAGGTGGGTAGCCCTATGCCTCAGCCAAACTGCTGCACTTCCTTGAGTTCCCAGGGCCTCCCTGTGATGCCAGTTCAGGAACAGGTGCCTGAGTGGGGCAGGTCCACACTTCGTACAGTGCCTGCACAGTACAAAGCACATGCTATTCAGCTTGGTTACAGTCAAGTTTTCCTTCTCCAAATGGAAATGCTCTTTTATTGAATGGAAAAAAATTAGTTTTCAAATCCATATAATTAAGGCTTGGATCCAAACTAACTTCCTCCTGAGAGACCAACCCAGTGTGAGAGGTCCATAAGCTATGGTGTTCAAAATACCTGAATAGCCTACTCTGTGCCACCGAGGACAGGAACTTACCAGCCCCAGGAGGTAATTTCCTAGATTTGTTCTCACTTTAACTATGTCAAGGTTTTGGCATGACTGAGACTTCAGGGCCAGTTCCTTTGCTTTAAAAGGCAGCTCTGCTCTGAGGTATCATTTCAAACAACAGGTTTTGTACAGCATAAATCAGTGATTGCACTCCAGCTCTTATATAAAATGTAATGCTTTCAGCAGCCCTCCAGCCCTTTCTGGTACTTGGGTTCCAAGTTATTTTGTATCCAAATACATATCTTTCTGCTGATGCGGGAATTAAATAAAATGTGTTTCTCCTTGTAGCCATTATATTCACACTCAGTAAGGAAAAATGCTGCTGAATCCATAGAAGAGGCAATTGTACTGGCTAGGAAGGTCCCTTATTCATGCAACCTCCTTGCAGAGCAGAACAAACTTTTATTTTACATGCTAATAAGACCCTCAGTTTCTTGCTGTTAACAGACTGAATTTGCACTGGGGTGCAGGTTCATTGGAGCCACCTCATCACACAGTATTGGCATTTTGGAGGGTATCTGCTGTTTGGCTGGAATACCATTGTTCATTTCCTCAGTGATTAAACTGATCTCTCTTATGATGGTGGTGGCATTTTCTAGGAGTGGCTGCAGGAAGTGGGCACCTCATCCTGTGGAGGTTGAAGCCATCTTACAGAACAACACTAAGATCTCACACAAGATTTGCTTCCCCAATGAAACAGAACAGGTGAGCACTAACTTGTTTTCCCAGCCTTGACCGTATTTCCAGCCATGATGCGCTCATCCAGGAGCATGTGTAAAGACATTCAATATTCTTATTTCTTCCTCTCCTCTGTGTAACAACAGTCTTGTTATCTCATAGACATTTGATGTGGGAACAAACACCAAAATCCGGACTCTGTGTCAGAATATCGCGTCCAAATTGCAGCTGCAGTCCTGGGAAGGTTTCAGCCTCTTTGTGAAGATTGCAGACAAGGTAATTCCTTCTTGACTCTGGCAGGGTAACCAGACTGCCCCTTCTCTCTTTTTTATTTACCAGCCCACCTAAACAACCATATGAAGCCAAGGACTAGAGCAGGTGATTACTGCTTCTGTCTTACTGAGGGGATACAACCTAAATTTAAACTTTTAGCACCTGACATTTATTTTCAGTCTCTTGAAGGGGCTGGATGGAGATGCAGTTTCTAGCACTCTGCCAGTACCCAGTTGGCACTAAAAGCAGACAAGATGTAGGCTTTCCAGCAGCTGCTAGGATGGTTGCTTAACTGCTGTATTCAGCCCTTTTTCACTCAAACTTTACCCAGATAGGCTGCACATGCAGAGTGCCCACTAGGATTAGGGAAAGCAGGGGCAACTAGCACCAGTTAATTAGTCTCTGGTTTGTTGGGAGCCTGCCTTGCCTGAGCTGAAGCTTGGGCTGGCTGCCTCACTATGAGGTCCCTTCTCTCTGAAACCGTAATCAAGGCAAAAGCAGCACTGAGCCCAAGCACAGGAGTTTCTGGTATGCTGCCTTCCTGAAAAGAGAAACCCAGTATGTAACAACACTTTACAAAGAGAAGAAGGCTGGGAATAAGGTAGGCATCTTCAGCTTGACTTCAATAAGCAACCTGGAAAGCAAAGTGCAACAGAAGATGCAATAAAGATCTCCATATTAAATATAAGTAAATTGAGCCTTCCTCCTCCTATTTTTCTACTTATTTCCTGCTGTAATTCTGCCCTCTCACTGTAGACAGGGAAAGCAAATTCAGCCTGATACTTGGGTATGTTGCACAGGCAGTAGTTTATACGATGTGCTAACCCCTTCTTTCTCTCCTTCATTGCTTGGCCTCTGCAGGTGATCAGCCAGAATGAAGCAGATTACTTCTTTGACTCACTAAGGCAGGTGACAGACTGGAACAGGAGGAACAAACCAGGAAAAGATGGTAAGGAGAATGCCAGCATGACAAGAAGCTGCATGAGATGATGTGTTGAACTGGAAGGCAGCTGATCCATCCCATAGGATTCACTCCCTCTTGGGAAATATTTAGCAGAGTCTTGTATCATTTTTGTTTGTACATACATGGTTACTGCCTGCACCAGCAGCAAAATCCAGTGACCTGATGCAGCCAAGCACTGGCTATCAAAAACACCAGAACATTTCTGTGTGGGGGATCTCTCCAAAAATTTTAAATTGGTAAAATAGATTTTTTTGACCTGTTTTATCCAAAACACACAGCTGGATACATGCAAGTTAGATAGGCTGATCCTCAAGTACTAAAAATCAGCCAACACATGCAAATAGGTTCTTTACAGAGTGTCACTCACATTTCTTGGGTTGTTAGAAACTTTTTAACCAGGTTATTACCTGGTGATACTCAAACACAAGTTATGTTGTCAAGGAAGCACCTGTTAGAATAAAACAATGTAATACTAATAACAGCAATTCCTTGCATTTACTGTCCCATCCACCCCCACCCCCCCACCCCCCCCCATGGATAATATACGTTTTGAAATCTACATCAAACTCAAACTCCACTCAAATTTCATATCAATTTGTCCTGACCTTTGTGTATTTCAGGACAGCTGAGGTTCAACTCCCTAAAGCTCTGTCTATGTATCTAAGACTTTCTAACTTCTCTTCCCTCAGCTGATGTAGCTGCTAGGTGCTCTGAAAATCACAGTCTAAAGATGTGGGTGCACTAAATCACAATTGATTTGTAGAAGCACAGCCATCTGGGGGATGTACTTGCATTGGTGTAAGAGAATTCAGGTGTGCTGCACAACAGCAAGCAGCTGTCAGGAGCACCAATAACAAACACTCAGTGGCAGTGCCTCAACTTCTCCTCCCTCTGATCACTGCATGAGCAGTGTCCAGGAACTGAAAACCAGTAATTTCTTTTGTCATCTAAAATGGCTTTTTGTGTTGTTTTCTTAGTAATTTTGTTTGTTACTATTAAAACTGTAATTACTTTTCTGAAGAAATTCACAAGCCATTTAAAAGCTGCAGAACTGTCAGTGACACAGAACACTAACAAGATCTGGTTTCCTTAGGGGCTGCTCTGTCTGTGGCATATGAGGTGTATTTCATGAGAAAGCTGTGGCTGAATGTCACTCCTGGCAAGGATCTGAAAGCTGATACCATTTTCCATTACCACCAGGTAAGCAGCTCCCTAAAGCAGAGGTATCTTATCATCCAAAAAATATTCCTGAGAAATTAAGTCTATAGGAGTATTAGTCTTCCTCTCCAAAGTCTGCATTATAGAGCCTCCACAGTAATACCTGCTCCAGAGGAGGGCACAGCTCAGCCTCAGAAGAGATTTATTTCTCACAGTGTTCACACCTTAGCTATACTGAACATAAGAGTACAGCTCCTTTAACTCATTGTACTGTGGAAGTGTACGTCTTGCTCCATAAATCAGAGAATCACAGAAAGTTTTGGGTTGGAAAGGATCTTTAAATACCATCCAGAGAACCTTCAGAAGGAGCCAAAGTTCTTGGGATGTCCTTGGACTATGTTTGGCAAGACTTGCATCCTGACCTCCCAACTTTAGAATGCTTAAGTCAGTGTTTGCTTTAGCCCATTCTGCCTTGATTCAGAGCTGGTCTCTTGCAGGAGCTGCCCAAGTACCTCAGAGGCTACCACAAGTGTTCCAAGGATGAAGCTGTGCAGCTGGCAGGGCTGATTTATAAAGTGCACTTCAACAACGACCGCACACAGCTGGCAGCCATCCCCAAAATCCTGAAGGAGCTGGTGCCAGACAACCTGCTCCGAGCAGCACCACCAGATGAATGGAAGAAGGTAAGAACATCAGCTTTCATTAGTATATTACATATACAGAGCTTTAGCGGGGGAAAACACATTGAGCCACACTGCATATTTGATCTGATGGTCTTTGAAAGTACTGTGGAAGGATGGTATTGGATATTACTGGATAGCAAAAGGATTTGCCTCTTAAAATCCTGATTTTACATACTCTACCAAAGTTCTGAAAGATATCTGCAGGCCTGGATGGCTTATCTGAAGTGTGCATCTATCTTGGAGATACTAATCTATTTCCAGTGCCCAGAAAAAGAGTTAGAGATAGGAGAGTCAGTGATGGGACTCGGAAGTTGAGCATATTGGACAGAAACAGAAAATCAAAGTGTCTCATAAGTATTTCTTGGCAGCAAATCAATCTCCTTGCACCATGTCCATGCTGCTTAGAGCAAAAGGCTCTTTTGTCCACAAACAGGGCAAGGAAGTTTCAGCAGGTACTTATCACTTAGTCTGCTGAGGAAAACACAGGACACCCCTTCAAATGCAAACAGAAAATTCACCCTCCATTTTTCAGCCAAAGATGTAATACGTGTCTGTGGGTGTTGAACACTGGCTTTCTGAGTTTTATCTCACCTTGCCCCTCTGCCCTGAAGTCCACTTCCTCAGGCTGCTGAGCTTCCTTCACCCAGCAGAGGAATAAGGAACACTGGAGGGTTCTGGCTTCACCTTGCCCCATGGCATAGCAGCTGTTTTCATTTTCAGTTTCCTGCTGCTGGGGCAGAAAGCTTGATTGTGGTGATGAGCTGATGCTGTCTTTAAGGCTAGGCATTGGAAACCTGCCTGTCTCCAACTCAACTGGCTTTGTATCCTCTTCTCCTCAACAGAGCATTATTGCAGCATACGGTAAACATGAAGGAAAAACTGTGGATGAGGCCAAGATTGCTTTCCTGAAAATGATACACCGGTGGCCAACATTTGGATCAGCCTTTTTTGAGGTGAAGGTAGGTTTGAAGGCCTGCGTGAGTGGATTTGGTTGTAGATCAGCACCAAGGGATACAGACAGACTAAAATTCCATATCTGAAAGCAAAAATACCTTACAAAGCTGAATTCCTGTAATCTATTGAGGAAAACTCAGTTCCTTCCAAGATGGGAGATGGATTCTTTATCCATTCTGAAGTATGCTTGTTGTTTACTGGCAATGTTCTTGCTCTAGTTATACTCTGCTACAATTGTATAGTAGCTGTAGGGGGCCAAACTGTCCTGTCACTGCTCACCACAAGAAAATGCTGCCAAATATTATCTCTTTGGCAACTCTTCTCTCAGAACATAACTGTGCTAATCCTCTCATTCTGGAGTGTATATCACTCAAGAATGATTTCCCGTGTGTTATCTTTAATTTCTCCTCACTAGGCTCTTAAATGGTTTGCATTTCAATCATTAAGCCTGTAATCAGACAGCATAGTAAATAATGGACCTGATTCTGCTGTCATGTAGCATTTGCTCAAGTTATCAATATATGGCCAAAATGTTTCAGTGTTCATTTGGGAAAGAGAACAAGAAGCACTAGACACTGTTAAATGTCACTAGGCCCCTGATACAGATAATTTCTCAGTTTTCTGCTTATCTTGCTGTGTTACTCATTTACAGCAAGCCTCGGAGCCCAATTTCCCAGAGATTGTACTGATTGCCATCAACAAGCAAGGAGTCTCACTGATACATCCGAAGACAAAGGTAACAGCTGCTTCTCACAAGTCCATCTAAGGAAGGATTGAATGGAAACTTCTAATTTAGGGACAGTGATAGGACCTTGCCCAGGAATGGCAGGAGAGGACAGAGGCTCTCTATTCATTTTCTGGGTGAAACTGAAGAAAATGTTACCGCCTCAAATCACTTCTTCACAGTTTCTACACCGTACAGAAATAGGATAGAGCATCTCTGAAAAAAGACATGGGAATCATGACAGACCTAGCAAGGTGGTAAGATAGGAAGATGAATGGGTGGTGCACCTAGGAACCTGCTTCAGAAAAATGCCTTGCAGGAAGCCCTAACTGTCTAAAAGATCAGGCTGAATGGCCATGTTTAGCTGCACTCTAACCCCAACAGTCTGGTTTTACCAAGTTTTCAGGAAAAGGGAGTATCACTATTTGCTTTCAATAACGAAAAAAAATTAAAAACTACCCTTTTAGATTATTGTAATTATTGTAATCCACTAATCTGGATGTCAGAAGTACCTTGATCCACTGTTTTTATAAATGAAGTGGGAAAGAACAAGAATTCTCTGAGTATACAGGTTTTCTTATGTAACAGCCTGTTTTCATTTAAAAATGTTCTATTGATCAGTTTGTTTCCCCTTACAGGATATTTTAATAGTCTACCCCTTCAATAAAATTTCCAACTGGAGCAGTGGGAGCACATACTTTCACATGACAATAGGGAACCTGGTACGAGGAAACCGGCTCTTATGTGAGACATCTCTGGTAAGAAGAGTTTTGCCAACTTAGATACAACAAAATCGTAATTTTTCCTTTCCAACCAGGATCGCTACAAAAGATGGTGCAAAACCAGAAAAATACCATTGCAGATACAAAAAGGATTCACTGCTGTGTCAATAAAATTGCCGTTTAGAACTGGTTCAGTTCATATATAATGCTATCTGATGCAAAGATGCATGACACAGGACACAAGGAAAAATAGTAATTTCCCAAATTCTTCCCATACATCAAAATTATACTCATCTGAGAAGTTAAGACTGCAAAGCTGCAAAAGAGGCTTTTGTCTTGCATGTCTGCCTCCAGTTATGAAGTAATGCCAGCCTTGTAAGACTTCCTATTTCCAGGGAGAGGTATCACCTTTTAACAATTGGTTTCAGACTATTCATAGTCTCAGAGGAGCATCACTGTATTAATATTTAAAGGTAGGTTTGTAAAAATAAAAACATTAAAGGCTAACTTCTCCGACAGAAAAGCTTGGATTCTTAAATACAAGAATCTTAAGTACAAGTCAAGCTACAGAGTGAATACCAAGGAGACAGTAGAGCTGTGCTTTGTAAAGTTTTGTAAATTTATGAAAAGCAGAGGGAGGAATGGATAAATTATAACTAAAACTGTGACAGATATTGACATAAAAGATGTTCATGCAAGGAAGAACCTGAGAAGATGATAAATAAAGGAGGAAATGATAGTTATTTTTGCTTCTGGAGCTCTCTGAGGAATTTAAGACTTTTTTTCTTTCCTGACAGGGTTACAAAATGGATGACCTGTTAACATCTTACGTACGCCTGCTCATGAATGCTGTGAACAAGCAAAAGAACCTCCCAGCCTGAGAGTGAAAATAGAGCCCATGACCTGTCCTTGTGCCAAACTACCTGTAATTTAATATCCCAGAAGAAATGCCATTTAAAAAATATTAATCTCGTTGATTTATCTTCTGATCCCACACTGAATGAACTGAGTTGCTGAAATACTACTACAAGAGAAGCTCAAGTGAGCATGTGCTTTCAAATATCTGTAACACTTCTTAGATGTAGTATGAGAATTCCATTCAGATTTTGGATTTAGAGAAAGTTTAGATGGATGTTAATGTTCTATGGGAGTGAGGGCCCCTGTGAGGGCTCCTTCTAAGAGCCTGAATCTCCTCCATTCAAAGACAGACACACATTGAGAGCTGTCTTCCTCTTGGAAAGAAAATGCCCCTTACTGTATATGCTCTCACCAAATGCACAAACTCCAAGAGTTTTGGAAACAAAGGTAATGTGATTTTTTTCCTCTTATTGCCAATTCTAAGAGTAGAGAGATGCCCTTTAGGAGTAGATAACTGGACACTTAGAAAGGTAAGATGCTGGGTTTCATCCTCTGGTCCCTAGGTTACATGCTGCACATTACAGCAGACTGACAGCCAATTACTGTCAGAATGTAACTGTCCTTCCTGTGTGCTGCTAAACTTGCAGGCTGTCCCCTGACTTACCACAGCCTTGCTTAAATTAAATAGTCTTCTTTCTTCCACATGTTGTAATGCTCTTGGAAACTAACAACTGCTGTCTACTGTGCACTTTCTAGTAAGCTCTGAAATGAGTCTGGGGTCTGGATCCATCACTTTTAGTTGCTCCTATTTCAAGATACAGATGAGCTATTCAGTGCAAATCAGAATTGAAGAACTCAGTCTAACAGAGGTCTGTTGAAAAGACTTTTCTGCTCTACAAAAATGTTCTGTTTGGAGTTATGTAGACATGCCTTCACAAGACAAGAATAGCTTTAATTTGTCCTGATCTTTTCTGTTTCCTGTTTAGCAGACAGTTTGAGTGGTAAAATTTGATTCAGCACTTGTTGATTTCTCGCAGCTTTGGTGCCACGGGAACCAGAGTACATTCTGAGTGTGTAAAGCAAACATAAACTATGGTGGGAGTAAGCTTAGCTGCTTCCCTCTCAGAACAAGTACTCCTCCCTTGCTCCCAGTGAAACGTGAACATGTCTTAAAGCATTTACACCAAGTTCCTTGAGACACAATCTGGCAGTGCTGGAAAAGCAGCTCTGCCTGATCTCTCAACTTTGCCAATGGATGCACAATGGTTCTCTTGTTCCCTCTGACACGTGTGTGCAAAATTCAAATGCTGGTGGGAGTTTTGTATGTGGGTGGCAGGGAAGAGCCACACTCTCTGTGCATCTAAACAAGTGCCACACCTGTCAGAATAGCTGATCTTTTTGCAAGCAGTTAGATGCTCCTGCTGTAAAGTCCATTGCTGGCAATGGAAATGCTGGAGTCTAATTACCCAGAATGGTTTTGTCACCCAGTGTCTGATCTAACTAACTAGCTGTAAGTGAGAAACGTTCAACACTTCACCTGTACAAAGAGAAATTTTGCAGCCAAACGGTATTGTTTCTGGTTTTTAAATAAAGACTGCAGAAAATCAACCACAATGTCTTTTTTTTAACCAATGAATGTTTGCTCCAATGAATGTTTTTTAACCAGTGAATGTTTGCTCCAGATCCATGTAACCTAAATCTACCAAATATCCACCATATGCCGTAAATGATCATAGGATCCCATCTGCTCATAACATACACAACACAATTTGTATAATACAGCCACTAAAAGGATGATACCTCTTCCTGCACATCCTCATCAACCAACCCATCTCCACAGAAGCAGCACAGGTCCAAAATGTGAATTCACCACAACAGTACTGTTGGGTTTGGGCAATCCCAGAGTTCCCCAGAGTGGGTATTGCTCTCTGGCTAAGCACTGAAAATATGGTATTAACTGCACACTATACAAACTTTTTTTTTTTTTTGTGTAAATATTTAAAATGTATTACAGTTAACTTTAATACAAGAACATACAAAGGCACAGTATTACAGCATTTCAATCCACAATCCTGTGTTTTGGTTAGACAGCTCAAACAAGGTGTGATAAAGTGAAAGCTCTATATGGTACAGAACCCATCAGGGCCTGAACCAAGGCAAGGAGCTGCTAAGTCTTCTCAGTCTAACACCCTCAGCACTTAACAGTGCTTTACAGACTAGTATACCCACATTTATTACATTTATTGCTTGCCTGCAATCTATTCCTTCCCCATCCAATTACTTCTGAAAGCATGTCAGTCATATCATCTAATACCAACCATGCCACACCAGGAATCCTCTGTATGAAAGGCTGACCAGTGTTTGCCATCATTGCACAGATTGCTGTAAAAACAGCAGGACACAAATCCTAGAGAGCAGGTAAGTGCCATAAAGAAAGACTGCAAGTGATCAGCATGCCCTTTAAATACAAACAAGCTTCACATACTGTGCTTTCTAAAAGCAAAACCATTTTCAAGTGTACTCAATGAGGGTTAGTGATTTTAATTAGGTATAAATATGAATGTAAACTATAAATGTATAGTATGAGACAACACCTTTTATTAAGTATAGATGTCTGAGCCAAGTTCAACCTTCATATAAACCTCTACTCTCCAGTGGTGTGATGCTTAGGAAGAATTTGGCCAGCAGGTCTATTCACAGCAATGGAAAAAAACATACAGGTTATTTCTGACTGACACCTTGACTATATTTATTAAAAAGAAAACAAAACCCAACCTGTCAACCTACCAAGGCACTAAGGAGAACTTGTAATTTTGCACTATATTCTACTTGGTTTTTAAAAAGTAGACTGAGAGAAGTAGAGGAAGATGCATTTTTTAAGCCATTTACAGTTATTTCTCCTACTCCTTCAATTCCACTCTCACACAAAAGGTACGTTGGTAACATAAACTACTGTAACTCTGCACATTTCAGGCTATGGGCAGCAGAAGTATTAGAAAAATGATTGCAAAAAATTAATAATTTAAGAGAATATCACCCTCCGTTAATACAGAGATAGGGGATTACACTTATTTTTTTCATCAACTAATTTTGTGAAATGTCCTGAAGATAAGGACATATTCCAAATCCTAGATAACCGAACAGCTTATCAAAGAGAATGATTTCAACTCTCCTTTGAACTCTGAAGCTTTCTAGGTCTGCCAGATTTCTAACATGAGACAAGGTGAAAGCACACAGTAAAGCTTTACTGGCAGCACAGAAGTAATTCCATTCACCTTCACATACATGCATTTTCCATTGCTGAACATGAGAGAGGCTGCTGAAAGAATATTACCTATTGGCTGCTAGTTACTTAGTGCTTCCATGTTTACCAGGAATGTGTGGCTGTGTGTTCCTCCACCACTTCCCAGGAGGCTGGGGATCCACAGCTGCTCAGATTCAGCATTAGACATGGCCTGTGACTGAGATTACAGGAACAGACCGGAATGTTTTATGCTGAGAAGAATCTGCATAACATACTGAGCTGCACCTAGGTCAGAACTTCAAGTGTTTTATGCTGTGACAAAATGCCAAACAACAGGTTTGATTGTAAACAGGGGTCTTTGCAGGGCCACATTTCTGCACCAAAAGACATGCTGTTCTTTGTGCCCTTAACTAAAAGACCATTTTAAGGCTGGTGAGAGAACAGTGAATGGCCATGTGTTCTGCTAAAGCAGTGACACAAGCAGCTACCATTACTGGAATCTACAGTGCAAATTGGTCAGCAGAAGATGAAGTTTACTGCTAAAATTAGAGCTATCCCCTTATCATTGTTAGAGTGGACACACTATAACCCAGTTAAAAGGTTAGGGTAACTTGCAGCAACAAAAAGCAAAGCAGCTGAGGGAAACTGAGTTAGCAGAGGCAGTGAAGATCTAAGAGATGGTCTCACATGTGGGATTCTGATCTGCACACAGTTATCCAGGATTTCCCACCACTGCTTTGGTATCACTGGTGCAGTTCCATGGGTATTGATCCAGCAAGAATGGTGACACAATTCTAAGGTAGACTATTGCCCCATTCCAACTGCTGCTCACACATACAAGAATTGGGGAAGCTTTGACCTCTTGCTACCCAATTCACCTGTGGCTGCAGGGTGTTGTCTAGGCCCAACTGCTGTGCTCATTTGACTGACTAACCTAGCCACTTCTTGGAAGATTTAAATTATGCAAAGGGACAGTAGTCCTCCAGTGCTTGTCAGCCATGCAAAAGGGCAGCCACAGTCTCACAAATGTTCAGGCTGCTCAGTTTTGTTCAGCACAGGGAAGTATGGGGGTTACCTCTGGGGGGACTCAGAAGCTCACTGGGATCATACATCATGCAGGTGGGCTCAGGAACAGCACTGCTGATGGATCCTCTCTAAAGAAGCATTGAGAATATCCAAAACCAGTACATTTCTCAGCACCTTGGGTTGTGGTAGCAGAGACAGTAGGACCAAACCTCACTGGTGACAGGGAAAATTACAGAGGAGGACTATATGCTTGAGATGTTAGCATCATGTCTGAGATCCTCTCCTTAAGTACACTCAGGTCTCAAAAAGAAAGACGAATGGGAAACTCTTATTTGGGTAAAATTTTTTTTTAATTTTTTTTTTTTTTTTTCTGCATAACACCACATTTGCTACAAACTGTAAACATTAGAAACTCCTTCATGTAATTGGGCATTCTGGAGCATGACCACCAAGCATATACTTGGCTGGTAAATGAAGTGAGAACAGGTAAACTGAAGTGTTTAAATTGGTACCACATTATTTATTCAATTTCCTTATGCAGAGGAGTAACCAATGCTCCAGCCACATTGCTTCAATAAATATCAGCTATGTCAATGGACAGGACACACTTTATGTTGACCAGTAGAAGCTCTACCAGCCAAGTAGTAGTAGAGAACAGAGGAAATTAGTGTCAGTTCTAATAAAATGTTTAATTTCCCATAGCTACCTTCTCCTTAAGGAGAGCCCAACTATTCTGAAGAGGCTCACATGGCCTTGACAGCTGAAATCTCCTTAGTACTGAGCACAGAAGCAGCATAGGAAATTCTTAGCTGCCTTAACACTGGGCCTAAGTGGGCAGTGCAGACACCATAGCTATTGGTTCCTGGACTTGTCCAGTAAGCCATCCCAGAAGGACTGGGATGTGGGATGAAGGATATTCTCTAGGAATCTGGAGAAAGACCAGAACCTTTTGCATGTAGCAAAGAATGACAACTTTCAGACTATTTGCCTATATGTTAAAAAACCTAAAAATTGCTTCACCCAGAGTAAAAAGAAAAATTCTGATACTCTGATTAAAAAGAGCAAATCTGACACTTCTTCCAGCCTACATTCAACCATTTGTTCCAAATTCCTTAGACTAGAGGAGTGGAAAGAGTAGTACAGTTCAGCTGAGGAAGGAAAGACTGTGTCTAAATCCACAAAGGCTAAATGCAATGTTAGTAGCAAATTAATAATCAGCCTGCACGCTGCTCAAGCAGAAATCATACTTCTCTTCCTGCCAGTGTTAATAGACAATTGCTTGAGAAAAGGGACAGTCTAGATGCAAGAAACATCACCGGAAGCAGGGGAAGGTACTACTTATCTTTGGTTCCACTTCTTAGTGATTGCTTCTGTAATCAACAGCTGCAGTGAGCAGCAGCTTGTGTTAAGAGTGCAGTCAGGAGACTGACAGACCTGTTTAAGCAGAGTTTAAATCTAAAGCTTTAGGATGGGTCTTCTTGGATGCCAGTTCTGACAACTTCTTCAGACGTTTCTTCAGCTCCAGAGGGAATTTCTCATAGCACTTCTTGCACACAGGCTTCATGTCAAACTCTACAAATTTATTCCTTTAACACAAAGAACAGTTATTAAAATGGTATTTGCAAACTGTATGCTTCACTAATTCAAATCTTCATGCATCTACATCAGTGTTGTTGCAAGCATTCTATTCCATTTATAAAACAACTCATTTCCTCATCTGGTGATGCAAGAACAGAGATTGGGTTCTTATCAGTGAACTGAGGTCTCTAGTATCACTAGGTAAATAAGGAGCAAGATTTTGCTATAGATTTGCATGTAACAGTCTAGAATAATACTTTTGCTACTGTAGAATGCAAGTGTCATTTCAGAGGTCGTCTTTGGGATGAATTAGAGCTCTTTCATATGGCCAGTGGAGCTAACCCAGCAGAATAGGATAAGGGTTTGAACCTGAGAAAGGAAAAATGTAGGACTGCTTTTTTCTTCTGTCCCTCTTCTAGATATTTGAGGTAAATAGCACAGTATTTTATTTCAAAATAATCTATGCAATAGCAGATATTGTCATTGAGGGCAGCAACTACAGTTAAGGAGACATGGAGGCTGCAGGTTGTTCAGGACAGGCAGTTCCTCAAAGTTTAGAGCCTTCCCTCTGTACTGCTGAATGAGTGAACCTCTTACCCAACCTCCTTACAGAATAAATTAATGAAGGAAAATACATCAGAGAGGATGCTGAGTATCAGCTCCCTTTCAGTGGTGAAATCAGTGGCATTATAAGCAGGTATATTGGTCTTCAGGTGGCTCATGGCTCCTCCAGGCTGATACCCTGCCTTAGGGGCAAATGTCTCACATGGTTCAAAATATAAACACTGACTTACTTCAGTGTGAGCTTGATGTTGCAGGTGGAGCAGGAGAAGCAATTCACACACCAGGCCTTGTTAAGAGCTGATACCACTGCAAAAGTAAAAGCACCAAGTAAGAGGAAACTGATGAATTATTTGAATTCAGATTTATATCCAAATTCAAATGAAGCCAGATGTGAAAACAAACACTGATGTCTTGCAACTGTGGGACTGCAACAGCTGCACTAACAAATGAAACAAGGACAGCAACCCAAAACAAGGAGAGAATAAATCTTACCATCTCCCTCTATCACGTGGCTGCAGTTGTAGCAGACATCTCCAAAGAGCTGCACAGAAAAAGAAACAAGAACAAGAACTCATGTTGCTGACTACTCATGCTCCCCAAATTACACAGCTGGATTACACAGCTGGTGTGAACATTAATTACTAATAATCAAAGAATTCCCAGATACTGCAGTGGCCCCCAAATATACCAATTTAAATCTTCTGAATAAGTTCTCAAACACTTGCCAAATAGTCTATGTTTCTTTGGATCTCATACCAGGAAATACTACAAAACCTTTTTTGTTGATGCCTCACACTCTAGTAGTGTTATGGGATCTTAAAGTCCTGTATATGTGGCAATCAGAGAAGAAAGGATGGGTAGAGTATGATACTTACTGTAGACAAACATCTCCTGATGCTGAACTACAAACACCAAAATAAAACTACTGCTAAAATACAGCAACTATCAGAACAGCAACACTTAAATCTTATGAGAGTCATTATTTTACAGAAGAAAATACCAAACCAAAAAGTTGTTCAGTCAAATCATAATGAAAAAACAGGGTTTGATTGGCTATTCTATGTGGGGTTTTTTATTTATCTACTTTTCTATGTTTTAGACAACACTACAGTTGTCTCAGACCCCAGAAACAAGTAATTATCAAAGAAGCCCACACAAATATGTTAGAATTACAATTACAGGGATTTTAATCTCAACCCACGGTCAGTGTTTCTCTGTCAATAGCACAAATTAAAATCAGTATCCCCAAGATACTTCTGTTTTCAGCATCATTTTCTGTCAAGAAAAACTATTATTTTTATGTTAAATCTGACTAATTTCTTAATATTTCATTGCCTCTACAAATTCAGATTATGCAAAATCTGCATAGCTTTTCATATATAAAATATGAAAAAGCATTTGCCAGACACAACAAGTACCTACAGCACAGATGGCAGAATTTACCTGATTATAATGAGTCTCACAATAGGCCAGCCCTTTTTTTTCATAGTGTCGGTGCCCCAAGAATGGCTTCTCACATTTGGCACAAACAAAATGCTGCAAAAGAAAAAAAAACATTTAATGGCAGGCAAAACAACTTTCCCATCATCAGGGAAACACATGGCACTAAACTGTAGCTCAATACATGACACTTGATCACACAATAGTTTGGGTTGGAAGGGACCTCAAGGCTCATCTCATTCCAATCTGGCCTTGGACACTTCCAGGGATGGGGCAGCCACAGCTTCTCTGGGAAGCCTGTGCCAGGGCTTCAGAACTCTTACACAGAAGAATTTCTTCCCAATATCTAATCTAAATCTACCTCTTTCCATTTAAAGCTGTTACCTCTTAATGCTTTAATGCAGCACAGACAGGAAGGATCTTTACGGAAGAAAAAAAAAAAAAGAGGAGATATTTAGTCTATTTATAGTAATTAAGAGTTGTATTAAAGATAGGTGGAAGACCTGCTGGAAGGGCAATCATCTTGTGTCTATCCTGATAGACTTGTGGACTATTATCTTGCTTGTTTCAGGGAAGAGAAGCAGGAACATAAACATAGTTGGTATGAATACATTTCAAATGAGCAGCAGCATCTCTCTCAGGTCAAGTCCTAGGAGGCATAAATGACTGAAACAAAGATCACTAAAAATCTTCAGAGCAAGTTGTGATGACTCAGCTAAAAGTTATAGAAACAAGGAGCTGAAAAGGCTTAAAAAGCAAGAATTGCTCAGCTTTCAGTAAAAATTCCAACGCTGTTACGTGCCTGGTAATTTGAATTGGAGAGGATATATCTAAGTACATCATACAAAAGATATAAATTTATTAGTAAGTAAATGCTTTTCAGTGAACCCTCTTCTACAAGGATCTACAAAAATTTTAAAGTTAAGGTTACTACAGTCGTGAAAACAGCTTTCTCAGGAATCCTGATGGCCCTGCTGCAACTCATTCACTCACAAAAGGTGACGACAATCCGAAACATAAGCAGTTGGGTTTAGCCTGAATTCATGTATTACACACCCCTTGCACATCTACAGCTTCCAACCAGCACTAGTCCTCTTCCAAACCAGCTCTTGAAGGAAGTCTGAGATGCAGAGAGGCCTCACCTCAACATGCCATTGCTTCCCCAGAGCATTGACCACTCGGCCCTCAATGGGCCTGCGGCAGGCCCCGCAGATGGGGATCCCCATCTTGTCATGGCATGGCAGGCAGTACAGCTCCCCCTTCAGCTCCCGGGCCTCGGCAGTCAGCTCCTTTCTGGGAACACAAACATGCCCCTGCAGTAAGAACACTGAGGGAAACTCTTCAATGCACAGGAGGAAGTTTTGGAAGACTAAACTTGGAAGTTAACTTAGGCAACATTCACACTGAAAATGCAGTTGTTAAGTTTAGCTAGTGAAATACAGTTATCGTCAACTCATCTTTCTAAAATTGCTTTCTCAGTTTGCCAGACAAGAACATATGTGGAACATCATGTCTGCAGCTGCATTCTCTCACAGACATACAAGGTGCACTTATATGGAGCATTGCAGGGTCATGTTAAGACTCGAGGTATCTTTGAATGGGAGAGCTCAGCTACAAGAACGATCCTAGCAGTGCTCAACATTGAGACATTTACCTGCACTGTTACCCATTCTGGGGCAGCAGAGTTAAAATGCCTTCATGGTAAGTAATTCAGGTCAGACAGGTATCAGCGTGGTAATGGACTGTGCCATAAGACTGACACAGCTCATCAAGCCTTTTTTTTTTTTTTTCTATCCAGGAATTCAAAGGGAAAATATTTTGGACAGCCTGGTAACTCGTATCTTTGGAAAACTCTACTATGGTAATCTGCACAGAGTCTTTCAGATAAGCTGGTGTCAAGGAACTACTTTCACTTTCATTATAAACTAGCATCATCCAATGTTAGAATAAGAGAACACTGAATGGCAAAATAAAACTAAAATTCCTGTAGTTTTTCCAAACTTATTTCAGTTTCTCCTCATGCAATTTCTATTTGCTCAACAATGGGAAGGCAGCAAAGTTTAGATCTTGTGAGGACTGCACTGCTGACTCAACTGTTTGTCTGTCTCCTTTTCTGTCAGAGTTTACAGTATGACAACATACCCACAGTGGGTGCAGTTGAAGTGATCTGGATGGTAGGAATCATTCCTAAACATCAGAGGCTGCTCATCAATTATCAAGTGGCACTTCTGACAGATGTACTTGCCCAGTCCCTTAGCTTTTTCACGGTTATGGCATGGCCTGCACAGATGCCTGGTTGAACAAAGTAAAGGAAAGAAAATATTAAAAAACTCTTTCTCCTAAAACAACATACACTGCATACTGCAAGAAGTACTTTATGTAACAGAACTGTCTTCTGAGGTCAGACTAAACACAATTTGGTTTGGTATCCAGTATTTCACACCAGTTGCACAGAGAAGAATATGAGTATAAAGCAGTGACACAGTTGTATTTCCTTAGAATACTACTCCAACATTCAGTGATTTATATGCCATCAGGGATATCACCCAGTCATTCTTCCAGGGATCCTTTCCAACCCTCCAGATGTTTTCTGACAGCTGGGCAAGGAAGGGTGGCAACACCCTCTATCTATAACGAATGGATCCAAAAATAACAGAGACACTACAGCACTGGGAGAGAGTTAAGGAGAGAGAATAAAACGTATCAAACCAAAGTGCATTGCTTGAATGCCTTTTACCATGGCTGGATTCCTCAGTCTTCAATATATAGGACAAACAACAGAGCTCTTCCTGCCTAAAAATTCCTTCTACTACAAAGTAAAAGAAAATAAAGAACTATGCAATTTTATGTGGTAAAAGCAGCTGTATTACTAGCATATGTTTTTGAACACATTACAAGTACACTTCTAAACAGGCAGATAACCCAAATTTCTGGTAGAAAAGCTCAGGCAGGGGCATAAAAAACTTGTCAAGGCTGATGGAAGCCACCAGTTTTATCCCAGTATTTAGGAGCTCTGAGGAGAAGCTGTTCAGTTTACTTGCCTATTACCCATCCCTCTAGATGTAATGCTGTGGGCTGGGAAGAATTTATGATAAAAGGAAAATGAGAAAAATGACAGGGAATGACTTCTGTGGGTTGCTTTGTCCCAAAACCAACAAGTCTGCTTCATTCCTTTCACTGTATCATTATGTCAAACACCCAGAGATTTACAGGTCATTCTCAAAACACATCAGACAAAAGAAAAAGTTCAGATGGAAAGAGCAGATTTATGGATGAAGTAGTGGGTTCTTCACAGGGCCCCTTCCAAAATTCTGCCCTTAAGAATTACTTACCCTTAGATCTGTGAAATGTGGATAAGAATACAACACATGTTGTGAGGCCTCAAACATTTATGACTCTCAGCTGGCAGGTGCCTAAGTGCTAAGTATCATTATTATTCTCTCCAAATCTGAGCCCTCCTGTCAGCAACTGTCTCTGTCCAGGGCTGGGAGTACTGTCCACCCAGACAGAGTTCAGAGAAAGCAGACAGCACTCCATTATAAGGAAACATGCAGCTGTGCTCATCTCAGCATAAAGGCATCAATTTTATTCAGCACTGTCAAACGCAGAGTAATTATACAGGGCTGGACATGGGGACCCCGAAGCAAGTGTCCTGAAAGAGACCCCTCTCATTCATCTGAATGAGATGCCTTCAGCCATTTGCACTGATAAACCATTATCAACCCCCTCCCCACTCACAAACCCTCTGCCCTCCCACAGACCCTCTCTATTGGAAGCAAAGAGAAGTGTTGGACAGGCTAAGCTGTTACCATAGCAGCCTCCCCTCTCCCTAACCCTCTCCCCCTCCACACCATTATGGAATTATCCCATTCTGAAATGTCCTGTTGTGTCTATTAATACTAGATTTTCCCCAAACAATGCATCTCTCCACCCTCCTAAAATAATCAGGGGACTTCAAGGATTCTGTGTTTAGGGCTGGGGGTTCAGTAGCAGCCTTCAGTAAGCACCATGAACACTGGAATATTCACGCAGGATACTCATATCTATACCAGCAGCAGCAGCAGCCCCAGTGCCAAGAGCTCAGCTGGGATGAAGACTGCTCCTCAGTGCTGGGGTGTCCTCTGCCCTGCTCTGTTGTGTGACTGAGCTGATAATGTGCTATCAGAGCGAGGAGGACACTATATAGAGGGGCTCCCCTCTCTGCCTTCAGCAACTCTGCAACTGTGCACTCTCCGGGAATCATCTCGTTTGCTCTGCTCTGCTTCTGCCTAGTTCGCTGTCATCAGGAGGAGTTCGTTGAGATATTCCCCAAAAGCACCCTATACTCCACAGCACTGCACTGTAAAAAGGTAAGAGACAAACTTTTGTTAGTAGGGGCTTTAGGAGCATTTTTTTTTTAGGAGTTTTCCTATTGGTATTATTTTTAGCTGGTGCCAATGAGAAGCAGAACACATACCAAAGTGGATAAATATAATGGAAATGTTTGAATCTAAGAATAGGCAGCATTTTCTAAACATCAAAGAATAATTTCCTCACTTTTCTCTACATCACTCCTTCAAAACAAAACAGGTTTTCAAACTTTTGTACTTAATGCATATCCATTTGTGCCAGTTGTATGGTATGTCTAATGCTCTCTGACACTGCTTTGATGCTTATAAAAACCATGTATTTCAGCTGAAATACAGGCTCAGCAGAGAGTGATTTTCAGGAGAATAACTTCAGTCAGAAATTGACTATTTCTAATGAAGAGTAGTTTGAGTGAAAGACAGGAGACACTCATTTGACAAGATACTAAACTCATAATCATAAATACGCACAAACCAGTATAATCATACCAGAAACTGCTCTAGGTGAGAGCAAGAACAGAAATTTCTGATACCTACCATAAACCCTGACACATGGGTCAGTTTATCTGCAGTGGGCAAACAAAAGCTCCAAACTAGCCAGGTAACTGTGTGCAATGAGCTAAAGATTTCTCCTGCTAGTTCTTTCATTAATGACATACAGAGCAATTGCTGAAAGAGTGATTGCGTTATATCCATACTGACAGCCTTGTGGATTGTTCTCTTGCTTGTTTCTGAGCAGAAGAGAAACAGGGCATGAAATATGGTCAGTGTGCATTTATTTCAAATGAGCAGTGACATCCCCACTACAGCTCAGCCCTGGGAGGCCTGGGATAATGACTCATTCCAGAACAGTGCTCTGTTTAGGAATACGTAAGTCACTAAATATTCACACAACATCAAGAGTGCAGTCCAAGCAGAAATTATTGGATAATGAGCCAGACTCCTAAAAGAGTTTTCTGTCTGTGGAATGAAAGCCTCTTGCACCATATAGCTTAACAGACTACACATTCTACGCCATTTGTGAAGGTTTCTAGTTTGCTCTTAGCTTTTATACAGACTATAGGAATCCCAGTGCTTTGTCTGTAAGCATAAAAAAGCTAAACACATTTATTTTAAATTTATGGAATAAACCCAAGGAGAATAGAACTGGAATTGCAAATAACTGCAAAGGGCTTTCAACATCTTCTACAGAGCACACAGTCAGAGACTTATTACTTTTCTAAAGCTGTAGAAATTTGTTGAAAACATGTAAAGTTTAAGAATAAGCCCAACAATTAATTCTAGTGACATGTTGGCTTTTTTATGAACCTACTCAAGTGTTACACCACTATTTTCACCCAATAACTAGAATTACAAAAAAAAAAAAAATTAGCTGTAATTAAAATTTCCTTTTAACTTAAAACATAAGCAAAATTAGAAAGAGGACCACTTCACTTTTCTATAATTTCTAACCGTTATCAGAAATCCTGTGGATTTTGTTAGTAACAGCAATATTTGACCTTTTATCTCTTTTAAGAACAAGACATATTCTAAGATGGATCACCTTTCAACAGATACCCGTGCTCAGAAAAGCTGACTCATCAGGAACTCCTCAGTCCTGAATCAGGCTTTCAAATTGAAACATGGCAAATACTTTCTAGTTAGATATACAGAACTCACTCCAACTCCTCTTAACCAGACACACAAGCATCTCACTACCTGGTTATACAACTGACCTCAGCACAAGCTGGAGACAAGCTCATCATCAGCTAGGCAGCTCTTCACTGGGGTTCCTTCCACAGGAACTACTGCTCTGGCAAACCCAGATGAGCAGAGGGTATTCAGAATTCTAACATAATGTTTCAATTCAGACTGACCTGTCATAATAAACACTGATATTAGCAAACAAAAGACATTGCTGACTTTCATGTGTGGGTTTTTGGGTCTTTGGTTGGGGTCTTTTTGTTTGTTTTCCATAAACCAGGGCTCTTTTGTAATATACTGCCTTAATTCTTTCACATTTAGGGCTTTTTTTTCTTCAGAACTGTGGGGAAAAATGAATGGGCCAGCGGATTTAAGCCTGCTCTTCAATTGCTCAAATCAATCAAATTTTGCTTTGGAAACATCAGAGCAATGTGGCAAAGAGACACACCTCGAGAACATGATTTTTGCCGCTTTCTACTTTCTGGACTTCATCCTGGCTTTTGCTGGCAATGCCCTGGCTCTTTGGCTTTTCATCCGGGACCAAAAGTCAGGCACACCTGCCAACATTTTCCTGATGCATCTTGCTGTGGCTGACCTGTCCTTTGTGCTGGTACTTCCTACCCGGTTGGTGTACCACTTTTCTGGTAACCATTGGCCATTTGGTGAGATCCCATGCAGACTCACCGGCTTCCTTTTTTACCTCAACATGTATGCCAGTATCTACTTCCTGATGTGCATCAGTGTTGACCGTTTCCTGGCCATTGTGCACCCTGTGAAGTCCATCAAGCTCCGCAGGTCCCGCTATGCCCACGTGGCGTGTGTCTTTCTGTGGGCCATCGTTGGTGTGGCAATGGCACCTCTGCTGCTCAGTGTGCAGACGGTCCATATGCAAAATACAACTGTCTGCCTGCAGCTCTACAGAGAAAAGGCCTCACGTCACGCCCTCGTGTCCTTAGCAGTGGCATTCACCTTCCCCTTTGTTACTACTGTGACTTGCTACTTACTCATCATCCGGAGCCTGAAGAGTGGCAACAGAGTTGAGAAACACCTGAAGGAAAAAGCTGTCAAAATGATCATCATGGTTGTGATGATCTTTCTAATTTGCTTTGTACCTTATCATGTCAATCGCTACATTTATATTCTCCATTACAACGGGACCAAAGCTTCCTGTGAAACGCAGCGTCTCCTGGCCCTCAGCAACCGCATCACTTCCTGCCTCACCAGCCTCAACGGGGCATTCGACCCCATCATGTATTTTTTTGTAGCTGAGAAATTCCGTGAGGCCTTGTGCAATTTGTTTTGTATTAAAAAGACCATAGTGCTGCCTCAAACATATGAGGGTAAGACAAATGAAAGCTCACTAAGTGCTAAGTCTGATCTGTGAACATGACTCTTCTCAGTGCTTTGTCTTAAGAACATTCTCTTCCACCAAAATCAGCTGAGAGCACAAATATGCAGCAAGACAGTCCACCCAGAGTCAAACCTATCCTGAGGAGGGAAGTTCTGTTGTTTTTATGGGGCAGCCATTAACAAGAACTCCTCTGACCATAGAGAACATGTGTTTGTATTGCTGAAACTGCAAACAGAAGGACAGTTCTACTGATTTCCAAGAAATGAAACTGAGGGTTGAGCACTTAGGAATAGGGAAGGGGACAATGAGGGAAATGGACCTATGTTTTTCTTTTTTTTCAAAGAACTTAATTCCCAAAGCTTCCTCTGCACAATGCACACAGGCTTATTTAAAATCTCACATTGTGCCAGCAGTAGAGATCCACTCCTGAGATAGACCTGCCTGATGAAAAAACCCTCACATCTGCACATTTTGTTCAAGCCTCTGAATTCAAAGCGTTTATACGTAATAGAGAGAAAATTGATACTAAATGCGGACAAGAAAAAAAAAAGGCCAGAATGAAGCAATGAATCCAGCCTGGACTGGAATTAAGACAGAAAAGATTCCTAGCTTTAAGATGGTTTACAGTTCTTTTTTGTGACTTATCTAGCAAGACTATTCCTTTGCTATGGATAAAGTAGGGATTATCTTTATTCTCACTGATACAAATTGCATCCAGCAGAATACGCCTGGAAGTGACAGGCAGACTAGGGTAGACCAGGTACAATGAAAAAAGCAAAAAAGAATGCAAGAGTTTCCAATAATATTTACTCGAAGACTGCTTTAATGTTATGGAGATAAATATTATAGGAAATCATGTGACAGGTGAAATGTATTCTTATGTAGATACACACACCTATCTCTCTGCTGTGCTTTCGGGAGTAAGTTCCTTACCATTTTAGATTTGGTCCATCAATTATGAAATCAAACATATTTTAAATTGCTTGAACTCCCTTTATGCTGACTGCTTCCCCAACACACCCTAAGTGCTATTCCAAGAGCCCATTCTAGCAAGAAGAGGTGCCAAAAGAAAATCAGTGATGTCCAGCTGAAAAAACTAAGGCACAGAGGTTGCATGCAGCATGAAAAAGAGGGAGTTGAGAAGACTCCCTGCTGGACAGGTACAAGTATATGACCTTTTCTTCCTTCCTTCACTATTTAGTTAGTGAAAATATAAACTCTAGGAAACTGCTAGGTTTTGCTCATAACATATGAAAGCCTAAAATTAACTCTCAGTTGTGCAACAGTCTGCTAACTGCTGGATTGTTTTATTTTCTCATAATGGTATGCTTTTGTATAAGCTCCCTTTTGTGTTTTTATTTCTTATTTCAGAATTAAATGCATTAATGGACCTCTAGGATTCATTTTTGTATTTCTGCATTTAAAATGAACGATTTCTGAAGACCAGTGGAATCACAAGCAAAGAAGATTTTACTGTAATCATTGTGTTATTCTTTTGGCCTTTTGCTACATCTTGATTTCCTGCTCAGCAGCTTACTTGATAAACAGCCTGCCTGAGATCACATAATACCTTTTTCTCAATTACTATGCAGCCTTCTGCCTGAAATCCCTTTCTTTTCCAGAACCCCTTCAGTAGCCACTAAAATCTGAGTTTCTACATGTTTGATTGGATGAAGAACTTCCCACCTAACAGGTTTTTCCTAAAGTTTCTTCTGTACCTTTTCAAGCTTTCCTTCTCAGTGTAAAACTGACCCCCATCAGCATCTCACAGCTGTATCAATAACACACTGATAAAACTTTCTGACCTCCTGCTCCATCTTACCTGCCAGCATTCTTCACAAAACCCAGGTCAGCAAGGGTTATATCACAGAGCTCACAGCGGAAACATTCTGGGTGCCAGTTGTTGTTCATTGCCTTGATAACACGCCCAGTAATGAACTCACCTGCAAAAGGGAAGCATGAGATGCATGCAGAAAACAGTCTCATAAAAATCTACTGTCCTTCATAGTCCTTCCACTTTAATTCCATAATTACCATTACAGTCTAAATTTGAGAAAAAACCCCATTATTCCCACAACCAGGATAACCCCAAATCACTGCTGGTATCATGCTTTGTTCCCACCCAGAGCTCCTGACTCCAACAACCTTAAAACGACCTTAAAACGACCCCAACAATCACAGCGCAAGGCTGGATGTTACAGCAACGCTGCAAGGTTTGCACTGCCCTGTAGCTGTTAGCCCCTGGTGTTGATATTTGCCACATCTTACCACATTCCCCACAGCAAGGAGCAAACAGCATCTGGAAGTCATGCTCACAGTACTTCCTACCTTCAAACTGCAAACAAAACAAGAGAGAAGGAGCCCTCATGAGTAACTGAACTACTTTTATATCTTGACAGTTCAGCATGATTTTCCACTGATATTGACCATTTAGTCAACGTCAGTCGAGTTTTCCAGTTCTAGCTCCCTACACATCTTGTTTTCAACTCCTAAAGTTTCCCCTTAAAGAAATGTCCACATATGGCTTCAGCCTCATGGTGAATTTGCACAGCGAAATTAATAGCAATGCTGCTTCAAGACAGTAAAAATCCTGAAGAATACCCCAATCCTTTTCCTATAGTTGCCTTTAATTTCATTTTTGCTTTAGTTTAGTTCAGAACTACTACTCCTCCTACATGAGGCTAAAACTCACATCAAAATAAAATAAAGCAAGTTTAAAATAATGTGTTATTCAAAATATGTGCTTGTGCACATTCTGTAAAAAAAATTCAACCTAACTTTTAAATGGGTTCACTTATTTCAGTTGCCCAACTGGAACGGTTTGGTACAATATGTCTAAAAATAAAGACAAAGATTCACTTATGTCTAATGAAATATTAAGGCTGGACAGCACTTTGAGCAATCCAGTCCAGTGTTAGGTGGTCCTGCCCATGGCAGGGTTTGGGATGTGATGATCTGTAAGGTCTCTTCCAACCCAAACCATTTTGTGATTCTGTGATGATTAACAAAACATATTTTCTTTTTGAAATGCCTCTTACCTGAACAGCAGCTTTTGTTGTTACTAAAGGAATATGTGAGAAGAAATAATGGGAAATTAAGATGGAAGCTCCTCAAAAAAATGGCAACAAATGTCTAGGGCTAAGAAATTAAACATGCAAGAAAGATGAGAATTCATATTTCTGCCAGAATCTTCACTTAATTCCTTGCATTTTACCACAGCTATTTCTCATCTCTTCCAAGCAGTCTAAGAACTCACCTCATAGAAGAGTCCCTCTGGGAACTGCCGAAAGCACTGAGCACAGACAAAGCAGTTCTCATGATAGAGCTCCCCATTGCTGTTCACAATCCTCTCTGCAGGATCAAACCGCGTCTGGCAGCGCTCACACACGGCATTTGCCAGAGCATCAGACATATTACTGGAATAAAGACAAGAGTAAGAACATTTATGAACACAACATTCCAGCTGCTTTAAACTTCCTTTTACGGGGGAAAAAAAAAAAAAAAAAAAATCAGTGAGTCAATGAGTCACTGGCATCGGTTAGAAATAAGGCTCTGACAACTCCCCATGTGGCAGAGGAGGTAATGCAGCAGACCTACCTATTGCACACTTTTGGCTACTTCACCAACATTTCACCCCATTACATCATTCTGCTAATAGCTCATAGCAAATATCCATGACTTTTCACAAAACAGCAGTTTGGAGAGCAGCAAACCCAATGATCCTGACTTCTTGGGCCGTCTGGTCTCAGGATGTGGATTTTCTGACGTGTAATAAGGACTGATACCCCCCCACACTCTCCCCTTCACTGTCAGCAGTAACAAGGCATTTCCTCCTCTATAGGCTCTTGTCCACCTGACAAATTAGTTCAAACTGTCCAAGTGTTACAAAGCTATGGGCAGGGAGAAGTCCCTCTAACTGGCTTGGCCAATACCTCAGCTGCCTTTCCTCAGAACGTGAGGCTAAAATCCTCCCAAGCCACACTTAAAAATCATGTAAAGAAAATTTCCTCTAAAGTCTGAAATCACCCTAATCTCTTTCACAAAATTTTCATGCTTGCCATCATGCTATTGAGTTAATTCAGTTTTAAAATGCATATTACATGTGAAAACCGGGACGGAAAAATTATCAGGTACATCTCAGTTTCTTGTTGCAGTGTGATCTTTCTTTTAACCACCACACTTTCCAATAGCATAAAACCTCAATATTATTACACTTCTACATATAGAAAAACTGTTTTATGCCTTCTGGGCACCTTTTGAATTCTATGATTGGAAAGATTGCAGTTTTTATAGGTGGAAGTACAAAAAATTGCCACCATGTTTAAAAGCTCTCCAAACTATTTGTATAGTACTTTTCCTGAGGCAGGTAATGTATGCATAAAATAAAAGATAGCTTGCTCTACAAGGCTTTTTTTCTTTCCTTTTAGATTCAAAGTTACTCTGAATTGATTTTCCATTGTTAGTGTAACTCAACAGCCCAACATGCTACTTTCCCCATCTCTTCATGGAGAACAGTAAAAACAGACTTTCTTTCAACCTCTGCAATTCTAAGGGAGGCAAAAACCAAGACAGACCACAATAGTTTGAAGAATGGAGTACCAATTTAGCAAAAACTTGTTACAACTTGTTTCCTTCTTGCAGTACAAAGGATATGTAAAAAAACAAACATGGACTGGAATTATGGACAAGAGGAAATCCTGTAATTTCATAAACTAGAGATCATAGGTTAAAGAGATATTTTTTATCCTGACACAGTACCAAGGGAATAGGTCAGCACAAAAACATCATCAGTGTCTGCAGCAAAGCCAACATCTAATTGGCTTGGTTTTCAGTCACCACTCTTCCAGCTACACCACACAAATCTGTACCAGGACTGGAAAGTATAATCTTCCCTTCACGTACTTTTTCCCTGTTGCAAAATTCAGTTCCTAAATTCCAGGACTTGAGCTAGCCAACAGCCAAGATTAATAAAGACTGACGTCATCATAGTGGAAAAGCTCCTTTGGGAAGAAAACCAGGCAAACCAGCAAGTGTCACATGCTAGACACTAACAGCAAAGCACCATCTTATGTTGTGCTTGTTGGGTTTTTTTTCTTTATAAACATGAAATCAACATTTTAAAAAATCCTAATTTTCTTTCTTTTTTCTTTCTCAAAAGGGACCCACCAGTGCCAATATCAACATGTAGCGTGAACTCTGCTAGACCAGAGCAACCACCTCCACCACAGCATTTTGCAACAACTAAAGCCTGCAACCTGCCACAGCCACGTTCCTGCATGAAATGCAGTGCAGCTGTGACATTTCACACCAGACACTATGGAATACACTTGCCCCTGGAGAGATTCCCACACAAGTCCCTTGGCTGTCTTGGCAAGAAAGATAATGATGACATAGGGACTCCCTTGTGATGCTGCTGCTGCTAAGATTTCCTCAAAGGCATAAGAAAGATGATCATGATACACTCTGAGCTGTCCACGCAAATGAGCTAATGAGTGTGACTCATTATGCAGGTAAGAGAAACTATTAGTCCAGGAAAATACAAATGAAAGAACCAGTACAAAAAAATAATTCAGTTCTCTGCCTCAGCTAAAACTCAACTGAAACTTTTGGGAAGAGCCAGACCACCAGGAGTCAACTGAACCACATTGCTCCTGACCAATGCTGCTCCTCTAATGCAAACCAACAGCTATGGCTCTTTGACAATCCACATCAAGAGTTTTGCATCCTTGCTCTTTTTCCATTTATAACTCTGCATCCTTTTTCACTTAAGACATTTAATTGTTTTGCACTCAGGCTACAATTTGTCACTTCAGCATTGCCCTAAAGATAAGACTGTATTTATTCAAAGGTTTTACTTTGACATTTGCCAGTTTCTTCATTTCCCCTGAGTACACACCCCAGTGTGCCCTCCTGCTTATAAAAAGCCAAGCATTTTTTCAACTAGCTCAAGGTTAAAATTAACCAAAGCTGGAAGGAAGATGGAGCACCATGCTAATTCAGAGCAATTTTATGATTCAGTTTACTACACTGCCTCAAAAGTGCTTCTGCTGGCAGCATGGGCAAAGGAAGAGTAACACCACAACTATCCTTTTGATAGCAGTATCAGGAGGGACCATAAGTTTTACTTGCTGTGCCATTAATCAGATATTTACACCTAAATCTTTCCTATAAAGGACAGTCCCTAATATAGAGTGTTTCTTCTATTCTGTTTGCTCATTGATTTTTTTTTGCTATTCAGTAAAATAAAGAATCTTCCTCTGCTTTAACAATAAACTGGTGACACAAAGACAGGAAAGGCTGTTAAGAATACATTATGAGATCAGCATCCTGAAGTTATCCTGTCCTGCACAAACCCAAAAAACACCAGCATTCAAACAATGCTTTTCCCAATCCTTCATCATGTGCTGTATCTTTAACGAATTAGCTTTGATAAAGTACCTAATTTAAAGAAATTATGCTTTTACCATTATAACTAGATTTCTCATGCTTTGAATTCTCAGAATTATTTACTATAAAGTACCAGCATCTCAAATTAAAAAAAATAAAAAAAAGAAAGAAAGAAAAAAAAGAGAGAAACAAAGATCCCTTCTTTAAAAGAAGTGGATATTATCTAGGAGATTCATCCTGTGCCACAGGTACAAATGCTGCTGGAATATTTGAAAGCATTTTACCTTCCTCTATCACTGAAGTCAACAGTACCTCCATTTAAAAACATTTATTCGCAGGGTTCTATCACTAGTGACAGATTAAGAAAAAAGAAGTAAATTTAATAATTCCACTGCTAAGAGATTAGAAGAGGAGCTCCAGCCTTCACCATCACATTTGCAGATTTCATTATCTTAAAGGTGGCTGCAAGACCAAATGGAACCAGACAACTGGACAACCAGGAGAAGAGATGAACAGTCTCAGATTTTGCCTGAGAAGGAAAGGAACTGCAGGAGTGAGGAGTGCTCCTGTCAGAAAAACCCAGTCAAAAAAGTTTCCTTTAACTGGTTTTGAAAGCTTTTTGGTTTTAGTGTCAAATAGAGTTCTCCATCACAATGCTGAATGAAGAGTTGCTTTAATAGTGACCCAAAACCTTGCAGATAATACAAAAAGAAAGCAAGACAATACTTCGAGGTACAAGAACTCAGGGCATTATCCAAACCTCAGCAGAGAGCAAAACCTGTGATGGGGAACCCTGAAAATGTATTTTCTGTTCATTCTGGTCTACCAGTAGGAGCAAATATATACAGAAAATATCACAATACAATTACATTTCTAGTATGTCTGCACAGACAGATAGAATAGTTAAACATCAAAACTGGAAGAGCTATCACCACTTTTGTGTGTCACAGCTATCAGTAGCCGAGATAAAAATGAGGGCACTCCAGGAGAGGGGCTGGTTCCCACTCCCATAGCACAGCTGAGAATTAGTGGCTTAAAGTCCCCAACACTGAAAAAGATACAAATTAAATTTGCTGGGACAATACCAGACTTTATGATGAATTTCACAGATAATGACTAATGCAAAGACAAAAGAAAGAGGAAGGGTGTCAGCTCATGAACTACTGCTGAAAAACAGCCCGCAACTACCCTTATCATTCCAAAATATGTTCTCTGCAATTGACTTATCTGGACAACTTAACTAAACTGAATTAACTTCTTTAGTGTTGTTATTATTAAACTTGTCATAAAATGTTGGAAAAAAGTAATTCCCATTTGTTAAATGTATGATTTGTTGTGCATTTGTTAAACTATGCACATAGCTTAACATTTTCAGTATTTCTCCTTCTGCTTGCATTGAGTTTTCAGTTCATTCTAAATATTTGTTCACTGGCTAAATAACAAATGAATAGTGTTTCTCTCAGTATATCTTCCCTGATCATGTAGCTCCCAAACTCTCAGTGAAATAAACATTTTTCTTTCTTATTTAGAACACAGGGATAACCAAAATTAAGAAAAACATACAAATGCCACTTTCGGTCAATATGAAAAAAACCTCCAATTTCTCCTTGGGCCTCTCAGCAACAGCAATTTGTGATTAGTGGAAACTGGAGGGGTTAAAAAAAAAAAAAAAAAAAGCACATATTGCAGCTGAGGCCAGAGTACAACGTCCGTATGGCTGACCTGCAGGAAGCTCCAATCAGGCAGACCTTTGAGACCAGCAGCAGCAGCAGAGAAAGTCTCTTGGTATTCACACAGAAAAAAATCCTATGCCATGGATACTTGGGAGTCCCTCTCAACACCAAGCAATATTCACTGCCAGTAAATCATGACCAATTACTTAAAAAGACACACAGTTAGCAATGTTCACTCTTCCCACAGGACACAGTTCTCTGTGAACTTCTCCAACATGGTTCCAATCTCACATGCAGCAGTCCTCCCAAAACTGCTGCAGCACGGGTCACTCTTCCACAGGGTGCAGTTCTCCTCCAGCCTGGAAGCAGAGTCCCCCTCTCTCCACCTGGGTCTCCCACTGGATCACAGCCTCCTCCAGGGATCCACTCACTGGGGCATGGGCACCTCCCCTGTGGATCCCCAGGGGCTGCGGGTGGATCTCTGCATCCCCTGTGGATCCCCAGGGGCTGCAGGGGCACAGCTGCTTCACCATGGTCCTCACCATGGGCTGCAAAGAAATCTTGGCTCCAGAACCTGAAGCCCCTTCCTCCCCTCCTTCTCCACTGACCTTGTCCATGCTTTTTCCCTCAAATGTTCTCACTTCCTGCTCTTCTCTGGCTAGAAAAAACTGTGCCCCACTTTGTTTTGATTTTCTTCCTAAATATGTTATCACAGAGGCATTATCAATAGCTCTAATAGCCCTAGCCTTGGCCATGTCCATCTTCAGAGCCATCAGGGATTGGCTCTGGCAGATATGGTGGAAGCTTCCAGCAGCTTCTCACAGGAGCCACCTCTGTGGCCTGCCTTGCTACCAAAAACCAGGCCGTTCAAAACCAACACAAGCACTAATTCTGGCTCTAAACAGACTAGCACAGAGCTCGAAATGGGAAAGGTTCTCCATTGCTGCTTTCCTGTTATTGTTAAAAACTGAAAGTTTTCTCATCAGGAAAGCCCTTTTTGTCTTAATCTACACGGAAATGAAAACAAACAGACCTCATCCCCTCTGGCTCTGTGCAAACAATTCTCACTTTAAATAAAATAGCCCCGCCACCAGAACCAAGAATCTATCAAATCCTGGAAAATGCTTTAGCAATGCCATTCCCTTCAACTCGGAGACATACCCACGAATCCCAGCTGCTGTGTCTGTCCTGTTGCTCAGCAGTGACCCTGTGCCACTCAGCCGATCCTGCCGGCGCTGATAAAGCTTGGAGGCTGCCAGCCCCCAGAGCCTCAGGCCAGCCATGGCACCCAAGGCCCCTCTGCAGGGGAATGCCGGGACACAACTGGAGCAACACCAGCAGCACCGATACTCAATGAGTCACCTTCCTTTGGGGAGCTGGCGTTGATATTTTAGAAGAGCTAAAGCAGGATGCATAGACCCCCAATCAAGCATTGTTTCTTACAACCTGTCTGCCATTTTGCCATATTCGTAAAGATCTGACAACCTCTTTCCTGTATTCCACTTAGCAGCACACTAGGGGCTACATCAGCACCTCATTCTGTGCCGGCCTTGCAGGATGCATCTGTGTAAATGTCATAAGTGAGGTAAAAACATAAATCCTGAATCTTCATGTAATTAGGCCACTTAATTCAAGAAAACTTTCTGATCAAAGCACAGAGAAATGCAGAAAGGCAAAGCAGATTATTAGAGCTCTTGAGAGCAAACACTAGAGTTTGCTGCAGATCAGTATCTGACCTTGGCATCTCCACCTGCTTCCCTGCAGGCTGCTGTACCACACCACGTCCTAAGCATACTGTGAACAACAGAGCTGTTCCTTCCATTTGGACAAAACATATTCCAAGAAAAAAGCTTGCAAAGACTTCTGCTCTCCGGACTCACTGCAGCCAGCAGCACACACAGCAGAGGGTAAGGAAACAGGAAGGAAGCATTCCAGTCTCCAGAGCTCTCTGGCCTTCAAGCATTAACATGAAAAAATCCCAAGAGTCATTACCAACACATTACCTTTTAGTAAAGAGAGAAGAGGGAGAGGGATTTTGGTAGTATCAGCATGAAATACAGCTTGGCAAGCTACAGAGGAAAAAAAATGAGAGGACTAATGACTTCATGAGTTCTAGATGAATATTAACGAGCAAGAATCCCTTCTGACACTTGAAGAAAAACAGAAGGGTTTACTGGGGCCCAGTAGAACAGGCATGAAAAAAGAACAACATACTTTAAAAACCACTAATCAGCAACCTTAAAATCTACAATGCACATGCATCCCACATTTCCTTGGGAGTTTCAGCTGCTGACCTGACAGCAATCTGCCACTACCATTTCTTTCAGATTGTAAGTGTAGTTTACCCATTTCTATTTTAAACTATAAATGGAATAAAGAAAAATATCCTCCATACTGGGTCTTGCCTGACCTTTGAAATTTTAGAGCAACAAACAATTTTTAAAATGTAAGATTAAATCACCTTCTTACGTCTAGCACAAAGCAAACTACTAAATCACCACAACATTAATGCCCCTTATCCTTAAGCAATCTGACAAAAACCTTCCTTCTCTTTCAAACACGGAAGCTTTTACCTGACTCATATGACATGATTCTATTGGTTTTCAAATGACCACTCTTCCATGGAAACTGTGACTGTCTTCTTCAAAAAGGAAGATGAGGGGATTAAAGAAAAAAAACCAAAATCACAACAGCAAACATCCTGTCTTCCTATCCCTCACTCACTTCTCTCTTGCCACCTTACACATAAACAGGGAAAATGCATGGGTTTGTTTTTCCTTTCCCTCTTGACAGACTGCTTTTAAGAGACAAGGTTGATGCCAAACTCTTACAGGTGGTTACTTTCTGGGCCAAAGCAGAGAAGAAAGCAGCCAGACTTCCTTCAGGCATTTTCAAGTTCTTCCTCAGAGAAGCACCTCTATGGCCCCAGAACACAGGACTTTCCTATCTAGAGTGTAACAGAGAGCAAATTTATATCGAAAGATTAAGGTTAAAACCACATTTTCAACCCAGAAGAGCAGAAATGGCTGCTTCTAACTCAAAGAGATAAGACATCTCTTATTTGATGCAGGTACTGTCTACTAGCACCAAGAACCTTTTGTAATACTGTCCTTCATACTCCCTCCTCCTTCAAACCATTTCACTGGCAACTGCTTCATGTACAGCAGCAGCAGCTCTCTACTGAATTAAAGAAGCATCTAACCAGCTAGCCTAATTTAAAATAATATACTGTTATTGCTTACCTCCACTGGATTAGGAACAACCAATAAGCATATCTGTAAATGCAGCTGCTCTTCCTTTGTTGAATACAGGAAGTACATAGGCGTATCCAGATCCCAATTCGACCAAGTATAGTGATAAAATTTCTTAGAAGATAATTATGCTCTGAAACATGCACTTGGGAAATATTTTTTTCTTGGGCTTTGCATCAGATTAATTTCTAAAGCAACACTAAACAGCCCAGGCATTTTTCACCTTTGCATTTTCTAATCAACACCACAGCAACATTCTTGTTTAGTTTCTGCTTTCAGCATTTGACAACGTTTTGCTCGCTGGTCATTCACAGATCGTCTTTCTTAGGAATAAGCCCATTATGAAGACAAAGAAAAATAGAACAACAAAACCCAGCTAACCAAACAAAAATAATCAACACCACCCCACACTCCAACAATCCTCAAAAAGGCAAAAGTCAAAATGAAAAGATGGACTAAATCCATCAAATACAATTCTAGAAGCAGCCTTTTCCCTTATTTATTGGTAAGGGAGTACTATAGTTAACTTCTAAATGCTCCAAAACTCACACCAACTATATTTATCAACACTGAAAAACACAGAAAGACTGCTTAGAAACATACTGTTTTTACATCTAATCCACTGTCTCTTACACAGAATTTGTTTTTAAATGTAGTTAAAACATATAACCTCATAAAACTAAAGAGTGTGACCAGCAGGTCAGGGAGGTGGTTCTCCTCCTCTACTTCCCCAATAGCCCAGCCCAGACCTGGCAGTCACAAATACTATTTCTAAAATCCAATTATCTAGTTACCAGTTTTCTCTAACAAAACACAGTCCTCACACTGTAAAAATGTAACCAGTGATATGTTTAAATTTGCATCTAATTTGCTAGATAGTCACGTAATTTTAGTAATTTCTTTACTATGAGTACACAAAAAGAAAGATGTGCACTTCTTTTTCCTGGACTTTTATTTTTCCCTAAAGCTAAAAATCAATAAATCAAATCACTGCAGTTTTTTTTTAATTCAGAAGATGCCCTCTGCAGCCAAATGAGACAGAACACAATGAAAATGGTGTTATCTTTAATGTATTTTAATACTAATAATGCATCTGTATCAGAGTACCTAGAAGAGAGTCCTTTCATATTTCTCCTCTAAAAGAAAGGTGAAGTGAAAAAAAATACTGTTTCAGCATCTCATGTTTTCCAGTCTTCCTCACATTAGAACACTGTAAAAACAACACAGTAATTCCCTGTGTCAGCAGTTTCAAGACCAAAGGCATTTCTGTCCCATTCCTGGCCCAGGAAGGTACCCACTGATGGATATTGTGGGGATGCTCCAGCTATGAAGCAGTTAATCTCCTCCCAGAACCCTGAAAATCCCATGTCCCAAAAGCTGTAGAACATCTGACTACATAATGTCAGCAGACTTCAAGAACTACCAGATAACAAATGGGGAACAACATCGGGGTACCACTCCTAAGAGCGACCTGTAGCTGGATCTAAGGAAGAACATTCTTAATGCTGAATTCTTTCCAATGACACAGGAGTCTGTCCCAGCCTGAAAAACAACACTGAACACGGTGCTTGTCAACGGCATTGGCCAGGCAAGGTGCTGAGTAGTGCAACTGTAAAGCTTTGCTAGGAAACTACTACCCTATATGGATGATACTATGAACAAGAGAACAGCCAGCTGAGTTACAGCTGTGACTAACAACTTGGATAGAACAGTTAACTGTCCTGTCCTAGGAACAACAGCAGACAGAACTTTAGAAATGTTCACAGCCGACAAACTTCCCAGGAAAAACATTTCTGAAAACATTAAGTAACACCTGTATCCACTTTTCACAAGCTAAAGCCAAGGCCTCCTCATTTTAACAACCCCCTGAAGTAAACCCAAGGAAAAGGGAACAGAACTCCTGCATCACTTTGAACTGCACACTTTGCAGTCTCAGCTACCTTGGAAATGTCCACCCAGGGTCACACTTCAGAGCTTCTCAATGAATAGTGTTGCACTTTAACAGGCAAGTTTCAGACGATGCATGGAGAGAAGACAAGGATTACTGTCCACCAGCACTTCCCACTGTCCTTCTGAGTGACTTCACCCAAGGTAAGCCTGTCATTCTAAACAGTGCCATAGTTCTGAAAAAATAAAATCAGCTGGGTTCATACAGCCACAATTCTTCCCAAGTCCCCTCCATCTTGTCTCCATTTAAGAGCTGGATGGGTACCCATGACCTGTGAACATTTAAGGCTCCTGAGTCTTCCTCTAGCTGAAAGAAAATGAATGTAAGCTTGTGAACATACACTTGTTTCACATGTGAGAAAAATAAAAAAGGGATCATTAAAGACATGAGGCAAAACCCATAGAGTTTTGAGGATGTATAATCACCCAAGAGCACCAATTTGTCATCACAGAGACCAAAAAAAACACATTCCCAAATCACAGATGAGCATACACAATTATTCAGCAGCAGGTTCTCACACCCAACAACCCACTAATAAGGATCCACTTTGAATAATCATAAAAAGCTGCATAATACAAACATCAAGGCTTGACACAATACTTATACACAAAGTGCTCTGAATCAATCTCAGTATTCCTAATCATGAAGAACAATGCTTCAGAACTACAGTAAGATAGTAGGACTCATGAGGATGAGTATCCGAAAAGGGGAAACCTGCTAATTGTAGTATTACTTCTTCGTGCTTCTCATCTCCAAGATATTTCACAACAGCAAGCTTATTTTCACGAACTGCTTTATAAAGTCTGGGTTTTATTTTACAGACGGGAGAAAAAAGTGATAGTAAAGCACTTGTGCAAACCCTCGCAAAATGCCAGGAAATGCCTTCCTGCTCCTCTTCTCATTTACAACTGTCAAGTTGCTTCACAGCGTTCTCCACTGTCAGCACGAGAAAAGAATCAAGCTCCAGATTTAAACAGCTCCTGGAACATGTTAACTCCAAGGCCAGCTCGAAGAAGAGGAGTGAATCTGTGGGCAGAGGGGCTGTGTGCAAGCCAGTGAGAAGGGCCCCGTCGGAGCAGCGGTGCGGGGCACACCAGGCGCTGCCACAGAGCGCCGGGCTGCTGCGCAAGCACTGCTGACATTTACAGCTGGCCCCGCCCAACTCTGCCTCTGGTCTGCCCTCCGCTGCGTCCCCGTGCAGGGTTCAGCACAGCGGAGCAGCTCTGCGGTTGCATCCTCGGCCGCTTCGCCCAAGCCTCACAGCAGCAAGGCGTTCTCCCCCGACCCTTCCCACCAGGCCCCCCACGGCGTTACCCAGGGCAAGAAGGAGCTGTTCCCGACACGTCACGGCCTGCCCAGGGCGGTGAAGGCTGGCACGGCCCAGACACCCGCCCGGCTCCCGCGTGCCCGGCCTCACCTGCCCGTCATGGCGGCGAACCCCGCACTGCTGCCGAGGGGCTGCGGGGCGGGACACGCGGCTCGGCCGCGCTGCTGCGGCCCCGGCGGGCAGCACTGACCNGCACAGGCACAGGCACAGGCACAGGCACAGGCACAGGCACAGGCACAGGCACAGGCACAGGCACAGGCACAGGCACAGGCACAGGCACAGGCACAGGCACAGGCACAGGCACAGGCACAGGCACAGGCACAGGCACAGGCACAGGCACAGGCACAGGCACAGGCACAGGCACAGGCACAGGCACAGGCACAGGCACAGGCACAGGCACAGGCACAGGCACAGGCACAGGCACAGGCACAGGCACAGGCACAGGCACAGGCACAGGCACAGGCACAGGCACAGGCACAGGCACAGGCACAGGCACAGGCACAGGCACAGGCACAGGCACAGGCACAGGCACAGGCACAGGCACAGGCACAGGCACAGGCACAGGCACAGGCACAGGCACAGGCACAGGCACGGCGCTTCCCCCTGCCCCTGCCTTGCCGCCGAAGCTGCTTCGCCCCACCTGGCAGTAAACACATAGCAGCCACTATGAAAGTGGGGTGAAGGGGGCAGCGCTGGCCGAGCCGCTCTCTGGTGCGCAGTGACATATATCGCAGTGACGTGACTTTGTTCCTGGTATCAAAGTGGCCGCGCTTCCAGCCTGTTCTGCAGGCTGCTCATCCCTGCACACGTCCCCGCGGCGACGGTAAGCGGCTTTTCGGCGTTTTACCTTTCTGCACCGATAAGGTGCAGAGGACAGGTTCTGGAAGGCTTCCAGAGAGTGGTCATGGCAACCATTGCTGCTGAAGGATGAGGGACTGCACTCCACAAGGAGAGGCTCTCCAAGCGCCACGTTTTTGATAACATGTCATCCCTTCTTGCCCATGATCAAGCATTCTCTGATGTAAAGTGAGACACCAAATGTCATAGGAAGCTTCTCATCAAAAGCAATTTCAAACTTTGTTTTCATCTCGCAAGATAGCCTGGTATGCTGTCACTCACCATTGTTACATGTGTTGTTGCATCTTGAGAGTGATGATAGAAACCCTGTACTCCCTGTGTTTTCTGGTGTCCAAACAATCTCATTTTTCAGCCCTACAGTAAACATTTAAAATCGTACAAATTAAATTAGCATCTAATGGTTTTATTTCTTACTTAAACCAGAGTGAAGAATTGAGTTAGATGATTTTATTTTGGTTTAATGTTCAGTTGAAGAAAGGGTAATAGATATTATTAATAAGCAACAATTCAACAGATTTGGTGAGTGCACAATAATAGACAAGCTCTTAGTCATTCTCTGCATGCCTAGTCCCTCTTGTAATGGTTTCTGAGTGCCAACACATCATGTCTCTACCCTTGCAGTTCTCCTTTAGAGAGAAGCAGAGATTACTAGGATTGGACGTGCAAGGGAGACTCGAGGTGTTTCCAAGGATGCTGTGGGGAGTGCAGCGCAGTGCTCAGCCTCAAGAAACCTCCAGCTACTGGGCCATCACTATGGCCATTCATCTTGACTTTTACATCCAGGGGGGCTTCTGTAAATTGTATCGATTTCAAATACCACCTTTTTCATACTGATCTACATTTTGAATGTGACACAATCTTCTTTCCAGCTATTAAAACCAAGAACTGTTACCACTCGTTACTGCTGAGCTCTCACAGTCATTTCAGGAGGCATAGCTGGAGCAGAGACGTAACTGTTCCCTCCCCTCCCCAGAGATCCCTTATCTGACAGCTTTCCCTGTTCCCTCTTCAAGCAAATATGTCTGTTATGAACTGGTTTAAACAGAGAGGAGCAAAGAAAACTAAGTCTCTGTGAATAAAACAGATAAAACCCAGAAAGGTTCAGCTTATACCCAAAAAACATGATTAAACACAAACAAGGCATTTTAATTTGACACAACCTAATTTTTGGTAGCCGGGAATGGCTGTGGGAGTGGCCTCTGTGAGAAGCTGCTAGAAGCTCCCACCATGTCCACCAGAGCCAATCTCTGATGGCTCTGAAGACAGACATGCTGTTGGCCCAATGAGAGAGGTTGGTAATGCCTCTGTGATGACATATTTAAGAAGAAAATCAGAACAGTTTTTCCCCAGGGGTGGGGAGGCGGAGGTGCAGCTGCCATGGGCACCACCATGCCAGCGTGGCCCACAGCAATATGGCAGCATGGCCGCTGCCATCTTGGTGCGGCCCTCAGCGAGCCTTGTCTGCCTGGCTGCCTCTAGCCAGCCACACAGCGAGCGAAAGGACAGAGGTGGTGGCGACGGCTTCCCCTTCCCAGCGCCCCACGTTAAGAGAGGTGTTAAATAGAACCAGTGCAGCCACCACTGTTTGCGCGTTGGCGGTGGGGCCACATGGCTGTTGGCAGAAGCATGACAAATGACTCCCCAATGCAGAACCTAGATAAATCAACTTCTCAGCACTGAGAGATCTTGCAAGAATCTTTGAATTAGTAGAGCTTGTTGACAATAGTACCTACAACCAACATTTTTTCTTCTAGTCAGAGAAGAGGAGGAGGAAGTGAAGACGTGAGGGAAAACAACATGGCAACATGAAGATCAGTCGAAAAAAAGGAAGGGGAGGAGGTGCTCCAAGCATCAGAGCTGTGATTCCTCTGCAAGCCGTAGTGAGGACTATAATGAAACAAACTGTCCCCTTGTAATGCGCAAAGTCCACAAGGGATGCAGAGATCCACTTACAACCGGTGAGAAAAGTGCTCCCACTGGAGGGAGTAGATACCAGAGAGAGCTGTGATCCAAAGGGAGACCGGAATAAAGGAAGAGGGCACCTGCTTCCAGAGATAGAGGGCTCTTGCTTCCAAACTACGGCAGCCTAGTTTTAGAGACTGCACCTAGGTAGAGCCGGTGGTAGCTGAGGGAGGAGGAG